>CM074310.1:988200-1305700 GCA_037194245.1 Opsariichthys bidens | reverse complement strand
ATTCCCAGCTTCGATTCCTCCTCCTTTTATTTTCTGTTACTACTTTAATATCTTTTCATGAGAGGAGTAGTTCACCCAAACATCAAAATTGATTGATCGTCACCCCAAGACAATACAGGGATGTATATGACTTTCTTTCCTCAGCCAAGAGGAAATTAAGGTTGTAGAGGAAAACCGTGTAGACCATTTTTGGATGCTGAAAAAAAAGTTAGATCTTTGATTGTCGTTTGCATTTGGCCCTCAATAAATTGTCATCTACACTACACGTTAGTACAAAATTTGGACAAAATACAATTGTTATTTAAAAAAAAAAAACAATCAGAATCAAATTTGTCTGTGATAATTTTCCTAAACTTTTTTATAGCTCAGATTTGGGATATTGAAATTTGATTGCAGGCTTTGATATTTGAGCATGGCTTGTGAAATCATTGATCTCTTTTGAAACTTTTATAGGTGGTACATGTGAGAAAATATGAGAAACAGGAGACTGTGCAAAAAAAATCTGCATTTGATCTTCATTTACTCTCATTAATGTCCAGACTGTTAATATATTGAAGGTATCCTACTGGTGATTTATTATATATTTTAGCATGCCATGACATCCTCACAACATTAAATAATGTATTCATTACGTTTTGTAACATAAACACAGCTTGAGAATCACCCAGGACCGTCAACCTTTGCATGCTTTCTGAAAGTCATGTTACTGTATCTTCATTCACAGCATTCTCTGGTGTCTGTAAACACACAGATAATATTGCCAGTGCACACTTCTTCTATATTTTAATCTGCAGCGTACCCTCACATTGTCTTGTGTACTAACACTTCGCACGTGTTACTGGTACACTGGCTGCCCATATCGCATACCCCCACACGACTTCCGCTTCGACCCCAACCAAGAACCTCAAAACATGATCAAAATCTGTTTAAAAGTTTTCTATCAAATAAGACAATGTTCTTGATGCCTTGTCTGGAGTTAGAAGCCATTCGTTTTTAGTTATCTTTGGAATTTGGAATCATGTGAAATCATTAAAAATGCCCTCAGGGTGTAAGGGGTTAACTACGGTGGCCGGGAAGTGCAAAACAAACAGTGTGAAACACTTTTACGAAGTTTACATTTTGGAAAACATTTTTACCTATCATAAAACACAATTACTTTTACCAAGGACGAAACCAATTTACATTTTAGAAAACAAATTAACAAGACGCAAATTTACAATGACAGATTCTTCACGGAAAGGGAATATCCCACACACCGGAAGTGTAACTTCCTTCGCTTGGCACTAGGGTTGGGTATCGTTTGGGGTTTTTTTCGATACCGGTGCCAAACCGATACTTTAAAAAAAAGCCACAAAATGATGGTGGATGACTCGGTCAAGAATACCTTTTTATTGGACAAAAAAGTTCTTTAAATTGAACAATATATTAAAAGTTTAAAGTATACATGAATGTATAAGAAAATACAAAACACAACAACAGTAAAACCTAAGCCAACTAGCTCAGCCACAGTAATTTAACAGCTTCAAATTTCAGCAATTGTTTTTGCAGAAATATGACCATATTTGCCATCTCTGGCAAAATACGACACCTCTCCTGATTTATTGCATGTCCTGCACAGGAGAAAACTCTCTCAGATGGTGTCGATGAGGCCTGTTTGAAAGTGCGGACTATATGGGAAGACTGTCCCGCTTACTGGGGCTGGGGTCGTCCGCACTGATGTCCGCAAACACGCTCATATTCCATGTGCCCTCAAACGTTTCATTAGGTTTGACGTGTTTCCCCCTTTACGCGCAACTGTTGTAAAACGGAGTTAACGGTGCCCGTTGACACAGACATATATGATTTATATAAAGCTTGAATGATCAGGATCCGAATCGGCCAGTCATTGCTAGTCAGTATCAGGTGCAGAAATCCTGATCTATCCCTATTTCACAGCACACAATGTGACCGCTGGCTGCAGGGTGCCATGCAGAGCCACACCTGTTCAGACGCATTACTGGTTTTATGGAGTTATTGGAAATTGTTGGTTATAAGGGCATATTTTCTGTCTGGTCCTTAAGGGTATAATGGCACATTTTCCTGATTTATATCAGAGATGCCAAAACCAGGGTCTGCGGCCCAACGTTGATTTGCCTGCTATTCCATATCTTCATTTTATAATAATTTGGTAGAAAAATGTACATTTACAATGTATTTAATGTAATAGAGTTGGAAATGATACAACATTTACTTTTACTTTTGTTCGATGGCCCTCAGTCAAGGTTGATTTTTGGCCTATTGTAGTTAAATGTTTGGGCACTCAAATCTCAGATATAGATGTTTACAGTGGCGGACTGGGACAGTAAATCAGGCCGGGAGTTTGACTCCACCCCGGGCCAGCTCTGCTGCTGCAGTCACCACCACCAAATTCATGTGTCCACCAGCCTGCTAAACTTATAGGGTCACCCTGTTAGTTGATGGAACAGGTAGACGACCATTCATATTATGACTGGATAAATAAATAAACCCTCAAAAACTCACTAGGAATACCATCTATACTACCACACCAAAGACAAAATATAAAATTGGCTTACACATTTTAAGAAGGGATAACATACATATTCACATGTTAAAATATTTATATTTGATATATTTCCAATGCTCTATGTATCCCCATATAGTATGTAAAACAATGTGCCAGTTTGTCATTAAGATGCGCTTTTAAAACTTCTATCATTATATATATATTTGTATTATTTTTTATGAAGAATAGATTTTATCTATTGTAAGTTGCTTCGGATGAAAGCGTTCATCTGCCAAATGATTAAGTACTGAGTGAGAACTGAGTGTGGGGAACTGAACGGATCGATATTTTTTGCACTATTTTCCGAGATAAAGCCTGCCTCTGGATACAGCCAATTAGGCAGTGCTTCGCTGATGTTGGGTCATGTGGTGGTGTCATTTTCACTCCGCGATCGCCTGATTCGTAGATTCATAAGTGCGTCAATTAATTCGCAGTTGCATACCAGCCTATTGCACGTCAGTGTGATCGACAGCACAGCGGCAGGGCAGAATGACCATCAGGCCACCGGGAAATGTCCAGTCCGCCCCTGGATGTTTATTAGGCTTGATAATTTAACACTAGAATTTAGTTAAAGTCCTCCTGTAAACAATAATTATAGCCCTTAAAACTCTTCTTTGATCACCAACATTACATATTTAAAAGTTTTTTTTTCCTGTGAAAAAAAAAAAAGTCTTCATGCCTTTAAATAGCTTGACTGTAGCGTCCCTTTTAAGGCCCTTTTGCACTGAACACGATATTCGTTGCGATTGTTCGCCACGATGACGTTCTTGAATTGCAACAATAGATCCCTGTTAGGCTATTTACACTGGGCGCGAAGATTTGTGACGTGAAAAAGCTAGGATTTTTTTTTTTTTTTCGACCTGTGTCTTCCCCCCCCCCCCCCCCCGTCACTCTGCGATGAAACTGGCTGTCCAGTTAGAGTTGAGAGAAGGGCGAGAGTGGTGTTGCTGTTTTGAAAACAAGTGTAACTAAACATCAAAGAAGAGTAGATCGGAGGAGATAATCATTGAGAACAGATTTATTCTCGCATGCTCTTTAAACAGACTATCATTTCTATTCATTTTCCACTGTATTATGTGATCACTGTCCATTTTCTCCCCATGTGCATGACCGTTATGATCATGAGAACGTGTTTTAGATCTGTCAATCATCATGTTTATGACAAATGATGTGCAGATTTAGCATTTTCCATTTATAAAATGTACAAAGAATGCATGTCTGCCTAAAATCGAATCAAAAAATCATATCAGAAGTTACATTAATAATCATATACATTTTTAAATGTAGCTTGATGGTAATTTTACCCCTAAATATATTTTACGATGTATTCTTGTAAGCATTATAGATAGTTTGTGTTTCTAATGTAGAACAGACCTTTATCCATCTTAATTTAATGCTGTATATTATGCAGCGGACAATGATTTATGAAAAAAATAAGAGACATATACATGAGGAGAAATACATTGTTGATTGGAGTGAATCAGCATAAGATGATCAGTCGTTTCACGTTCAATGTGTGATTCGCCTCACTTTTTCGCGTTGCGTTCAGTGTGAAACGGCCTTTACGCTACACCCTCGTTACATTGAATTGGTAATATGCACAGATCTATGACTATTTAGCCCCTCTCCCTCTCACTCACACAAACTCAGAGATCCACTCATTCAACTGCACAATATTATCGCTTTTTACAACGTTGGATACACAGGTTTGCTTGACCATGTTATTAAACAACTAATAATGTGTTGCTAATGCTACACAAACCATGTTCCCATTTTCCATCTTAGTCAGACAGCTGCCTTCTAAAAATCAGCATCCTTCCTATATCAGCTCATGGTAACATCGTAATATACAACACATCCCCGCAATGTTTCTTAATCTACCTGATTTCTCATTTCAACAGAAAAATATACAGGTATAACATTGCTTCTCTCTAAAGTCTCTCCTGTTTCAGAGCACCCATAATTAATGATATGCTAAAGCCCACCAGCACGTTGAAGTGATTGGTTAAAAGGTAGTTTGTGACATAAGAAACGCCAACTGTGTTTTTGAAACTCTTTAGATCCCTGCAGAGAAAATACTCAGCGATGGTGTTGACTGAATTCTACACATTGAATATCATGGAATTAATCCCTTACAAAAGATTACTGCAGTTTTTTAGAAGTAATACTACAGTTTTTGTTACATTTAGAAAAATGCAGATTTTTGGACACGAAAAAACTGCAGTATTGCAGTATAACCTAAAACGTCTGTATAACTATACTGCGATACATCTAAAGTACTAGTAAAATAAAACTGCAGTTCTACTGTTTTTATACTTCATGCAACTTTCAGTTGTACTTCATTTTACTGCAGCTGTGCTTATACTACAGTTTTACTGCAGTTGTACTGTGACTATACTTCATTATACTGCAAATCTATGGTTGTGCTCAATTAAACTGCAGTTAAACTACTTGGTACTGCAGTTTTACTGTAGTTCTACTTCAATATACTGCAGTTCTTTTTTGTAAGGGATTCTATTAAGATTGATTGATAAATTCATTGATTGATTGCCCTGACAGCCCTGATTATAGATCAGACCCATGGTATGGCCTAGAGGTGCTAGAATTAAGCCTCCTGAACATGTTTATTATGCATTTCAAACTGTTTTATACTTTTATCTAGTATAGATAAGATACTAGTTCTTGTAGTGTCTGGCTGTAATATGTTTATAAGAGTATTTGGTGTAGGTTTGTTTTGACTGTGTTTGTAATAGGTCAGAGATTTGATTTTCTATATTTAGAAACCATGACAGTTGGCAGTTTTTATAATGACTGTGTCTGGTGTCAGTTGGCCTGACAGATGCTTGTGAAGATACAAATCTGTACTTTACCAAGTTTTGGATATCCCTTTTGTGTGTGTGTGTGTGTGTGTGACATATCAGGACACAAATGACATGGGTGTGACACTGGTATTACAACTTCAACGTGAAATATGAGGACGTTTCATATATCCCCACTTTTCAAACAGCTTTAAAAACATACTAAACAAGGTTTTGTTAAAAATGTAAAAATGCAGAATGTTTTCTGTGAGGGTTAAGTTGGGGGGGGCAGAATGTACAGTTTGTACAGTATAAAAACCATTACGCCTATGGAATATCCTCGCTTTGATAGCAAAACGAACGTGTGTGTGTGTGTGTAATACTTTCTAGTTAAATTTACCTCGAAGATTGTGTTGAGTGGCACTTTGTCAAGGGAAAAACTGTGTTTTTTAGGCAGAGCAATTCTTAATAGAATTTTCACTCCAGCTATCTTTCTCCTTTGTTGCATTTACTCATTTTTGAATTGTCAAGACAACTTGATTTTAGAGAACATGTATGAAGGTTCATACATTTTTAATGGTTTCCTAAAATGGTTTGGTTGATCTACTTTCTATATTTGCATTGTTGACACAAGTGATCATAAACGCCTTACTATTGTGAAACATCGAACTTTAATTGGGGTGAAGTAATCCCCTGTATTTGTGACAATGTATTTGACCTTGCTTGAGTCACACACAGACATTCAGCATGCAAAACAAACAATGGTAACAATTAAATTCATTTTGATAAGACTCTGACCATTAGCTGTCTTCGTTGTTCTACTGACACAGCAGATAAAAGTGCTCAAAAGTGAAGTAAAGCAATTAGTGCAGACTACATAGAGTGCATTACGGAATGAATAAATGAACCAAGTTAAGAGTAAATGATCAAGTACTCTCTGCAGTTCTATTTAGTTACTTGAACTCTCGCGTAAGTGAACTAAGCATTTGTCAATATGACGTGCTGTTTGCTGGGGTATTCTCATTCTAGACAGCATTTGATTGGACGGAAATTTGTGCAGGGTGTCGTCAATGTTTTGGCCCATTTGCTGGTTTACATATCCTGTTTCGACATGTTTTAGGCTTGTCACACTTTTCCGTACTCCACAGCACTTGCATTTTATGTTCACTGTGTTTTCAAAACATCTATTCATATTAGAAAAAAACGGTGTCTCTGACGATGCACGCTCATCGAACCCGTTTTACGTCAGTTACGCCCATGCGGTTGGACGTATATGATGGATCTTCAATGTGTCAAAACCTGTCAGAAACAAATTAGAAGAAAAAAACATGTCAATGAATTGTATCGGTCTTTTGCATTTGTGATTTATGGCCTGTCTGTTATGACGGCGGCACAGGCATTGCGTGATGAATGTGCTGTTACAGTTGTCTGTTTGTTTCTGAGAGGGAGTGAGTCGATGTAGTGGTCATGTGACTGGCCTCGATCAACAGTGGGGTGGAGTGAATTGGTGGATGGGGAGGTTATGGACCTCAGGTCATGCTCTCCAGATGTGTTTACTGAATGTTAATGAGAGGTGAGTCACCCGTTTATACAGCAGCGTCGGTGGCTGCAGTCAATGATTTTATTTTATACTACATCTTAAAATTTGGTTAATTTTATTTTAATAAAAATAAAAACATATTTGTTATTTATTTAAGAATAAAAATGTATTTATTTATTATTTATTTAAAAAAATACAATTTATAAAGGTTTAAAAGATAATAAATTAAATAAACTTTAATTAATTAAAAATAAAAATGTTGCAAAAACATGGCCTTGTGAAACTATTACTGCCAGTGTTATTTAGTATCCTTTTAAATGCTATTATAGTATTTATTATTTCGCTTTGTAGTTTCATTTTAATTTTAGTTTTAGTAAGTTTATGTGCTGTTGTTTTTATATATATATTTTAATTATTGCTGTCAAACTATTAAAAAATAACTAGATTAATCACACATGTTCTGTGTGATATTCGTGATTGAGCGCAATTAAAAAAATAACATTTGTATACTTTTTAATATATTTTATAATGTAATAATTTCACAGTTAATCTCCTAATAAATGTAGAAAAAACATAAAGACAGTATATTTTAAGTACTTTTTTAATGGTATCTTTTAATGAATGAACTCTAGTATCACTGATACTAATACGGCTACTGATGTCTCCATGAAACTGATTTTTTTCACACCCTAATTAAACATGAATTATAGCCATATTGTGCGTCTAACCAACTAATGATACTAAAAGGAAATATGCTACAATTGAAGTTTAAACAGTCTGCCCTGCAGAAGTTGTTGTTTAACTTAAATATAGATGAATCCCTATTAAAGCTACAAAAGTTCTTTAGTCAAGACCAGTGAGTCATTTTATGTTACATTTTTTCTTTTAATATCTTCAATGACAGACAGCATTGTCTGCTGTCACTTTAAGACCTGCCGCTATGTATGTATATATGTGTGTGTGTGTGTGTGTGTATATTTTTTTTTGTCATTTTAGTACTTAAATTTTGTAATTCACCACCACAATATTGTGTTATGTGGGTAGTGTTGATATGCAGTTACTAGAGTGTTTGTACTATATTTTATTTTGTTCAGCTTTATTTCCACTACCGTAACAATTTTTTAAATATTTTTAAAATTTTATGGGGTGGGAAAGAAAATGTGACATCTTTAAGCTGAGGCTTTCAGTTACTTGAGATATCCTTCTAACATACGGTGTGTTATTGGGAAAGAAAGGGTTACAGCAATTAATGAATGTAAATAGAGGGTAATAAGTGAAGTGTGACCCAATTAAATCCCAATGAAGCAGTCCCAGTGGCCTCGGCTGATTGCTTCATTCTCTTAGCACACATGCACACAATGATTCTTTTACATTCATTTAAAACTAAAATATTAAAGCTGTTTTTTAATAAAAGTATATCCCTGTTTGTGTCAGATCAATAAGTTTTTGTAATCTAGTTTATTACGATGAATGAGTTTGGCCTAATTCAGCAGAACTATAGCAGGTGTTTAACTGGGTTCTGTCCTTACGCCCCACTTAATGGTTCCCTGCTGCTTCTGCTTGATCTTTGATGTCATCTGCAATGGGGTATTCTCATGAGCCTGCCAACTGTGGTCAACAACTTACTTTCCCTGAAAAAGTGGACTTCTTTGTTGTTTAATCAGTTTTGCCATTGCATCTTCACCCTGTTGTTTCTTGAGCTTTTGTAGTTCCAGGCATGCACACTTTTAAGAGCTAATGTATGGATTAAAATTAGGGAAAGCAATTCGTTTTACTATCATCCATCAGCCGATTGTTTAAAAACCGTCGAAAATCAGGGCCAATTATATCCTGTTAATCAAAGGGGGTGGAAAAACATGTCAGTCTGCTCAAACTGTGTGCGAAGAAAATGTATCATGTTGAATTTGGGGCAAGTTTAAGCAACAGTAACAATAAATATTTTGATGCTCTTACTGACATGACAGAGCGCTGTAGCGCCTCAGTTTAGGTAGCAACACAGAGCGCATGTTTTTTCCACTCGTGTACAAGTTATAGCGTGAAAAAACGTGCATGAACATCAACAGGTATATTGAAAGACACGGTGCACCTAACTGAAATGTATCATACCTCATGTAATTGCTCTGTCAGTCTTTCAACTGTGGAAAGACGTCGATAAAACAGCTTGTGAACAATGCCACTTAACCTTGCATTTACCCCAGGAAAGTTATCCACCATTCAGTTTGTTAGTTTCCCAGTAAATAAGCTCCTCTCTACTGTTTTATAGCTATCACATATGTATGTTTAAGTAAATTTGTCGTGAAGACAATATCGGTATCTTCAGATATCATTCTCAGCTATCGTATTTGTTAAGAAATTTAGTATAGTGCATCTCTAATAAAAAAAAAAACAAACAAAAAAAAAAAAACGAATGATTATGCTGATTGTAGCATCCATCACTACAGTAAACTTAATATAGTACTCAAGCACATATTGCAGAATGTACAAAGTACACATTAATATGCAACCATGAGAAGCGAATATATTATATCTGCGTAAATCAATGGGATTTGTGATGTGAAATGCAACTTTTGCAGATTTCTTCATGATCCTATTACTTGTGTTGGTATCCTCCTATTCGAAAGTAATGTAGTTAAAATACATAACTAGTAATGTTTTTGTTTGTATTTCTCATGTAGCAAGTGTTAATTTAACACCATGTCTACATGTCTTCAGCCATTCCAGGCTTTGAATAATATATCTCTCATTTTGTTGTCCGCATATTGATGTTGCCAAGCAGGACACTTGTTGTTTCAGGTCTGATGTCTTTCTCAGCTTTACGAGTTTCATTAGCAGGTGTTTAGCGGAACTCAGGTGAAATTGCTCGTTAAAGCTTACGCTCATTATAGCAACAGTTTCCAAGCACCTTTGTCCCCAGTGAAAGTCAGTGCCTGGTACAGATTAGTGCAATATTGTCCTTGTATCAGAATCATGAGATCTCGTGAATGTGTGCTTATGTGTGGTTTTGTCGTGAGCAGATGTGTCCCTGAAAGGGTTTCACTTTTTAACTAGTTTTGATTGATGGCCTGCCTGTGCAATGATGTGAGGATGGTTGATATGCGGTTTACCAGGGTAAAGTGACCTCGCTGTGCAGTTGCAAATGTTGCCACAGTCATTTTGTTTAGCATTTCATCTTAACGTATGTCAGTTATTTGCCAAGGCAACATTTCTAACTTTAAGTTTTTCGTTTAATGTTGATTTTTGATTAATTTCCGCTTCATTTCAATGAATGAAAACTGTAACTTTCAGCAGTTTTAGGTCAACTAAAACTGGTTTCAGTGCACCGCTTTGCTTTGCAGTTGTTAGGTTGTTGCTAACTAGTCCGAGCTCAGCTCTCACCGCCGAGTCTCTGTGAAATTCTGTTCTCTAAATATAGCTCAAGTCATTCTGCCGGTCATTCAAGTCTGTGGGATTTGACCATTTGCCCATTTTTACCGTCCGACAAGGTAAAAGTGTGAGTCTGATTACCTTCTTCACCCCTCTTCTCAATTTGTTACACACCAAAGCTTAATACTCTGGGTTAAGGAGAAATGATTGTGTTTGCCTTAGAAAACATTAGTGAAGTGTCATCATGTCTTGCCCTTGGTTTCTCTTTTAAGACTTGTCCTTTTGAGACGTTTCTGGTTTATTTTATGGAAGAACAAGTCACACTTTATGCTGCAGTGTAATTGGGAGGAAAAAAAACATCAACTTGAGTGATGGTCAACAGCACCGCTGCAGATAGGAAGTGCTGCATGTAGACTCCTCCGTCTGTGCTTTGCTGACGTAAGGCTGCTTCTTTCGTGGAGGAGGGGCGTGCAGATCTGTTTAGTGCTGGTGCGTGAACGACAGGGGAGGGGAAAAGGATTGTCGCCCAGCCTCCCTGCCCTCCACAGGCAGTTGAATGATCACATCTGACAGTTCGGGTGGAAGTTGAACGGCTCAGAGCGCTGGGTCCCCTGTGAGAAGCTCTCAGCCGGGTTCTCAGCACCAGAGCCTGGCATTGGCTCTTTGTCAGCGCATGGGGGTGCGGGCAGACGGACGACGTGAATATATCATGTACACAATAGAGTGAACAAGTGCAGCGCGACCATGAAAGCCCAGCGGGAGAGGCTGAGGATTCCAGGGTTGACATTGGAGTGAGTATTTTCCCTTCTCTCTCACGTCTTTTCTGGCTGTGATGACAGAAGACTGTTTGTCTGCAGTGTGTCTGTCGCTGTAGCGCTGACAGCACATCTGAGCTGAGCAGTGCAGCATTATCACAGTAGCAGCGTCTGCAGCATGTGTTGAAGGGTAAATCTAGGTTTGCTAGCTTGCGTAGATCCCTTTGCGACAGCGCTGCATGTGATGTCGATAACGCAGGCTCATATTTGGATAAAGGACAATGATGCTAGATCAATAACGGATCATCTCTTAGTCACGGCTTGTCAGACTAGAGCCAGAAGGACTTTCTGTGTGGCTGTATGCTGACATCTCCTCTTGGCGCATTTTAGTTTTTGATCAACGTCACTTGATTGAATTACCGCTACAGAAGGCCTGCTTGTTGTCAACCTGTTAGCAGGTCAAAGACACCAGCGTACTGCGTATGATGCAGCAGCATAAACAGTTAATATCTCGTCATATTCGATTGGCCATTGACGACGTTTCGATAAGATGAGGCGCCTTTGTTTTTGTTTACGGGGGTCGCAGCAGATGTATATTTGCGGCTGCGATCAGGTGTTGCATCATGGCTGCTGTTGCTAAGGATACAGATACATGCGTATCTCCTGGACATGTCAGCTCAGCAATTTTCCCTGACATGTTTTGTTTTGTTTTGTTTTGTTTTGTTTCTCTGTGGAAGCCCCTTCGTAATGCGTGACGCTTGTAGATTAACGATGATTATTTTTATGTTTGCCTTTTGTTAAATCAAATTTTCACATGTGACCAGTCTATGTGTCAACAAGTGCACAATCCAAAACCATTTCATGCTTAGGCAATAGAATGCAATGGACCGTTGTTGTGGCAACCCTTTTGCAACGCAGCGTTTTACTGAAACAACCTTTAATGGTCATGCATGACGCTGCTCTGTGGTTAATGCATGCCAGCTCGTGTATGTCTCTGCATACATAAGCTCTCAACTTCAAAGGCTACATCCTGAGCGAGATTGTTCTTCACAAAACTCAATTTGACTTCCAGCCTCACTCCACGAAGCTTGAGCCCAACTCCCACAAGCCCTTGCAGCCCATGCAGCCCGCTGCACGCGTTTCATTTTTGGAGGTAAGCGCGTGCTTCTTTCACA
The DNA here is from genome assembly GCA_037194245.1 of Opsariichthys bidens. Taxonomy (NCBI): domain Eukaryota; kingdom Metazoa; phylum Chordata; class Actinopteri; order Cypriniformes; family Xenocyprididae; genus Opsariichthys; species Opsariichthys bidens. The sequence goes on along the minus strand of CM074310.1, from coordinate 1,293,506 downwards.
TAGCCATTTTGTTTTGAGGCTTAATATGTTCAAGGCTCTGTGTTCCGCCACTGAAAATGAAAGCATGGAGTTCAGTGATCGAAACGGCGCAGGGTCTCCATTCATTTGTCTTTTGAGTTTTATCATTTTTACGTTCAATGCCTTTGATTGTGATTTTCATTTTCTAAAACTGTGGGGAATAGCATTGTTTCTTGTGCTTATATAACATTCTTAGTCACCCCCTTCCCCCCCAGCCTTTTTGAGTCTCTCATTCACCCTCTTTTATGTGATAAATAGGATTTGCTGCTTTGGCCATCGAACATTTTGGTGGAAAGAGCGCTGCACCATTTTGGGAAAAACCAGGTCATTTCAAATTCTTAAAATGAGGAACTGTAGCAGTATATTCTTTTTACCACATAGGACGCATCTTTAACGACAGAGGACACTCTGAATTTTTGAAAGATACTTTTGAATATTACTATTAATTGGTCTTTGCAGGCTTGACAACAAGATTGAAGCATGTGCCTTTTTAAAAAAATCTAACAGAAAAAGGATCATTTATTTTAATATAATATCATATAATTATATAAGTTTGTTGGTGACACTTAATTTAGAGTCCCAATTCTCACGAGTTGCTTTTTGAGGCAAAAGTCATAGTTACTAGTTGGTTAATAGTTAGAAATGGACCCTAATCTAAAGTGTGACCAAATTATTCAATTGGTAGCATGAACATGCAGTCTACTCACAAAATCAGAGACCCTCCCTTAGAAATTTGATCACCAATGGTCACAGGAGACATATTTGAGACACATGTTGCTACCTGTAAACAGCAATGTGTCTCAACTCACCCTCTTGTAATCGGATCACTCAGGATAGATTTTATATAAACAGGACCATTGATTGCTTGAATCTACTCTTATTCCTTTGGAACACATCTGAGAATCATCACGTTTTTTTTGAAGCCTCCTTTTGTTTCACAAGCATTGCTTCCTATAGCATTGTTATACTGTACTTTGTAGCATGTTCTGGAATTCTCCATTCAAAGCCCTAATGATGAAGCTACTGTGAAAGGCACAGTCAATCTGCCCTTGTTTGTCATCAAGTAAGTCTTCTGGGATTGCTGATGAAGTGGGTCATTGAGCTGTTTGAACTAGTTTGATTAGTTGGTGTTTACACACAATCGCCTGAGACCAGTAAATGGTGGAACTGTTTAGACGAAAAGAAGGTCATGACAACATTGCCGAACATTTGCATTCGTCTTAAAAATGAGTCGACTAATGCTTTGATAAGTATTTGTGGTTAATAATAACCTTGAGTAGTAGACTCAAATGGAGATGAAGAAAATTCCACAGATGTCTGTAGAATTGTAATGGCTCTCATTCATGAAGCTGTGCACATCCCCCATTCTTCAAGTGTTTTATTGAAATTTTGTAAAATTCATTGCAGTAGCCAATACGAGTGTAGTATTACCAGCTTAGTTTTTCAAAATCTTTTCCAAAAACTAAAAAGTGTTTGCTGCTTTTGGATATCACTAATATCCAAAGTACGACATTATTTTATTTGCTTAAGTATAATGTTTACAATTTTACTTTGTAAATTCAGCTGTACTGGTTGGTCATTACTTGAGTGCTGTTATCTTTAGTGTGCGCTGATATGCTTACTTTTTCATGTTTTGCTTAGTGTTGTGCAGAGTTCGGCACACAATTCTAAGCATACCTCCATTTACTGTGAATGCAGGATCTAGTTGATCTGTCTTTTCACTTAAATTACTTGTACAAGTGCCATTTTCTGTCCACACAAGTGATGGATACTCTTGACTTTATTCTGAGCACACTAAGCAAGCTACCTTGCTCTTTATTGAATCAGACCACTGGTATTGTTTCTTGTTCTTCCTCTCCAAATGAGAACACCGAAAACGGTGTATCCGTATATAGAGCACAGGCTGACACAGAAGAGAGTGGGCTTGGATTGCTCTCAGATTTGTTGCATTTCTATAGGTCACTAGTCTTGCAGGAAGAGATAAGAAGTCATGAGTCTAAAGTTGTAAGATGATCGAACTAGACTTTGCTCACTTCATGTGTGACCAGGGTCCTCATGATCATGTCCATATCTGAAGCAATATTTGAGGGTTTGATCAGATGTCTCATGGTCTCTCAGGCCTGTTCTAACTTGCCTCCTCATAATGATGTCCTTTGCCTTGCACCTTAGTGGCTACCGGCCCCTCTGTATTCAACAGCTAATTGTCAAGACCGAGCAGCCCCATTCCACCCTACCAAGTTCATCTGTCATGTGTCAGGGAGGTTGGGCCTCTCCGTGTCCCTTCCTGCCAAGAGAGCAGATTGAAGAACAGAACAGGAGCAGATCAAAGGTGCTGAAGTGGAAGAGAGAAGGTGGTTTTCCTCATATGGCTGGTCCAGCGAAGAAAAAAGAAGGGAAAAGAGGCTTGGTTACAGGGTGCAGAACTTGCACGTGGTTACCGTTGAAAAGCTGTGGATTTCCATTTCAAATGAGCCGATGGGTTTTGGAGCAGGGCCAAACCGGGAGAGCCGTGATTGCACTCACTGCGTTGTCTGCTGATGATGCATTGCTGCTCTGACTCACACACCCCCTCCCTTCCTTTCCTTTCCTCTCCCCTCCCTGCCTCAGGATGTGGTACGGTAGGTGCCTGTTACATGATATGGAGCGTTCTTGAGTATCAATGAGTCTACAGGATAGTGCCAAAGCCGTGCAACTTTCACATCAAAACAAAAAGTCATCCTGCTGGAAGAATTCCTGTCCCAGAGGCATCCAGCGTTCGAGCAGGAATGGATATGACCTGAATAGGAAACGGCTCACAGGAGCTTTCACACTATTTGATTTAGGACACTTCAAAGGACACACTGTCCCCTTGACAGCCTGTGTATGCTGCAGCGAGCAGCAGATGTGCCTGGACTAAACTCTGTAGAGGCAGAGCGTTGTGCTGGGAGGACTTCCCGGGACTCTTGCGCCGGTTGCCTACTTCTCTTGGAAGCCAGGCATTTCTCCTCACTTTATTTTTCGAGACCGCTCAGAGCACTCTGGGGACATGATTTTGGGACAATGTCCGACTCTAGCTTATGGACTATACTCTCCAACTTTTCAATGCCTCACTTTATCGGTGGAACAAGTCTGCGGCGCTCCAAAAGGTAATCAAGTAAGGTTTATCGATTGTCGCCACTTTATAGTTTTGTGGGTTTGGCTTTTTAAGTCTTAGAACTGTATCAAGAATTAAGTGAGTTGAGGTTATAGACAAGAACAATATGGTAATGTAGGTGCTGTGTTTTCTATTGTTAAATTTCCTTTGTGAATGCTGAACTGGAGTACCTCCTGATTGTAATCAGGGCGTTATTGTTCAGTGCATGCAGCAGGCACAAAAGATGTTTACGCACGGGAGTAAGTACCGTGCATTTGTCTAAATATGAGGAAAATGAATTGTTCTGTAAATCCTCTTGAGCAGAGCTCAAATCCTCCGTGTTAGTTGACGGATGCAGTCGGGTACACTGCTTTTGCAGTAAATGCTGAAGTTGTGCCGTATCCTTTTCACCTCTCATGTGACAAGACCAAACCTTCACCAAAAGGCCAACCAGCCATAGATATTGATGCTTTGCTATCAAGCAGTCATGTGCATTTCTGCAAGTCATTTTCCTTCTTGCACACATTTTAATCCTGGCAATGACCCATTTTACCGTTGATGATACAGATGATCCGATTATTATCCTCAGCATGAGTAAATCTGAATAAATCGGTCATTTTGTTTGAAGCGAATTAGTTGTGGAAAACGTCCAAGGAAGACAAGATTGTGCATTGTGCTTTCTTCACAATGCTGTGTTTATTGCTTTGTACTGGGTGGAGATTTCAGTAATGTGTCTAATGGCACTCAATATTACACCAATAACAAAATTAAAGTTCCTTAGCAAACTAAATTTTATATTTTGTATTACATATATACAAATTCGGTATTATTGTGTATGTTCCTTGTATTCAAGTTTGTGTTTGGAGCACAGAATTTTTCATCTGACAATAGTTGACCTACTGTTGAGTCTTGACATGCTGTCATGAAGAAATCATTTGTTTTGTTGACAAGATATAGACCATTGCCACTTGTAAAGTAATTTAGGAATCAGATGTTTCTTTTGTCTCATTTCTGTTTTTAATGGCATGGGCGGATGCTCTGTAGATTGTACTTCAGGGCAATGTTTAGAAGTCAAGTTGCTGGATGTTTCTCTGGTGCTTGATAAATTGAGCATTATTTAATTAACATTTATTAGCATTAGCTCTGAGCTATTAACTCAAAGCATTCATTTTATGATTGGGAAGGACGGTAAAGAGAGCCAGAGAGTAATGTGAAAGAAAAAGGGGAATGGGGAAATGGATATGACTGCATTCAAACAATACATTCCCCCAGGGGTACCACAGCTCAAGTGTGTGCAAAGCACATGCACCGACCACATTGTCATATAACTTAACACAGACTCTGTTTATATGCAGTGAATAATGATGGACTTAACTCTTTGTAAATTAAATGAAGGACTCACTGAGGACAAGCCAAGACCATTAAAAGGCCCGCTTCACTATTAGCTTATGTAAAGTGTGTGTGTAAATGCCTGAATGACTAAAGTCAGTGACGGAAGCAAAATGTCTGTTGTCAAGTAACGTAACATTGGCTGATACTTCATGATTCAGTCATTACATGCCTTACAGTCATTTCTGTGCGGGTTTCTTCCAGATGTAGCATGAGTTATTGAATTGTCATCACAGCTACAGTAAGCAGGAAGGTGCCGAACACTGTCCATTCCTAATCTGCCCGTGTGTAGGAGCTGTATAAATAGCAAAATCTGATCCTCTTTAACTGAGTGCGTGCTCATGAACCAGATATTATTCTGAACCATGCCTCGTATTTAAAGTGGTCTTTTCTTGCACATTTAAAGTAACTTTCACATCTCAAAATCCTGTCACAGGTCCAAAACACCATTTATTTGCAAAACAAAAGCTTGTCACGAAATCTTAAAATCATAACCATGAACTCACTAGAGTACTATTTTACTGTACATATGCAAAAGGACATAATTTTACATATCTGAAGTCTAAGTAGAACTAAATTGCAACTGTATTTGGTGCAAGAAACCTTGACTGACATAAGTGGGCTTCAGGAGAAAATATTAAAACAAAAATGGTTCCTTTAAAGAGCGTCATCGCCATTTTTCTTACTTGACATTTATTTATTTTTTTCTTTTCGAGTCATTTAAGAGTCCTAGAGTCATTTGCTGCTCCACCTGCGTTCAGTAAAATTATTTAAATAGTTTTTGATTTTCTTGCATATGTAGCCAAATGTCATATTATTCAGTGGCTTGTAGTAATGTTTCTAGACGTTTTATGAATCATATTCATCTCCACTGTAAGTAGGTCTAGCTCAAATTGTTGCCCAAGTCATCTTAGTTCACTAAAAGCTGGAAAGTGTTTTTCTGCCAATGTGCTGACCTATCTAACTCCGAGAGGAACGCTCAACTGCCTTAACCTTCATGCCCATAATAAGCTGTGGCGAGCGCTTATTTCTCTTGGCCTTTTCTTTAATACATTATTCACGCTTTCAAGTGGGACAGGATAAATAAGAAAACAGTACAAATGGACATGCGAAATGTGTCATGCAAAAGAGCAGCATGGACATTGTGTTAAATATCTACTTTTGAGTTCCTCAAAAGAAAAAAGAAAGAAACTTGTTGAAAGTGAGCATGATAGAATTTTCTTTTTTGGGCAAACTGTTCCTTTATCACCTCAATTGAGTGTGATAGATTCACTGGCAGCTGCTCTTCACAATCTCTTTGCTGAGGTGATGATCACAAGGGCTTTGCAATGTCATCTGTGATGTCTGCCAGGCTGCCATTTAGACACCACGGCGAGAGAAGTGGCCTCAGTCACATGCTCATTTCCCCTCTAGGATTTCACCCTGTCCTCCACTATTGTGCTGTTAAAGCATCGCTATTCCAATTGCCCATACTTGGGGTTAGGGATTTGTTTAGGAAAGATGCTGTTTTTGTTATTTTTTTAGTTTTTAGTGGTATACACCAGAATGTAATGGAGGCTTGAGGGTGGGCTCTTTTGATATAAGTAAACAATAAGTAATCAGTTACCAATGTTCAGAAATCTCCCAGAACACTTTATCAATGTCCTGACATCATGTCAAGTGAGGTTTACAAGGGCAAACATTAAAAACCTAATTCTCTGTAATCAACACTTTGGGAAGGTTTGAACATTTATGCGTATATATATATATATATATATATTTGTTTTTGTTTTTTCCGTGTGTGCGGGGCATCAAATATTGTGCATATGCTGTTTTTTGGTAATTAAGCCTCATCAATTTGGAGAAAAAAAAGCATATTATCCAATTCCAGACCCAAGCTTGGTTCCAACCGGACCACAAGACATTTTACCATTTCTTGCCAATTTGTAGTTCAAGCCACAAGCGCTTGGGGTCGTTTTTTGGTAATGATCTTTCAGCGTTCTAATATGTTTATCTAGAGCCAAACGCGCTTCATTTAAGCCCTTTCTGTGCGTGTTGCTTCTCTCTCTTGCTAAAGGGACACAATTATTTTAACAGCAGTAGCAGAAACACGGTGAGCAGTAACACAGAATTATTATATTAAAAAAGGATCTGTCATGACTCTGTCCATTCAAACTGGCTTTGCAACGAGATGTTTTTTCATCCACATTGATCATTATTAATCGGCTTATTAAGAGCATTTCATAATAAACCGCTATAATTGGGAAAATTATTTGTAGAGGTCAATGATGTAATTTCAAACTTAAACTTAGAAATTACTAACTCGATAAATTCGCAATACTTAAATATTTGAGGGAACTTGGTCAACTTTTAAAAAAAATGATGCACAGGTGTCTCACATTAACTGTCATGTCAAATTTGCTCGCCCAACTCATCATAATGTTACATAAACATCACATTCAGATCTTGGTTAAATGTTAGATTGCTAATAACACTATCAATATTATAACTATCAAAGAGACTTCCATTATACACTTGCATATACATAATCAAACAACATACAATATAAATGGTCTTAAAAGTTTTGCATCTCATCCTCAGCCTAAGCACAGGCTCTACTAATGGTAACCCTACAAAACTGACATAACAAAACCTATTGTAAATCCCAACATATCACAACGTTAAACACTAATTTATGTCTCCCTGTGTTGTCACGGCCGGCTCGCAAGCCGCGACAAAGGAGGAGACAACACATAATAAAAAAGGAAAAACATTTATTAAAGTAAGAATAAAATAAGACTAAATGAAAACAAACAACTGAGAAGGAAACGACGGCACGAGGAGGTGAGAGCGCGCCCTCTCTACTGAAGGGAACTGCTTAAATATTTGCCGGCGTCAGTTCCAACACAGGTGTGGGTCATCAGCAAGCATGACGTCACTCAACCAAACTCCATCCTGCAAAGCAAAACAAAAGAAAACCACGCAACCAACACATATGACCCATACTGGCTTCATAACAATGTTAATCATCAGCAAAAGCACAAAAAATAACACTTCATTTCAAAATTTAATTAAACGGTCTGACCCAAAGGATGCTGGAAATTAGAAATCTGCTGCGACTCAATGGCTCAATGGCAAATAGCTTACTACAAATGAAACTGAGTTCACACAGCCTTTTTCCATTTCTATTGAGTACAATGAACTTCCATTCATATTTGAGTGAAACAAACTCATTTCATTCAATTCATTTCACTGTTCAGTTTTACGGTATTATGTTTGTGTGCTGCGATAGGCTATCTAAATGTAAAAATAAAACATCTGACCTTACCTTTTAATAATCGTATCTAATTGGGCTCAACTGAAGAATTTTTTCTTTTTTTTTTTTTATCGGAAAATTCTCAGATGTGTATTGTCTGGACCAGCGCTTGGGAAGGAAATATACAGGAGACGCCAGACCTCTTGGAAGTTTAACTGATTATCCCTGTATAAAGTGCAAGGATAATACATTGTGTGGATGTAAAATTGTGTTAAATAATTCACTAAGATCATGTACAGTAGGACAGTAAGTTTAATATTCATTGATCTTTGTTTTTTTGGCACATTCCCAGAGCAATGTTACTTGCACTTTACCTACGCAGTTCTAATGAAAAATCATTTATCTGTAATGATACATCTGTCATGATTCACATTTGCTTCAGTGATACTTTATGTAATGACAGATGCACAAATGTAGTATTAATGCCTCTCAAATTGTCACTTGTCTTAATGCTGCTGTCCTTTTTCTGTAGCACAGTGGTCTGTTCACAAAATGCATTCATTTGGTTTGTTTTTCTAGCTGCAGAACAAGCAACAGAAAAAGTCTAATAGGGAGTGGACAATCATCAGCCCTTCCTCGACCTCACTCACCTTTGTCATCACACACAGGTAACCTGTTCAGTGAATTTGTCTGTTTTCATGTCTGTCCAAGTGACACTTGGATTATATTTTCACAGCATAGATTTGCCCAAAAATGTCCTTTCTTGAAACTTTCTTGCTTTACGGAACATTCAGCATTACTGTTGATTTGATTACAGTGTATTAATCTGATTAAATGTCACTTTAGTTTTATAGTCATAAAATCTAGAGGCATTCAGCTGGCTCATAACAGCGTGCTCTCAGATGCCATTTAGCATTTATAGACTTGAGTTTTGAATTATGTAAGAATAAAGTATAATACATTTATAAATTGATCTACACTATTTAAGATTTTTCCAAATGTTTTTGAAAGAACTTTCTTCAATAAGGCAGCATTTATTTGATCAAAAATACAGTAAAAACAGTCATATTGTAAAATATAATTACAATATAAAATAACTGTTTTCTTTGGATGTTTGTTTCCACCACTGAATAGTAAGTAAAATGGTTTTTTTAACTTTTTATCTAAGAAGTTTTTTCTTAGAATTGCATATTAAACTCACAATTGTGACTTATAAAGTGTGTGAAGTAAAAGTTTCAATTGCATGTTGCAATTCTAACTCACAATTGTGAGGAAAAAAGTCAGAATCGGCGGATAAAAATTGCAAAAGTTGCAATTACCTTTTTTGTTTTATTTGGTAGCGGAAAACAAGCTTCCATTTTTTTTTTTTCTTTGAATGTGTTTTAAAATGCAATTCATTCCTGTTATGGCAAAGCTAAATTTCCAGCAGCCATGAACCCATTCTTGAGTCAAGTCAAGTCAAGTCAGCTTTACTTATATAGCGCTTTTTACAATGCAAATCGTGAAAAAATCATTTAATATCACGATTTGGTGCTCAATAAATATTTCTTATTTTCCATTATTGAAAATGTAAAGATTTTTACTAAATTTCTTTCTACTTTCTATACAGTCGATGACCCCAAACTTTTGAACAGTATTTTACATACATAAAAAATTGTATTGTATTTTATATATTGTATTCTTGGCACTATATCGTGGACATTTAGATATTGGCATCGGCTGTTGAAAACCTCATAGCAATTGATAACATGGAAATTCCACATCATTATTGGTTTCTTATTTGAATTATTATTTTCAAATCATTTGTCTCCGTTTATCAGTTGTGTGTGAATATCAGTAAATGAGTCCCCACTAATGAGCCGCCATCATCAGCACAGCTCAGGGGCTTCTCTTTATCAACACCGGTGGGGCCATAGACGTGTCTGTTAATTAACTATTAACTCCTTCCCCTATTCAATCAGGTTAATTATCTGTAATTATTGCAGGACAAAAGGCTGTGTTTCTGTTAGTGGAAGTGGGACCCTGGCTCTAATGGCCATGATTTGGGATCTCCCCGATCCTCAAATGTGGCCATATTGCCAAAAGCAATCACTAGAAACAGTGGGGTTCAGCTAATAAGAGCGCACATATGGTGACAATGGTGTGAGGCATTCCTGGCATGTCTCTTGCTTTAACTTGCCCTTATGTTGTTTGGTATTTCTGTTAGTCAAAAAGGAATCATAAAAATACAATTAAAACTTCAAAAGAAGGATGGTTGGAACACCAGAAGATGATGATGATGATGATCATGATGTTAATAATAATATTGTTAAAAGATTTAATGCTGAGCAGAGAGTATTGCTGCCACTGTAAAAAGTGTTATTTTTTTATTTCTTATTTTTAGGCACCAGCCCACAAGACAGCCCTAGAAACTTCTCCCCTAGTGCTTCAGCTCATTTCTCCTTCACACGCAGGTAATGACATGGACACAATGAATGATATCTATAACTATGACACACCTTGGTTTCTATATTTCTAAGCCACCAAAAATGCTACCTTGAGAATGAGAAAAAAAAGGTCATGTCTAGGGATGAGAGTACCATCGAGACTTGGACTGGGCTCTTTTTTTAATGAGGAGGGAAAATGAAAATCTAGAAAGATGAACATACTGTATAAGCCATCACTCAAAATGCATAATCTGAGAGATAAATGCCTGTATTATTAGAATAGGTGGTCCAGATCTGTCAGGAATATCAGAATATATCAGCACAGTGTTCAAGTAAACAATGATCTTTGATGTGAGGAGCATGCGGCTGATTAAAGCGTTTGGTTTCTGCTTTTGAAAACCCCAGGAGGCTTGACAGGCTTTCTACAGTTTTAGATGGAAATAAATTTAAAACCATGGTTCAGAAGTTCAGATTTAAAACCTGTCAAGTCAAACTCGGCTTGATCAGACAGGATGATGTGAAAAATGCATCTTTTGTTTAAAAATTCTTATCACTATTATTTATTTATTTATTTTTTACTATTTATAATCCTCTAGTCATGGACTAAGAGCAGACAGGTAATATAAATGAAGCTCATAAAGAAAATCTCATGATACCTGTCATAAATATGTTCAGGTCAGATTTCGCATTTTCTTTGAAGGCAATTGAAGCTTTTTTAAGGATCATAAAAAGATTTTTTTTTTTTTTTTTTTTCCCCAAATGTGACTTTAGACATCCATATATAATTATAATATGTTCTTCCAGTTTTGGGGCGAAATGTGACCTGGATATAGGATTCATGAGATTCACTCTATTATCCTTGTTGTACATTTGTCCCAGTAATCAACCATAATGCATCACAAACTTTCCCATGTGCATTGAATAGGATATTGACATCAAGTGCCTGCACAACCATTTTTGAGATTTTTCTGTATTTTCTCTGCCCATGTATCTCTCCTCCCAGTGTTTGTGGCGTTTGTCTTCCTGTGATTATCATCAGACCATTCAATCTGCCAGGCCCTTAGGAAATTGCACACAGAGTACTGTATGAAATGATAGCAGCCCGAGCTCATGGATTACTCTGCCACTGTCTTTCATCTGATCTACTTTGAAAATAAACTACTCATCAGCATTTTCCTTTTATCTAGAGTAACTAACACTCACCTCTCATGTCTTGGAGCCAATGCAATCTAGTATATGCCATTTACTGGTGATGATTCTATACAGTACATGTAATTATTTGAGAGTATATGGACTGAAGTATTGTTTGTGTTTGTAGAACTGACGGGCGACGCTGGTCCTTGGCTTCCCTTCCCTCCTCCGGCTATGGAACAAACACACCCAGCTCTACCGTTTCTGTAAGTACGGAATGTTTTTCGGACTATAGAAGTATGTGTGTATTCACTGGAAGCGATTTGAAGCAACTAAGTGACTCTTAAGTCATTCGTTTTCAGTGCTTTTGAAGAGATTTGAGTAGTAATGGCCACCTTTGGTACAATTTGTGTAGAATTCCAGCATGTGAAGCAGTTAGATACTATAGTTAGATAGTATAGTAATATGACCTACTTGAAACCGTCAGCAAAGAGATTTGGTGGCATTAAGCAATTTCTTTTTAAATTTATATTGCAGCCATTTTCTAAAATCATTTTAGTTCATTTTTTTTCCTCATTAATGTACACACAGCACCCCGTATTGACAGAAAAACAGAGAATCCTTGACATTTTTGCAGATTTATTAAAAAAGAAAAACTGAAATATCACATGGTCCTAAGTATTCAGACCCTTTGGTGTAACACTCATATATTTAACTCAGATGCTGTCCATTTCTTATGATCATCCTTGAGACGGTTCTACCCCTTCATTTGAGTCCAGCTGTGTTTGATTATACAGATTGGACTTGATTAGGAAAGCCACACACCTGTCTATATAAGACCTTACAGCTCACAGTGCATGTCAGAGCAAATGAGAATCATGAGGTCAAAGGAACTGCCTGAAGAGCTCAGAGACAGAATTGTGGCATGGCACAGATCTGGACAAGGTTACAAAAAAATTTCTGCTGCATTTAAGGTTCCTAAAAGCACAGTGGCCTCCATAATCCTTAAATGGAAGACGTTTGGGACGACCAGAACCCTTCCTAGAGCTGGCCGTCCGGCCACACTGAGCTATCTGGGGAGAAGAGCCTTGGTGAGAGAGGTAAAGGAGAACCCAAAGATCACTGTGGCTGAGCTCCAGAGATGCAGTCGGGAGATGGGAAAAAGTTGTAGAAAGTCAACCATCACTGCAGCCCTCCACCAGTCGGGGCTTTATGGCAGAATGGGCCGACGGAAGCCTGTCCTCAGTGCAAGACACATGAAAGCCTGCATGGAGTTTGCTAAAAAAAACACCCGAAGGACTCCAAGATGGTGAGAAATAAGATTCTCTGGTCTGAAGAGACAAAGATAGAACTTTTTGGCCTTTAATTCTAAGAGGTATGTGTGGAGAAAACCAGGCACTGCTCATCACCTGTCCAATACAGTCCCAACAGTGAAGCATGGTGGTGGTAGCATCATGCTGTGGGGGTGTTTTTCAGCTGCAGAGACAGGACGACTGGTTGCAATCTAGGGAAAGATGAATGCGGCCAAGTACAGCGATATCCTGGACGAAAGCCTTCTCCAGTGTGTTCAGGACCTCAGACTGGGCCGAAGGTTTACCTTCCAACAAGACAGTGACCCTAAGCATACAGCTAAAATAACGAAGTAGTGGCTTCACAACAACTGGCTAACCCTGACTTAAACCCAATTGAGCATTGAAGATTCATGGCTGTATTAGATCAAAAGGGTGCTTTTCTTCTAAATACTGAGCAAAGGGTCTGAATACTTAGGACCTGTGTGATTATTTCAGTTTTTCTTTTGTGTTTTTCTGTCAATATGAGGAGCTGTGTGTACATTAATGAGGAAAAAACTTAACTGATTTTAGCAAATGGCTGCAATATAACAGAGTGAAAAATTTAAGGGGGTCTGAATACTTTCCGTACCCACTGTATATGCACAACTGAACTGATACTTGGCTGAAGCTGTCTGCCACGGGCAACAGATGCTGCCATGACCGTCTCCCAGTCTGACTCATGTGCCTCTGAGCAGTGCCAGATTTGTTTGCTGGTAAATATGTCCCTGAATCTGTGCCAGACTGTCCATCTACTCACTCACTCTCTGGTTGTTGTTGTTTAGTGGCACAGTTGCTGCAGCTGCCCGTCCTTACAGGAAATGGCAGGCGGTTTTATTCTGGCACACCAGCCAATCAATGTTCAGTTTGCGGAAAATTTCCCTTTTACATTTACAAATAAATGTATTTCAAATACCTGTTGTTCTTTTATACTTTATATTCATCAAAGAATCATGAAAAAAGTATCACCATATCCATAAAATGTTAAGCAGCACAACTGTTTCTCGAGCACCAAATCAGCATATTAGAATGATTTCTGAAGGACGATGTGACACTGAAGACTGAAGTTACGACTACTGAAAATTCTTGGCTTTGCCATCACAAGAATAAATTACAATTTAAAAAAATTATGAAATATAAAACAGTTATTTTAAATTGTAATAATATTTCTCAATATTAATCAAGTAGTTATAGCATGAGAGACTTCTTTCAAAAACATACCGACTCCAAACTTTTGACCGGTGCTGTATATTTTATGTTTAAAGGTCAGGTAGGCAATTTCAGAAAAGCTTTGAAAGCATGAGAGCATATGTTTTTTTTGTTTGTTTACCCTTGGTTTTATTTTGTAGAAACCATGGAAACACCAAAGATGCTTTAATATATATTACATGTGGGAATACAGACAAGGGAGAAACAGAAAACTGATTATTGTACTATAGCTCAACGCATTTAGTCTTGTTTAAATCTAATTTGCAATATTTTTGCGAATACCATGCTTTAACACTTTTGTCAAGTGGCTAACATAGCATCATCAGATGCAGATTTATTTTAACAGTAATACAGAATTTTCTCCATCATACAATGTTTTAAAATTAATTGCATACCATTTATCAACACAAGCCATCCAGCATTTAATATGATATTCTAATCACTAAATTTTCAACACACTCAAATGTATCTAATATGATAAACAGAGCTGCGTCTCGATGACTAGAAAAGCGGAAGCAGCGCCAACGACCGTGACCATAATAAATGTTCCGCTGCTCACGAGGCGGGTGTTGCGTTCATCTCTCATTAACAATCGCTCCAGCAGCCTCCCACAACACTCTATCCCTGCTCTGATTCATACTTCAGTAATGTTAATAATCACATCCATGAACGTGATTTCTGCCCGAGTCCCATCCCGATTCTTTTCCACCGGCTGTGAGGCGGAGACCACATGTCCCGAGAATCCTCGCTCAAACTTGCCGTCATTTGTTTTGAATAGGCGACCTGTAGCGGACAAAAAAACTACATAGTGCACCTTTAATGCATAGTGGGATCAAAGTGGTGTTGATGGGAAAGCCATGTAATGCCAGAATAAAGGCTAATAATGGCTTAATACAAACATAAGAATAATGATTAGGTCAGAAGTGTGAAAGGTTTGTCAAGTGAGAACATGAATTGGTCAGTTCTCCAGTAGACAGACTACAAATGGGTGATTACAGGGCAGTAAAATTGTTTATTAGCATCTTATCAGCCTTCTATAAAAACTCAAATGACATGTTGTGTGAAATTATTCATATGTTTTTGAGATAACAGCCTCAGATTTGAAATGAAGTATGAGCAGACTTGTGGCTTCAGTTTCATTGTTTTTCAACAGCCTATGTTTTTATATTTTTAATATAATTTTTTTATTATGTTTTTGTATATATATCTTGTATATCTCCATATTAATAACAGTCTGAGTCTTGAACTGTAAACTCTCAAGTGTTGGCTATCTAAATATACGTTGGTTATGTGTCTGTTCAGAATGACTTATGACCAGCAACCTTTTTATTTTGGGGTGTGTTATTCTTGCCCTACTTGCCGGGATGGGGGGGGGGGGGGGCTCGAAGGGGATAATACAGTACATAATGTCCAAATTTAGAAATTTTTTCAGAATCCACCACAATATATTGACAGTTAAAAAACAAAAAAAAAAAAACAGTTGTTTCATAGTTGTTGCTTCATCTGTGTTGAATTACATCATCATGGAGAAACCGTAAAATAGTAAAAGTCCATTCGTGTTTTAGTTTTTATCCATCACATGCATTATCCACCTAATGATGTGTAATGTAACACATCAGTGGGCATCTTTTCTTTTTCTTTTGTTTTCATTTCATTTCTCTTCTTTTCTTTTCTTTTTCAATGTATTTTCGTTTCATTTCCAGTCGTCCTGTTCATCACAGGAGAAGCTGCATCAGCTGCCTTTCCAGCCCACACCAGACGAGCTCCACTTCCTGTCCAAGCATTTCTACACAGAGAGCATTACTGGAGACGACCGCAGAAGAGCCACACCTATGCGGCCACGCTCCCGCAGTCTCAGGTACAGGAAGCTTGGATGTTGTCTCAGTGAAAGCAGTATGCCAAAGATGGTACATGCTTTTTTAGCTAATGTTACCCACATCCCTTTGGACCTTTACAGAAACATGATATGAAGCAGTGCAGTCATCCTGGAGGGCTTTATGTTGATAGGAAGATGCAAATTTAGTAGTGTTGTAGTATGTCAAAGTCTTTACTAAATCAAGTATCGATTATATAATTCCACGCACTACAAGTATGCAAACTGCGACACAGCCTAACATTAATATTATGATTTTTATAGATAATTATGACATGACAGTATATTGATTTTTTTTTTTTTTCTGAATTTACATTGATAGTCCTGGAAGATCTCCATCATGCTGTGACCATGAGATTATCATGATGAATCATGTGTACAAAGAAAGATTTCCCAAGGTAAGTGTAACCTACTTTCTCCGATCCTCTTCAGTCTCAAATGATTGTATCTTTAAAGGCGAATTCATTGCTGGTTTGTATTCTCCACCCTTCAGGCCACAGCTCAGATGGAGGAGCGAATCAAAGAGATCATTCAAAGCAACTCCCCTGAGAACGTCTTGCCTCTGGCTGATGGCGTCCTCAGCTTCGCCCACCACCAGATCATTGAGCTGGCCAGAGACTGCCTGGAAAAGTCCCGTTTTGGTCTCATTACCTCACGATACTTCTGTGAACTCACAGATAAACTGGAGAGGCTCTTTCAGGAGGTAAATTATGCCTTCAGAGACATTGTTGTCTTCATTCTTCTGAGCTAAAACTAACTTTCTATATTTAAAGTACGTTTTCCCCTTGTATGTTGCATACATATTGATGACCACTTGTGATGTGTTCTGTTATTGTAATGCAGTCGACTGAGCGATCAGAGAGTGCAGAGGTGACCTTCATTAAGGAGCTGGTCAAGAAAATTCTCATCATCATTGCCAGGCCTGCACGACTCCTTGAATGTCTGGTAGGTTGTCTCCAAGAACTCCTCAACAATAGCTGCGTTTGCATTAAATATTTTCGTAAAACTTTTGCGATATATTCTAAATATCGATAAGAAAACTATTGCGAAATGACGGCGTTTCCATTAACCGATGTTATGCATGTTTCCATTGAGCGTATTTTCAATTTCAATTTGTGCATTTTGACGGGTAATGGAAACGCGCTAATGACATGGTCTGGCTCAGTCAGCATTGTGACTTCTGCTGTGATGTGCTTCAGGATACTGGTACTCAAGTCAGTTTTCAGATATATTCCAACCATCTGTTAAAACGATATGAGCAAATGCTTTACATTATGCTAGAAGTCAGAATCTATTAGTAGTTAAAGATGAATACATTTTGTCTTGTAGGAGTTTGACCCTGAAGAGTTCTATCATCTCCTGGAGGCAGCAGAGGGTCATGCCAAAGAGGGCCAAGGCATCAAGACCGACATCCCACGATACATTATCAGCCAACTTGGTCTGACCAGGGACCCACTTGAGGGTAAGAGGACCTCAATACATGGGTTTCAGTAGTCTCCCAGTTTTTATCAATCAATCAGGAAATAAAGGTTTCTTCACAGGCTATCAGGCTGAATGTTTCCAAGGAAGAACTAGTGGCTGAATTTTAAGTTTTGATGTTTCGAGAGTTCAGTGCCTATAAATCGAGTCCCTCTGTTGAGAGATTTCACGTTTTATAGTTTAGCAACATTGAACCACAGAGGATTTAATTAGTCACCGATCAACAAAAAATATGATTTTATGACAAAATCTCCAAATTGGTCAAAATGTATTAGTTATTAAATACAAAATATTTGGCATAAATGTTTACCCCTTCAAATCAATTTTTCATAGGCTCATGTTTTAGGTCAGTTATGGAAGTCATTTTCAGATCCACTAGTAAATTCTCAATTAGATTGAGACCAGCATTCTGCTTTTTATGGTCTAGTGTTGAAAAATAAATAATGAAAAACTCTAATAAGATAAATGCACTTTTGGACAAACTCTGCACACATTTTCACTCTAGCACAATTATGCAAAAGAGCTACTGATTTGTTTTAGCTAAACAAACAAATACATTTCAGATTTATTTGCCTCTGAACTTCACACCAGGTCACTCTAGGAAGCATTAAATTTACAGCTTACGATCTTAAGTGGTGTGTCAATGCATTTTATATGTTCAATGTCAGAAGCCTACGTGCAGAAAATATGATTTGTATCCTTTCTTTTGAGTTTTATTTCTTATATTGTTAAACGAAAGTCTTCTACAGACTCAATATTCTGTCATGAAGCTCTGAATTTGTACTCAAGACTATCATTATCTGTAATGAGAACAGAATACGCCCGTAGACCTTGATGCCTGTTTTGCCATCTCTGCCAAAGCAGTGTTGGTTACAAAGCCCTTCAAGGCTTTCTAATCCTCGGAGAACATCCTAATAATTTGGTGTGATGAAATGAAATGGAGATAGACAGCTGTTGTGAGGGCTTTCTGATGGGCTTAGTTCTCTTTAGAGACAGCTGAACGACCCTCCAGTTCATTACCTCCTGCTGTTCATCAGTTACTTTTGGAGCCTCTTGAGAACTGCTTCACTGGGATTTGTTTGGAGTGGCAGTTTTTTTAGCGTAAATGTTTCATGATGTGTGTAGATTTTACTGTTGATTTCCACACCATTTAACTTGTTTTGAAACCACAGCAGTCAGCTCTACAAAGTTACTCTTTTGGAAAAAGTGACTTTTGTGTTGAATTTTTGTAGTCGTTCTAGGTCGGTAATGTTCCCTCTAAATTATGCACAAATGTTGTCCTGAAATAATGGAAAAACATTCTGCACAGAACGCTGTCTCACAAATAGATGCTTTCCGGAATCAGACCTCAGCTGTGGTCAAAACAATGTTCAATGATTTGGGGAAAAAAAATAACAAAATTTTTACCCCTAAAGCACTTTATATATATATATATATATACAGGTGCTGGTCATATAATTAGAATATCATCAAAAAGTTGATTTATTTCATAAAGTCCATTCAAAAAGTGAAACTTGTATGTTATATTCATTCATTACACACAGACTGATATATTTCAAATGTTTATTTCTTTTAATTTTGATGATTACAAGGAAAATCCCAAATCTCAGAAAACTAGAATATTGTGAAAAGGTTCAATATTGAAGACACCTGGTGCCTCACTCTAATCAGCTAATTAACTCAAAACACCTGCAAAGGCCTTTAAATGGTCTCTCAGTCTGTAAGCTGTAGGCTACACAATCATGGGGAAGACTGCTGACTTGACAGTTGTCCAAAAGACAACCATTGACACCTTGCACAAGGAGGGCAAGACACAAAAGGTCATTGCAAAAGAGGCTGGCTGTTCACAGAGCTCTGTGTCCAATAGAGAGGCGAAGGGAAGGAAAAGATGTGGTAGAAAAAAGTGTACAGGCAATAGGGATAACCGCACCCTGGAGAGGATTGTGAGACAAAACCCGTTCAAAAATGTGGGGGAGATTCACAAAGAGTGGACTGCAGCTGGAGTCAGTGCTTCAAGAACCACTACGCACAGACGTATACAAGACATGGGTTTCAGCTGTCGCGTTCCTTGTGTCAAGCCACTCTTGAACAACACTCATTTCCTTTGGAAATCATGGTCCCAGAGTCTGGAGGAAGAGAGGAGAGGCACACAATCCACATTGCTTGAGGTCCAGTGTAAAGTTTCCACAGTCAGTGATAGTTTGGGATGCCAAGTCATCTGCTGGTGTTGGTCCACTGTGTTTTCTGAGGTCCAAGGTCAACACAGCCGTATACGAGGAAGTTTTAGAGCACTTCATGCTTCCTGCTGCTGACCAACTTTATGGAGATGCAGATTTAATTTTCCAACAGGACTTAGCACCTGCACACAGTGCCAAAGCAACCAGTACCTGGTTTAAGGACCATGGTGTCCCTGTTCTTAATTGGCCAGCAAACTCGCCTGACCTTAACCCCATAGAAACCTCATATGGGTTATTGTGAAGAGGAAGATGTGATATGCCTGACCCAACAATGCAGAAGAGCTGAAGGCCACTATCAGAGCAACATGGGCTCTCATAACACCTGAGCAGTGTGTGTGTGTAAAAATCAGTACCACAATAATTGTATATCTTTCAATTATCCAGATTTATCCAGCATCTATTTGTCATTGTCTTGCAGAAATTGCCCAGTTAACTAGCTATGACAGTGGGATTGCAGAAACCCCTGAGACAGATGAATCTGTCAGTGTAAGTACTTTTAATTAAACACATTACCCAAGACACCAAACTTGTAAACTTCTGTAATCACAACTGTTGTTCAGAAATGCATGGAATATAAAACAGATGGTAACACTTTATTTTGCAGTGTCATTGTAACAAATGTTACATGTAGTTACTATGGTTATAACTATAAATTATGCATAATTACATGCAACTAACCCTAAATTAAAACCTATTCCTAACCCTATAGTAAGTGCGTGTAGTCACTTAATATTACTCAGTACTTAAATGTATAATTATAGTGTAAAAAAGACACTTTAAAAAAGTAATTTCAAGGTGTCCTTGTTTCACTGTAATTACACTTAATTAAATACTTGTACACACTATAGGATTAGGTTTAGGGTTTAGTTTTAGTTTGGTTTGCATGCAGTTATACATAATTTATAGCTATTATTACAGTAACCACATGTAACAAGGACACTGTAAAATAAATTGTCATCATTTTCTAGAATAAAATTGAATGTAAGGAAGAAATATACAAATGTTATTACAGTATTACAATTTTCATTAATTTGCTATTTAAAGAAGTGTGCATAACACTTTTATATCTAGTCCCACAGTTTGAGCGCAGCACTGCGGTCCCGGCGCAAACCATGTGAACTTGACTTTGAGATGATCAAACTGATCAGTAATGGGGCTTATGGGTAAGTGACAATATTGAAATGAATTATTTGGTAAAATATTTAGCATTGTGTCCTGCACATGGTTTCACACCCTATTTTTAATAAATGGTTTACAGTACATTTAGTAGTTAGTAGTTCCTAACACTTTCAAAGCATCATCCTTTAAATTAGTTTTTTGCTCTGTTATACTTTTTTTTTTCTTCTTCTTCACAGTGCAGTGTATTTAGTGAGACACAAAGAGACAAAACAACGCTTTGCTATGAAAAAGATCAACAAGCAGAACCTGATGCTGAGGAACCAAATTCAGCAGGCCTTTGTGGAGAGAGACATCCTGACTTTTGCTGAGAACCCTTTTGTGGTCAGCATGTACTGCTCCTTTGAGACTCGCAGACACCTATGCATGGTTATGGAGTATGTTGAAGGTAAGCTGGAACAGATGTACATCATTTGCAGTGCTGGAGAATGTTACTTTTGAAAATAGTTTCATTATTCTGTTACGACTAATAAAAGGTAAAAAGTGCATTACACGCATTACATTTTATACTGCGTAACATGTTGGCCCGGGATGCAGGGTGACCAGGGGCCAATAAATAAAATAACCTGGTAATAGTAAAGAAACTATATTTACCAGTTGGTAACCACCAGCTACGCCTCAGACCAGGCTGACATTTTTATAATTAAATTTTTCAAATATTTACACACGCTGTCTGATTCCTTTTTATACAAAGCAGAATCACATGAATAATATATATATATATATATATATATATATATAAAATAAAAAAATGGCATCGTTCAAAGTGCTTTTGCATGAATCAATGTAATCTATTGATGTAATATGTGCTCTTAGCACTCATATTGATCAAAAATCTCTTTTAATATACACCGTTTGAAGGAGCCAAAAAGTCAGAGTTGTGTGCAGCATTCATTTGTACATTTCCCATCCTGACAGGAGGGGATTGTGCTACGTTGCTTAAGAACATGGGTCCTCTCCCTGTGGACATGGCCAGAATGTACTTTGCCGAGACTGTGTTAGCCCTGGAATATCTCCACAACTATGGAATCGTCCATCGAGATCTCAAACCAGACAAGTGAGCTGCTCAAAAATGAAACGCGCACCATTCCCTGCTAAAAAATCCAACTAAAAACAGAATCTGATTTAACATGCTCTCTAATTGGCAAATCCTGTTAGCTGGTTCAAGCAGCCAGTGGACCTGGATTCAACCTGGAAAACCATCTTTAAGCTAGTTAGAGCATGTAGACCACTTTGGATTGGCAACAAATCCGCTACCAAGTTCTTGGCATCCTAAGCTGATATGAACAGATTTGTTTTTGCTCTGAAAATGCAAATACATGACTAATCATTTCTTTATTGTCTGCCCTGTTTTATTACATTATGACAGCTTGTTGGTCACTTCAATGGGACACATCAAGCTGACAGACTTTGGCCTATCAAAAGTTGGTCTGATGAACATGACCACTAACCTCTATGAGGGTCACATCGAGAAGGATGCCAGAGAGTTCTCTGATAAACAGGTACGAATCCAATTATTTATGCAAGTCCTGAGAACTTGATATTTCATTTTAAATGATCATAACCTCTATGATTGATGTTGGATTTAAAGATCTGGGACCAGTTGCTATGTTAAGACTGACAAACAAGCAGTTAGCTAAGGTGTAATCAGCTGTCTTAAAGAAAAAAAAAAATGGATTACTTACTTGTAAGATTACAATAAGCAGTTTATGCAAGCGTGAATTTCCATGCTGGTTAAGCTAGACACCAGCATCCAAATCTGCTGATCACCAGCTACGTTGGTCTTTAGCGATGTAACATCTGCAAACATTTCTCTCCTCAGGTGTGTGGTACTCCTGAATACATTGCTCCAGAAGTGATCCTGAGGCAAGGCTATGGAAAGCCTGTGGATTGGTGGGCAATGGGCATCATCCTGTATGAGTTTCTAGTGGGCTGCGTACCATTCTTTGGAGACACTCCAGAAGAGCTGTTTGGCCAGGTCATCAGCGGTCAGTCACATTCTAAATTCCTGTTATGCAATACAGTCATGCTTCATGCAGCAAGAGCTTTAGCAGCTGCAGATTGTTACGTAATGTCAACTCTGCTTCTCATTAATGCATATCAGTATCTCACAGGATCAGCAAAAGACCCTGCAGGCATGCCAGTGTCCTGTTCTTTTCCTCCACCTGTCGTTCTGCAAACCTGGATTTGTTCATTGCTGTCTTATGCAAATGAAATCACATGCAATTCTATTTTACATAAAAAAAAAATGAGCAAAGTGTGAGTTGTCTAACAAACTGTTGATTTAATTTAAGCATTAAACATAAATGAAGTGTACCATGATACAAAATAAATTGAACAAGTGAGTTGCTCTCTTCTATAGACAGCAATTATAGAACACAGCCAATTGTTTTACATGCAGTATAGTCAAGTAAAGTGGCAAATATGTGCCTGAAATATCAAAATAATTTGTCCTTATGACTCTGCCAAAATGTTCTTCCATTCCACTCACCCCACTATAGTTTTATATAAAATACCGTCAAAAATACCGTATATACAATAATGTCAAAAATACCGACCGCAAAGTCAGTACTGAAATTTTACAAATTTGATGCTTTGAGCTCTGATTGGCAGTTGTGTTGACGCACTCATTAGATATATCTGTGATTGGCTACAAAGATCAGCACTTCAAAAACATGTTGTAAATAGACATCAATGACGCTCTTCACTGATATACACAGGAGTGTTTGAAAAGTTGTTTCAAATGCTCCTGCTTTCAAAACACTTTTGGATTCAAACACTTACGTGTGCTTTCTAACGCGCCAATGAAATTTATAATTGTAGCCAATCACAGAAAAATCTGATAAGAGTGTGAACACAAAGGCCAATCAGTTTACGAATCTGCTCAGCAGTGCTCAAAGAGTCACATTTTTAAAATTTCATTACCGGTATCGCGGTCGGTACTTTTGACAACACTAATTAATAATTTTGCTGTAGCTTTCATCAAATAAATGCAGCCTTGGTGAACATAGTAGACTTTTTTTTTTTTTTTCAAAAATGTTAAAAAAAATTGTTTACACTTTATTTTGATGGTTCACTTTAGACATTGTTCTAACTATATGTAACTTTGCAACAACATGTAACCTAACTGTCATTAAGACTGTATTAGTAGACTGTAGTAGGCTTTTAAGTTAGGGCTAGGTGTTACTTGCTTTGCAAATAGAATAATTTGCAAAGACAGTCTACTAATACTGTCTACTAATGAGAATTAGTTGACTTGTAGTTACAAAGTTACTCATAGTTAGTAGAATGTCTAAAGTTGACCATCAAAGTTACCGCAAATCTTCCAAGTCCAATTCCATCCAACTTTTAGACTGGTAGTGTACAGTTGTATACAGTCATGTCCAAAAGGTTTGAGAATTACATAAATATTGGAAATTGGAAAAGTTGCGGCTTAAGTTTTTATAATAGCAATTTGCATATACTCCAGAATGTTATGAAGAGTGATCAGATGATTGCATAGTCCTTCTTTGCCATGAAAATGAACTTAATCCCCAAAAAACCTTTCCACTGCATTTCATTGCTGTCATTAAAGGACCTGCTGAGATCATTTCAGTAATCGTCTTGTTAACTCAGGTGAGAATGTTGACGAGCACAAGGCTGGAGATCATTATGTCAGGCTGATTGGATTAGAATGGCAGTCTTGACATGTTTAAA
Source organism: Opsariichthys bidens (assembly GCA_037194245.1). Taxonomy (NCBI): domain Eukaryota; kingdom Metazoa; phylum Chordata; class Actinopteri; order Cypriniformes; family Xenocyprididae; genus Opsariichthys; species Opsariichthys bidens. Next base: position 1,269,197 of record CM074310.1, on the reverse strand, counting down.
AGGAGGGTGATGCTTGAAATCATTGTTCTTCCATTGTTAACCATGGTGACCTGCAAAGAAACGCGTGCAGCCATCATTGCGTTGCAACAGTTTGGTGAAGAACAATGCATTTTCCAGCACGATGGAGCACCGTGCCATAAGGCAAAAGTGATAACTAAGTGGCTCGGGGACCAGAACGTTGAAATTTTGGGTCCATGGCCTGGAAACTCCCCAGATCTTAATCCCATTGAGAACAAACAAAAAGCCACTAATTCTGACAAACTCCAAGAAGTGATTATGAAAGAATGGGTTGCTATCAGTCAGGATTTGGCCCAGAAGTTGATTGAGAGCATGCCCAGTCGAATTGCAGAGGTCCTGAAAAAGAACGGCCAACACTGCAAATACTGACTCTATGCATAAATGTCATGTAATTGTCGATAAAAGCCTTTGAAACGTATAAAGTGCTTGTAATTATATTTCAGTACATCCCAGAAACAACTGAAACAAAGATCTAAAAGCAGTTTAGCAGCAAACTTTGTGAAAACTAATATTTATGGAATTCTCAATTTTTGGCCACGACTGTATATTATCTTGTTTCCAAGAGATTTATGAAGATCTTACCTGTATTAAAAATGCATAATACAACAGAACATATTATTATAATACAAGTTTCAATCATTTGTAAATACAAGATTTATGTCAATCCAATATGTTTGCTTTGTCCTTAAATTGGACCTTAAAAATGTAAACTAAAAAAATATTTATTTTTATTTATTTGTGGATTCTTTCATTATCCATTTAAGCCACATAACTTGAAACAACCCACATATGTGTCTGATACCATTAGTGTTAGTTTTCTGTTATGGGGTGGTTATGGGTGTGAGGTTTAATTAATGAGCACATCTAGTTGCTGTTGCCCTGGGCTGTGATGCATATTCATGCTCCTTAATGTGAATCAAAAGTGAGGCACATGTTGCTGTAGAGAAAGTTGCAAAATGAGCAAAGTACAGCTCTTCATTTATTTCACCCCCCTGGCTTTGAAGCTCAGATTTCTTTACACTTGTTTGAGTTAAGATTGTGTCAAGGGCCGGGTCTTTGATTAATGAAAAATGTGAGATAACCAATGAATTTCGTTAATTCATGCATGTGAAAGTGGATATTAGGGTGTTTTATGTATGCCTGTTTATGTGTAATAGTCACGGTAATAATCACGGTTGATTCATATGTAAATATATTCTCTGTATTCATTAGTCTGGTGCTGTGCATGAGTAAAATGGTGCTGTATTGCAGAGGAGGCCCAAAAAACCAAAGAGGGGCTTTCATGTATGAATGAAAAGGAATGATTTTTGGTTTTGTTTCTATTCAGTTAATGAGGATGAAACTGTTTGCTTCTTGTCTTAGATGTAATAAACTGGCCAGAGGGAGAGGAAGCTCCACCAGCTGATGCTCAGGAGCTGATCACCCTGCTGCTCAGACAGAACCCTCTGGAGCGCCTCGGCACTGGTAAGGGTCCAAAATACTTGCAATAATACTTGTCAAGCACCAAAAGTGAGTAAAATTGGCGTTTGGCAAGAAAATAAAATGTCTACTTGACCACATCCATCCATACCTCCCTCCATCCATCCATCCATCCATCCATCCCTCCCCGCCTCATTTTAAATACAACTTCAAATGCCCAGCTCTCCATTTTGCCATTAAAACAGGCATTCAGTCTACACTTATAGTTCACTCAGGGAATTGCAACTCCATAATCTCTTTTATATTACTTATGTGCACCCACCAGTATAAAAAGGCAAAGTCCAGCACTTTTCCCCCATTCACTTGTCAGGCTAAATGAGGCAATATTAGTTTCTGACAGCGGCATGTTTCTGTCATCGCTGGAAATGAAACTTTTGCTGTGACACATTTCTTATATATCTCTAATACCCAAAGTAGTCATAGTAATAGAAAGTATTGGCTGTTGCTGCACCGTATCATGCCTGTTTAGGACATAAGGCTGTTGGGTTTTTCTGAAATTTGATTGGATGTTTATCTTTAAGCAGGTGGGGCGTATGAGGTCAAGCACCACCAGTTCTTTCACAGTCTGGACTGGAACAGCCTGCTGAGGCAGAAGGCAGAGTTCATCCCCCAGCTGGAGTCTGAGGATGACACTAGCTACTTTGACAGTGAGTGACAGCAGGAGTCAAGTCATTGTCCTTCATGGTCCAAGCAGGCAGAGCAGGGCTGAGAGCCAGTGTCCATGTCCGTTTTTTATGTCTTAATGGAGGATCAGATGTTCCCAGCCTGATGGATTACTCACATATTTTAGCAAAGCACAGTTGGTTGATGAAATGATTCGTGGTCGTTTATTTGGAGAAATTTCAATCATTTGCTCTAGCTTAGTGCTTTGGACACTTCATTGTGAAATTGTTTACATGTGTAAGCGTATTAAGCTCAAAGTAATTATTAATTAGTTGATTTATAGGAAATTCTAAACGAGTCACTTATTTTACCAACCGAGCAACTGAATCGCCCAGCGTTCACTTGCGCTCTGTAGCGACTTCAACTATCTTAAAAACACCTTTTAGCAAGGTAACCTAGATCGGCAGTTTAAGACATTAAATTAAAAAGCACATAACACAAGACACTTCTCTTTAAAATATGAAGGACACTTTATTGACTATACTAACACGTAAACTAATATCTAACACAAGCACACACGCACACACAGATTCACACGAGTTGCAGAGAGGAAGGAAGAGAGGAAAGAATAGAGTGAAATGATAAAAGTTTCTAGCAATATATGCATTCCATGAGACCTGATCTGAACGAACCATCAATCACTAATTTAACCCTTTTATCGCTGCTTAGGCGGGTTATTATATTTTAAATAAATGCACCAGTTCAGCTCTAGAATCTGGAGGTACTTGCGCGTGTAGCCTGTCTTTAAATGGGGATTCCTTGTCCACGTCCTTTGGCTTGGAGAAAGGGGTTCCCCGGGTTCGTTGATCTGTTGAAGGTCTTTCCGGGCCTGATTGCTGGAGATGAATGGAGGTTCCCTCGTGGCGGAAGTTTGAAGTTGAGGCGGCAAAGACTGTTGAGTCGTTTAACTTTGCGACAAAACTTAACTTGGAGCACGAGACTCTAAAAGAAAGGAAAGCGAGTGAGACGAAAGTCAGTTGGATGGCTTGAATGAAACTGCCTGGCTGCTCTTCACCGTCTGTTTCTTGGTCTTTGTCTCGACTTAAACTAATTCGTTCTAATCTTATTCTATGAGACAACTTCAGCTAAGCTGTAACTTAAAATATTAATAATAAAAAAAAATAAAAAAAACAAGTCGTAAAACTCAAACAACAAAAGGCTAAATAAAAACAAAAACAAAACAAAATTAAACAATAGGCTAAAAGGGCAGAAGAAACTCCAGTGTACTGAGCATTTAAACTGAAGTTTGTCCAACCTCTTTGAGGAGTTCTAAACAATTAGATGCGGTCTTTGTTTCAGAGGTGACTTATGGCCTGTTATCTGAACTTTCAGAGGGGTATAGGGAGTACAGTTTAGTCTAGATTACTCTAAAAAGAATACGATGCATTTTACCCAGATTTCATTCAAGCCATATTTTGAGTTATGAGAGGGGATTCAGTTTCATTACAAACAACACATACTTTCAATCAACTATTCAAAAGTTATAACAATCACATGAATTGTGAGTGATCTGCGCATAACAGGTCACATGTACAGTGTGTATGCATGACATGGAATTATGCAATCGAACGCTGTTTGATTACAAGTTCAGACGGACTGGAGCCACGAATACATTCCTTGATCTTGGGTCGTGTGACGAGTTGGGCTGAGATGAGTTTGTATGGAATTATTTTTGAACGAATCATTGGGAAGATTCATTTGTCTGGTTCGTCCTCAATTCTTACACACGTTATGAAATAACGTTCTGTGTATTGCATCATTCAAGATGTTCATTTTTCAGTGATTTTCACTTTAAAATGTAAAAAATAACTTACATGAGAGCATCTTGGCATCGCAGCACAATGTGAGACTTTCTCTTTCAATCGCAGCACGATCTGATAGGTACCATCACTTAGAAACTGAGGAGGACGATACCAATGACGAAGATTTCAATGTGGAACTGCGGCAGTTTTCCTCATCTTCACACCGATTCTCCAAAGTGAGTTGTCTCTCTCTTTTTCCTCACATACTTGTGTAATTCATGCAGTGCCGAATGACTCGGCTGAGAAGAGTCCTGTTCAGTGAAGTTTTAATGAAGACATCTAACACCGTCTCTGGGATAAAGCTCAGCTCATAGATTTACATGCTTTTGCTTCTTGCTGATATAGGGATATATTTTTGTAGGTCAGGGAACAATATCACACACCACAAATACTTGTGCAGATTCTCAGGCATGCAGGGCTTTGGTGCATTGCAGTATGAGATGCTTCTAGAAACTATCATGCTTGCAGTGAAGATATTTGGTAAAGGCAGTGTTTTATCATATTTGACCAATGGTTCTCAAAAATGAAAATGATTACTTGATTCTATGTATTTTTAGCAGTTTAAGTGAGGTCATTTTTAATGTATTAATAATATATTAATTTGTATAATTTAAGTCAATCCTGCCTTGGAAGTTTACTGAGGCCCCCTACCACTGAAATGTCAAATTAAATTTCAATTTTAAAGTCAACTTTCTTTGTCATATATTACAGACATTTGATAATTAGGGGTGCCAATGGTGATTGCCATTTTGTACTAAATTCATACAATGTGATTCGTATGAAAACATATGTATAAAATGTTTATTTGAATAAAAAAGTGAGCATGAAGCTGCATATCTTACCTCAACCCAATGGACAAACTGAGATTATATGAATGAGATGCATTTGAATTTGCCACTAATTTGGCTTGGGAAAGTAGTCCATCTTGCAATGACCCAGAACAGCCTGGGAACAACATAGCAGTTACCTAGAAACGAGCAGAAACACTTTACATCTCTGTGCTTCAGCAAATGCCTAGGTTTACTCTGAGATCTTACTCTAGAGTTTATCGATTCATATATATATATATGAATCTATTTGTTTGTGTGTGTGATAGGTGTACAGTAGTCTGGATCTGTCTCGTGGACAGCTGGAGGAAAAAGGAGAACAGACAGAGAAAACAACAGACAGTCCTCTCACTGTTGACTCACTAAGCTGGACTCCAGACTTCACTGAGATGTATGTTACCCACAAACCCGCTGCATAAAAAGGCTCAGATCTGAACTAATGTGAAATTAACACCTTGTCATCGAATAAATGCTCCTCTATGCTCACACGCCACTTGCCACGTTTGTTTTTCAATCCATTTTTTGACATTAACATTTAACATGCAACAAACCAGCTACCACCTTAATTTTAACCAACTTGATTTTTTTTTGTCTAGGTGGATCATATAACTTTTCTTTGTTTCTCTTCTCCAGTCCCTCTCTCTCTCATTCTTCTGACACTGAAAGCACCAGCTTGAGTAGATGCTCTGGTCTTCTCCCTAAATTTGCCATCTCAGCAGAAGTGGAGGATGGTGAGGGCTCCCTGTCTCTGGAAGACCCCAGTAAAGTGACCTTCAGTATTGGGGAGTTGCCTCAGGATGAGCCTGATCCCACCACACCCTGTAGCACCATCAGTAACTCCACCCTCTCAGGTACAGGGATGGTTTACGGGAGATTTGACTGTATATGCATCAAACTTGCTCCACAGAAATGTTCGATTACACTTTATTTCATTGGTCCACTTTAGACATTCCACTAACTATAAGAAACCTTGCAACTAAATAGGCTATGTTTACCGTAATTTCCGGACTATTGAGCGCACCTGAATATAAGCCGCACCCACTGAATTTAAAAAAAAATATTGTTTTGAACATATAAATAAGCCGCACACGTCTATAAGCCGCAGGTGTCTACAGGTACATTGAAACAAATGAACTTTACACAATCTTTAATTAAACTCTAAAATCCTCAAACTTCATCGCGGTGGCGATTGTTTTGGCTTTCGGTCAGATCTGCCGCGAATGTTCGTTCACATTCTGTGACGTGCTCAGTTTTTTGGCGGCATGTTTACGGTTTAGATTGCATCGAGCGCGCTCAAACTTCGCATCATTCTGATTACGGTAGTCATTTTGTGACCCTCATCATGACAAAGACACGGAGAAATGCATATGATGCTGCTCTCGAGTTGAAGGCGATTGATCTGACTGTTGGAAAAGGAAATGGAGCTGCTGCACGGGAGCTTGGTCTTCATGAGTCGATGAGAAGACGCTGGAAACAGCAGCGTCAGGAACTGCAAAAAGACAACTAAGGGGCCGTTCGCGTCTTTTGCGCGCGCTTGCCCCGCGCCTACATAGGAAATAATGAATATGCGCGCGCAAAAGACGCGATATGCATCATATGCATTTCTCCGTGTCTTTGTCATGAGCGGGAAAAATCCACATATTAGCCGCGTCTTTGTATAAGCCGCAAGGTTCAAAGCTTGGGAAAAAAGTTGCGGCTTATAGTCCGGAAAATACGGTACTCATTAGAGTATTAGCAGACTGTAGTAGACTGTTAGGTTAGGTGTTAAGTATACTTCGGCCATCCACACATTCATGTGAAGTAATTTTTGTCATCCGGGGGGCTCGTGGAAGTCCGAACACCCAGTCCGCATGCAGCCTAAATTTCGAGATCGTGCGGACCGTGTGCGTGCAACAGCGCATGCGCAAGCAGGACCAAAGAGTTCACTGGGTACTGAGTACAGTTGCGGTCGTTGGAGAAGAGTGTGGTAAGAGTACAAAAATGGGTTTAGGGTGGCAAATTCATGGAGGGTGATAAGTAAGAATGTCTCTTCTGAACAATGTTGCAATGGTGGAGGCACTATTTTTCTTCTTCGATCCTGCCCAGCGAATGTGCGTTGATGACACAACTCAGTGCTGCCTTCCAATGTCTGGTAGAGTATAGAAAACATGTATCGACCTCTGTCATTTATTTGCACCCATCCGCGGTTGCGTATACTTGGATAGATGTGCAGACACGAGACATGCATGTACCTGCAAAGTCAGTAAAATGTCTGTTGTAGAACCATCAGATATTAAGCAGATGGTCTACTTTACTCTACTTTAATACTTTAATGGCCTGGTAGTTGACATGTGGTTGCAAAGTTACTTAGTAGATTGTCTAAAGTGGACCATCAACATTAAATGTTACCAGATGTTCAGTTTTGTCTGGGGTCCCAAGAGACACCATGAAAGAATTAATAAATAAATAAATAAATGCAATCAATTTTCACAGGAGATACTTGATTGCTGTATATACTATAGGCAGTGGACTTGCAATGCAATGTAAATGACTGCATTTTATGTTGATTTGTTATTTTCTGCGTCGAGTTTTTGCTGTTTGACCCAAGTTGACCTGAAACAATGTGATTTGTTTGTGATCAAATAGATAGCTTCAATAATATCTACTGGGTTTTTTCAAGGAAAATAAGTCAATTGTATTATAATTACAACACTTAGGTAGTAATTTTTCTTTACGACAGCGTACTAACGATGTGCTAAAAAATGTACTAAAAACAGAATTTCTTTTTCAATTGTGTTTTTCGTGTACTGACCACAATGTTGTCCACACACGCTGTATTATGCATTGCCAGGCCAGTGGTCGGCGATGTCACTTTAAAATAATCACTACACTTCTATGCGCGAATTTCACTAATTCACATTTTTGTAGTTTACGCAGAGACTTAGTATTGTTTTCAAAAAAGTGCACTTTGCCTCTTTAGACCCCCAAATTGCCATTGTTGTGTAAATGTATTTGAGAGTAGGTTCAGTGCAGGCCTACTTTTACGTATTATATTTTATTTCATTAACAAATTGAGCAAACTCAATGGGAATCCTCTGGAAATAGTGCATTTCTCTAATTAATCTTTTACTCTTTTTTTTTTTTACTTACTTTTTTTTTTTTTTTTGAGTAGGCAGTTTCTCCGAGCACCTAGATCAGGTACCGTTACGGGGAGAAGGAGGGGAGAGTCTGGACAGCTCCTGTAAGCCCTCCTCAGACACAGGCTTTTTCCTGACTGCTCCAAAACCTGAGGCCACGGACAAACAGTGTGCAGTCAGTAAAGTGCCAAAATCAGTATCGACCAGTGCCCTGTCACTCATGATCCCTGGAGGTGAGTGTATGTGCGTGCTGGAAGAACATGTGTTGTGTTGATGTATGTGTGATAAAGTGCGTTGGGGTGTCTTTGCATGTGTGGCCAAGTGTTATTGTCCAAGTAAGGGGGTCCCGACCTCTTTGTCATCTTTTTGTTCCAAGAACTAAATGACAAGGAAATGTTTTAACCTTTCAATTGAATTCTTTATTGTATACATTATATTTCTTTTAATTTATATATAAATTATAATGAAAGATTGTGGACTTGTCCTTTTTTTCTTTTGTAATTTTTCCTACCTCAAAATACAACATAGAAAAGCACACTTTGTCCTACACATTCACGTTCATAAATAAGTATTTCATTAATTAAAATTTAATATGTTTATTCAGCAAGGATTCATTAAATTGGTGAAAGGTGACCATATAGAATTTTATACTGTTAGGAAAAAAAATTCTGGTAACGTTTTACAATAAGGTTCATTAGTTTACTACATTAGTTAACATGACTTCATAATGAACTGCACTAACACAGCATTTATTAATCTTTTGTTAATGTTAATTTCAACATTTACTAATACATTATTAAAAGTAATGCACTGTGAACTAACATGAACAACTGCGTTTTCATTAATTAAGTTTAATAAAGGTTAGTAAATACAGTGACAAATTATTTGCAGATGGTTATTTCATGTTAGTTAATACATGAACTAACGTTTAACTAAAGAACCTTATTGTAAAGTGTTACCAAATTTTTGTTTCAAGTAAATAATGTTCTTTTGAATTCTGAAAAAAAAGGGAAAAATGCGTTGATTGTTTTCACATCTTATAATAAGAAGAACTTATTAGTATTAGAATGATTTCTGAAGCTGGAATAATAATGATGTACAGTGCCAGTCTTTAGATTAATTAAGATATGATTTGGCCTCTCTTCTTGTTCCCCCAGATGTTTTTGGTGTGTCACCATTAGCAAGCCCCATTTCTCCATACTCACTGTCATCAGACCCATCCTCCAGAGACTCCTCCCCCAGCCGAGATTCCTCACTTAGCGGTGTCAGCAGTCGTCAGCCAGTCATCATCCACAGCTCAGGGAAGAAGTTTGGCTTCACTCTACGAGCGATTCGGGTCTACGCCTGTGACAGTGACATTTATACGGTGTATCACATGGTCTGGGTAAGTGTGGACAAGTTGCCCGGCACATTACGATAAAAACCAAATGGCTGACAAAATGTATTTTTACTTGTTGAGGTCGTGGCTGCTTTCTCATTTTACTGCATTACACATAGTTGAGACATTGATGAAAGGTTTTGAACTTTGTGAGATTGATTGATTTGATTTGTTTGTTTGTTTGTTTGATGTGTTGTGGAATAGAATGTAGAGGATGGTGGTCCTGCTCACAAGGCTGGTCTTAAGGCTGGAGACCTGATCACTCATGTGAATGGAGAAACGGTTCACGGGCTGCTTCACACTGAGGTGGTGGAACTGCTGCTGAAGGTGCAAAAGCCAATGAATGTTACAACCATAACACAATTTTCACTGCTTGTTTTTCATTTTGTGTTACCGCATTTCTGTAAGTGACACTTATATGTTGTTTTGCAGAGCGGAAGTAAAGTTGCTATATCCACAACCCCTTTTGAAAACACTTCTATCAAAACTGGTCCAGCTCGAAGAAATAGCTATAGAAGCAAAATGGTGAGAAGAACCAAGAAACCCAAGAAAGAGAAAACACAAGAAAGGTAAGAAAACGGGAATGTCACAATTCTTGTCTATTTTAGGTTTTACTATTGTCTGTTTATATAACTACGTACAGTTTTGCACGGAAATATTGGCACCCTTGGTAAATATGGACAAAGAAGCTTGTAAAAATAAATCTGCATTGTTCATCCTTTTGATCTTTATTTTTTTTTTTTTAAATCACAAAAATCTAAAAATGTAGGGAAAATCTCTTTATGAAATAAATGTTTTTTTTTTTTTGTTTTTTTTTTCAAAAAACACGTTGGCCACAATTATCAGTACACTTGGACTCAATACTCTTTGCAACCTCCTTTTGCCAAGATGATAGCTCTGAGTCTTCATCTATAATGCCCGATGAGTTTGGAAAACACCTGACTGGAGATCATTCCTCCATACAGAATCTCTACAGATCCTTCAGATTCCCAGCTCCATGTTGATGCTTCTTCTCTTCAGTTCACTCCATTCATTTTCTTTAGGGTTCAGGTCAGGGGACTGGGACGACCATGGCAGAAGCGTCATTTTTGTGCTCAGTGACACAGTTTGTTTTGGTTTTGATGTTTGTTTTGGATCATTGTCCTGATGGACAATCCAGCCACAGCCCATTATAGGATTTTTAGCAGATGCGATCAGGTTTTGATTTTTTTATTTGTTGGTATTTGATAGAATGGTACCATGATACCATATATCTGAACAAGATGTCCAGGACCTCCAGTGGAAAAATAGGCCCACAACATTGAAGATCCAGCAGTATAATTCACCGTGGGCATGAGGTACTTTTTATCCCTGCTGCCAAAAAGCACTTGTTTTTTTTAGTTTCATCTGACCATGGAGTCCGATCCCGTTTGAAGTTCCTGTCTTGTCTGACAACTGAATATGTTGAAGATTGTTTCTGGATGAGAGCAGAGGATTTTAGCAACTTGTGGGGCATGTAGGTGCTGTGCTGATAATTTTTTAAGCTTTCTGAGACTCAAAACTAATCTTTGCAATTCTCCAGCAGTGATCCTTGGGGAACCTTTGGCCACTCAAACGCTCTTCCTCACTGTGCATTAGGACAGTATAGACATACATCCTCTTCCAGGCAGTGTGTTACATCTTTAGTTGATTGGAACCTCTTAATTATTGCCCTGATGGGGAATTGGGGATTTTTCATGCTTTTTTGACGATTTTCTTACAGCCACTTTATATTTTGTGAAGCTCAACAATCTTTTTCTGCACATCAGTACTGTATTCTTTGGTTTACCCATTGTGATGAATGATGACAGGTATTTGGCCTTTGTTTTCTCAAGCTTGGAACAGGACGTCATGGCTGGACAATTTCATGTTCATGATCACCCAGGTGTGCTAAAAAATGTAAATATGAATGGGAATATTCTTCATATATTTTTTATCCATTAACAATTCTAGGGGTGCCAATAACTGTGACCAATGTGTTTTGGAGAAAAAAATTCATAATGTGATTTCCCCCCACTTTCAATTCTTTTGCTTCAATAAAAGGTTAGATTTTTGCCAAAGATCAAAATGATAAAAAATGCAGATTTATTTTTACAGGGTGCCAATAATTCATAGCACAACTGTAAATTTGGACTCAACTCAGAAGCAAAATCTCCCCCACTGCCACTAGATGCAGCTGTTGTTACAATATGTTTGTAATGTACACTCATTGACTGTGCTTAGAATGGAAAACTAGTGTACTTACTACTCCTTACAATGCAGTATATACCTGTGTGTGTGTGTGTGTGTGTGTGTGTGTGTGTGTGTGTGTGTGTGTGTGTGTGTGTGTGTGTGTGTGTATATATATATATGTGTGTATATATATATATATATATATGTGTGTGTATATATATATATATATATATGTGTGTGTATATATATAAATATATATATATATATATATATATATATATATATATATATATATATATATATATATATATATATATATATTTATATATATATATATTGTCTAATATTTTAAGGGTTTTTTGTAGTTATGTATTCAGTTGTTTATCAGATGTTAAAAAATATATTGCCATATGACCTTAATTTTGGCAAGTGTACTCCTGTAGAAATCTTGCAAAAATATATATATACTTACTGTACATTCTTGAAATGAGTAGTATGGTACTATGTCATTCTGAATATTACAACTGTTTTGTCAGTCACACTTTTTTCCTCTCCAGGCGGCGTTCTGTATTCAAACGCTTTGCCATGCAGCCCTCTCCACTTTTACACACCAGTCGCAGTTTCTCCTCGCTGAACCGCTCTCTGTCTTCAGGAGAGAGTCTGCCTGGGTCTCCCACACACAGCCTCTCACCACGCTCCCCTACAGCTGCCTTCCGACCAACACCTGACTTCAGCCAATCAGGTTTGTGTCTTAAAATACCCAGACAGTGTTTCTGATCAAAGAACATATTTTAATTCTGTTTCATGTCACATGTCAAGGGAGATAAATATTTGCTGTTTTAGTGCTCTGTGTGTTTCCTGTTCAGTTCTGTGTGGAATAATAAAATCTGATTAAAAGTCATTTTAAAAAGAATGTTGGCACTGTATATTATCTTCATATGTTAGTTTTCCACTCTTTGTTCTAGGTGGAACTTCATCACAGAGTAGCTCCCCCAGTTCAAGTGCACCTAACTCACCTGCAGGCTCTGGCCACATCCGACCCAGCACTTTGCATGGCCTGGGTCCCAAACTACCTGGACGGCTCCGTCAGGGCCGACGTAAATCAGCAGGGAGCATTCCCCTCTCACCATTAGCTCGCACACCCTCCCCTACCCCTCAGCCTCAGCCAACTTCTCCTCAGCGGTCCCCATCTCCCTTGCTGACTCACACTGTGGGAAACTCCAAAACTTCTCAGGCCTTCCCTACCAAAATGCACTCACCCCCCACTATTGTACGCCATATGGTGCGACCGAAAAGCGCAGAGCCTCCTCGGTCCCCACTCCTGAAGCGAGTCCAATCCGAGGAGAAGCTCTCCCCTTCTTACGCTGGTGACAAAAAACATTTATGCACCCGAAAGCACAGTTTGGAGGTCACCCAAGAAGAATCTCACGGGGAGACCTCATCTGGAGGGGAGTATACCCCACCATGCATAGAGGAAAGCACTTCTTGTGAGCCACCCACCATTACTCGAGTGAGGCCTGCTGAGCAGGGTTGCCTAAAGCGAGCTGTCACTCGCAAAGTTGGCCGCCAGGAGTCGGTAGAGGAGCTAGATAGGGAGAAGCTGAAGGCCAAAGTGGTTGTGAAGAGGCAGGACTGGACTGAAAGACGGGAGTCTATGCAAAAACAAGACACCATACAAGATGTGGAAGGTGCTGCTGCCGAGGATAAGGAGTGGGGTGTCCTAACACGGCCCAGTGCGAGAACCCAGGTTTCCGAATCTGGATCCCTGGACAAGTCTACAAATGCTACTTTAAAGGATGTCCTCTACAAAAAACTAAACCCAAGAGTATGTGAGAGTATAGCAGAGTCTGTCACCAGTGGGGACTGTGTATCACTTTTAAGTGAGAATGTGAGGTCACCTTCATGTCAATCAGAGCGACAAATGTCTTGGTCAATGAAGGAAGGTAATAAACCGGAGAGGTTAGATTTCAAAGCCTCCAACATGGAGTTTGCCAGGAAGAGGCAGTCCTTTGAGGAGAGGGAGGACTCCTTATGTCGAATATCCTCTGGTGTTCATGAAAGCATTCATTTCAACACCACCAGGTCCAAAAGTCTTCAGCTGGATTCTGCCTTGGCTTTAGAACACGTTAAAGGGGGCATGTGCAACATTCATGGCACTTCTGAAACTTTGGCCCCTAAGCTTTTTAGTGGGAGAGGAGAGAGTGCAGTTGAAAAACTTCAGATGATTGCTTCTGATGGCCCTATCAGGAAGACCTCCTCAGAGTACAAATTGGAGGGACGCCTTGTTTCCTCTTTAAAGCCACTAGAGGGCACCTTGGACATTGGTCTGCTTTCTGGACCTCGTGTATCCAAGACCGACACATGTCTTTCCAAAATGGCAGAAAGCCATGGTGAAAGTGCTACATTAGCAGAGGATCTATTTGTAAAACAGACAATTCAACAGAAAACCATGGAAAAACAGAAGGGTCCACATGCGGGCATGCCCGGGACACTTAACCATAAAGACAATGTGTATTTTAGCAGTAAAACCATTGCAAAAGACGAGCCCATTTCCAGTAAGGACTGTACAATAAATCCAGCTTGCAATGAGGCCCTGCATGATAGAAATAAAACTAATGATGGAGTGAAGTTGCAGATTACAACCAGTAAACTAGAGTCCATAGACACAAGTGTGAAATCTGAGAGTAGGCTAAAGACAGCTCAGGAGATGAGGGCTGCACGACACACAGCTCACTTCACATGTGGAAAAACTCCCTCCATCAGGGAAGTCAGCAATGAAGACCAGGAAGAAGATGACCAGGAAGACGAAATGGAAAGTATAGAGGAGACATGTCCAAAGCAAAATGAAACTCAACAAATACAACCAGTCCTTACTAAACTCAACGAACCTGACAAACTAGTGTCTTCTGCTGTTATTGCCGAACTCAACTCTGTCCAGCAAACCCAAGAAGCAAATTTTGGCAAAAATAATAGTAGGCTGAGTGAGACACCCACCAGTTTTCCCAGTTCAGCATTGTCTACTGAGAAGGATGGCATAAATAAAGACAAACCAGCCAATGCATGCATCTCAGTGATAAAACAGATCCATCCATCACAAGATGTTACAGACAACGCAGTTGCGACATCAAGCCCAACCTTTGCTGCAACCAAGACTCTGATAGATAGAAAGAATAGGGCTGGTAGCACAAAAGACTTTTCTGACCTCAAACCAGAGCGTCTTCAAGATTTGAAGGGAAGCAAGTCATCTACCAGAGTAAAAACTTTAGACAAAAATGTAGAGTCTGCAATCAGAGACAGAAATGATTGTACGGCAACCTTAGCCGCTGACTCAGGGCAGGCTAAACCAGAGATATATGTCAAAGAAACAGCACCGGCCCTGCAGAGTCTATCTTTAGCATCCTCAGTCACAACATCCATTGTGTCTTCTGTCTCAGCACTAGCAGATGCCCCTTTTATTAAAAGCTCATTGTCTCCCAAGCCTACCCTTCAAGGAAAAGCCGCTCCATCTACCACTGCTGCCCCACTGAAGACCATGCCTGCTACTGATTTAAAATCCCATGCCTGTGCAAGCACCACCCCACAATTTTCTGGGTTGGCTGAAGTAAAAATGACCACCATCCAACCTCCACAGTCTGATCAGAAATGTGCCAAAATTTCAAGTGCTGTTGGCTTGGCAAATGGACAGACAGCAAGTATTTCAGCTCAACTCTCCAAACAAACCTCAGACAGAACACAAAATTCCAATGTGTCAAGGGGTGGCAGAGAATTCAGTGTGCAAACCCATCAATCTCAACTGGCCTTAAACAAAAACCAACTAGCAGAGAAGGTAAATCCGGAGGAGGCAAGTAGCCAATTCAATTTAATAACAAAGGATCTTAAAACCCTACCAGCATGTGAAGACAAAATGGACTCGAGAGATAAAATAGCCCCTAAAAAGGACTTCAAATGCAATGTGACTGACAAGATTGCTTGTGCTCCTAGCCCTAACACTTCAGGCAAAGCTGAAGTTTCACAAAACTGTGAAAAGCAAGAAACCATCTTCAGAAGCCAAGTAAACATTAATATCGCTTCGAAGGACATGGGTGCAAGCTCACCAAAGACTAGAAGTTGTGACACTTCAACAAAAGACACTCTGCATGTGCAGTCCTCGATGAAAACGGACGAAAAGCAGAAATTCAAGAGTGTTCCTGACGTAGACACCCAAAAGGTTGATAAGCAAGTTATGGACATGTCCACATCAGGGACAAGCCCAGCACAGACTGCAGTAAAACAGACACAACCGTCTGGCAGTGCTATACTGAAACAAACACCTTTGAGTTCCAAAAACAAGCCCAGAGTAGACTCTCCACTTGTTACGCAATCTATTGGGAAGGCTGAAGAGAAGGGAAAGCAGGAAAACAGAGCACAGCTACAGCCCATTGTCAAGGACAACATAGTAAATCCAAAGGAGCTAAGAGAGACCGTCTCGTCTACTACTAAATCCCAGCCTCAGAAAGAGACCCGCACTGCTTCTCAAGGTGGGTCTGTGCCAGTGTTGCCAGTACCAGCTGTTAAAATCCATGTGTCTAGTGGGCTTCCTCCTGGTAAGGGCAATGCTGCTGTAGTTGAAACACTCAGACCTTCCTCAAAAGAACCAGTGAAGTCCAGAATTGATGTCCCAAGATCAGAGTCTCTTAAGGGCTCCAGCACAAGTGATCCTGTAGGGACGACTACAACTACTACATCCAGTCCTGAGCCTAAACATGTCACCAGTGAGTCAAAGGTGTCTGACAAACCAATTTCATCCAACCGAAAAGAGCAAGTAGAAAAGAAGAGAAAGGAACCCACTCAAGATGCATCGTCAGCCCCCAAAAATAACCGTAAAGACTCTTCAAGAGGTATGCCTTTGGCAAAGGATAATACTACTCTTGAAAAAGATTCAGTCCGTTCTAAACAAACAAAGGATCCACCACGTGGTTCGACCTGTAAAAAGTGATGTATTGTGTTTTAGTTGCCAAGCGTATAAAATTTTAAAAAGACTGAGGATGTAAACTTCATTTTTGTCTATATGTAATATCTTTAAGCCTTCCTATCTGAGGACCGGTAAAGCTGTTACTTTGGGTTTTCATGAGAAACCAGAGAAATGAATTTGTTTGTGTTGTGATCTATAAAGCTTTGTTAATATTGTCTATAAAAGTGTAGTCTGAATGTTGACATGTTTTGCTGCTGATTTGTGGTCACGTTTTAGATTTTGCAAAAGCGCCCAAAGTAGACATTGTATTGTGTTGCGGTGTGATGTAACAAGTGGCGTGTGCAATAACTGTGGAGATGGAGTGTAGATGCCTTTTTTAAGGCTTAAACGAACTGTGCCAATCCTGGAGTGTAATTATACCAAACAAAAAGCACCTCAAATTTAGAGCTGAAGGTGCATGTTAACTGACTGTGTTAAAAAAAAAAAAAAGCTTCACACTCATTCAAGCTAGCGTTATCACGCATTTTTATTGGTTTTTGATATATTTAAAAACCACTAGGAAAGTATATGTAGCAATGGTGCTATTAATATGGCTTACACTCTGCAAGTAGAACAGACCACTACAAGTTCTTTTCTATTTTTTGTGTGATTTTTTTTGTTTGTTTGTTTGTTTGTTTGTTTTGTGCTTTGTTTTTGACCTTATCAGCAAAGTTTTGTTTTGGGTAGTGGTGCACAGAGGGAATGCACTTTGTCCTGTGCTTCTCACCTGGAACTATTTTATATTGGAATCATCTTCTGGTTCTAGAATCGTAGTGGAAGGGGCCTTAGAGTTTTTTGGGGGAATATGGCTTGCTGTTCTTAGCAGGTCATGGCGAAATTCACATTCCTTTCCCATGCATTTCTACAGATTAATTTTTATGCAATATATTGTAAATATGGCAGCATTAATTGTACAGAGGGGTTGGTTGAACACTCATTGTGTTGTATGTTTTATATGTATATATTTTGCTATGTCATATGTTTGTATACTGTACTCAATGTTAGTCGCTAGTGATGTCATCTGCTCAGTAATTATGCTGATAAACTAGCAGAATAATCATAGTCTCACTCTGAAATGAAGTGTACTTGAAGTTTCACTGAGGTATGTAAGGGTTAACCACATGCATTTTCAGATATGTATTTTAAATGATGCAGCAAAGTTGTTTTCTGAATGTTCGTACTTGATGCCGCTTGAAATCATGCATTTACGTTAAAACAGGGACAAGGCAGATGTAGAACATTTACGTAAAAGGCAAGTTTTAGAAACGAAAGGATTACCCCGTGATTAAGGTTTGTCACTGTGTAGATTAAATACAATCTGTTTTTCAAAAAAAGAAATATGCCAAGCTTTAGGGCTAATATTTCCCATTTGGCGAACAAGAACATGATGTTCTTCCCCGGTTTGGTGAAAAGGGCTTATACAAGGATAATCAAATATGCTTTAGCAACATGACATTATGGTATGTCAGGGCTTGTGGTAAAAGTCAGGAGTTTCAGTGAATGCTCGTTCCTCATGTCCAATCAGTTTCTAACATATTCATATGCAAAGTACAACACTTAGAAATGGGTATTGTGTAATACTTTATTAAATGCAGAAGTAGGACAAAATAAGTGCTTTTCCTGCACTTTTTTACCTTCGAGACCTTTCAAAGCTCTTTTTCCTTTTTCCTCATTCCCAAACATTTAAAAGTATATTTTACATTAGTTACACTTGATTTGATCTTTAGGCAGTTTGCATAGTGACCACTGAAAGTTAGCATCAGAAGTGGGTGAATCATTGTCTTTTGATATTTCATCTTAACTTTAAACCTGCTAATAGCTCTACTGGTATGTATACATCACGTTCCAACTTAAAGCAAAGCAACTATATATTTAGGTCCATTTCAGTATACTTATCTAGGCTATATTACAGTATGATATTGAAGTATTTGCACTTAATGTTTTATGTAAACAGAGCATATATATATATATATATATATATGTATATGTATATGTATATATATATGTATATGGGCTGGACATAATTGCCTAAATGACAATACACAATGTAAAGAGAATCTAATAAAGTAGCCAATTCGAAGTTGATTGTAGAGATTTTAAATCATATTAGCACAGTGAAGTTTCTGTTCCTCATAGACTTTACAAATGTAGTGTAGGAGGTCTGAAGAGATACAAGGCACCTTAAGACTAAAAACACAACACTTATTGGGATTGAGGCTAACATATTAACTTTAATGATGATAATAAAATGTAAATGTTTTATAGGACACATGCATTGTCTGTTCACAAATATCAATAATATTGCCATGAATTAAACCCAGACATTTATTTTGTTTGTATTTCTTTTCCTTATCCCCCTTCCTTTTCTGACAATTAATGTTTGAATCCTTAAAGAAGCACATTAAATGCTTGTTTACAACTTGTTCATGGATGTATATTTTGTACATTTGTGTTATTTGCCAAATTAATGTGCTACGTCACAGGCAGTTATGCTGTGATCGCCGTGTGTGTGAGTTCCTCCTAGCGGACACTTGCTGTTGAAGACCGTCGGTGTGGTAGCCTAATTGTTTGTTGTCTTTCCAGTTCAGTATGTTCTTGCTTGTTTCCTGGAGTTTCTTTCCTCTCTCTATGTGTGAAAACAGTGTTTATGTAGATGACTCTGCTTATCATTGTCTTTTAGGATCTGTGCAATAAGAGATGTGGTTTTGAGTTTTGTACATCACCCACAGAAAGCTCTATGGATGTCATAGATGTTGTATACTATAGAAATATTTATACTTCTAAAGTTGTATAATACTGAAAATAAAAAGGCATGTCAAAATGACCTTGTATTGTATTTTATTGTCTTTTTGCTTCAAATTACTTAGCTTCTCAAGCAAAATAATCAAGGAAGCAGTTAACAAGATTGGAAAGGGACATTAGACCTATATCTGTTCATTAAAAAAAAAAACTTAAAACAAAAAAAGAATCATTTGAGTTACATTTTGAACGTTTTTTTTTTAAAGGGTACCTGTTATGCCCATTTTTCATGTCCGTGAAGTTTCAGCTTCAGCTTAAAGTACCTCAGATCAAAAATCCATGTTGTAAATACCCATTTCTGACTGTACAGAAAACAGGCTGTTTTCATGTATGTGCCTTTAAATGCAAATTAGCTGCTGTGCCCCGCCTCCTGTTACAACTTCGAATACCTCTAGAAACCTAGAATACTGTCTAACACTTGATGATTGCTCTGTTAAGTCGTCTTCGTCAGTTAGGAACCTGGGTGTGCTCTTTGATACCAATCTTTCATTTGAAAGCCACATTTCTAGCATATGTAAAACCGCATTCTTCCATCTTAAAAATATATCTAAATTGCGACATATGCTCTCAATGACAAATGCGGAACAGCTAGTTCATGCGTTTATGACCTCGAGACTAGATTACTGTAACGCTCTATTGGGTGTTTGCCCTGCTCACGTGATAAACAAATTACAGCTGGTCCAAAACGCAGCTGCTAGAGTCCTTACCAGAACCAGGAAATATGAACATATTAGCCCGGTTCTGTCAAAACTGCACTGGCTCCCTATTAAACATCGTATAGATTTTAAAATCTTGCTAATTACTTACAAAGCACTAAATGGCTTAGCTCCTCAGTACCTGAGTGAGCTCTTAATGCATTATAGTCCTTCGCGTCTATTACAATCTCAGAATTCTGGCCAGTTGTTAATACCTAGAATATCAATATCAACCGCAGGCGGTAGATCCTTTTCCTATTTGGCACCTAAACTCTGGAACAATCTTCCTAGCATTGTTCGGGAAGCAGACACACTCTGTCAGTTTAAATCTAGACTAAAAACGCATCTATTTAACCTGGCATACACATGACGCACTATAAACTTTTGTCTTCATATCCGTTAAAGGATTGTTAGGCTGCATAGATCAGGTCAGCCGGAACCGGGAACACTTCCTATAACACCAGATGTACTCGGTACATCAGAAGAAGAATGGCGTCTACGCTAATTTTTTGTCTCTCTGCTTATCCCGAGGTTTACCAATTAACGTGATTGGCTGGATCTGGGCCGTGTCCGGGTCGGACGGGGAACCTGTGCCTGTGTGCGGCAGCAATGTGGCCCTGTGGTGTCGGCGGAGACTGTGTTAACTTGCTCATCCTTTGTTAAGACCTTACCGACTCATCAGCCAGTGGCACATATCCCAACAAACCGTCCCATACCGGCGTGATCAAAAAGATCTTAAACTAGATGGAACTAGATTAAATATTTTGACTGTTGCGATTCCAAATCGGTTTAATGACCCGTAACTCTGCCTGAGTATCGGACAAGTGTTCACTGTTGGCCAGAGGAGAACTGGCCCCCCGACTAAGCCTGGTTTCTCCCGAGGTTTTTTTTCTCCATTTGTTGGAGTTTTGGTTCCTTTGGCTTGCTTAAGTTGGGGACACTTGCTTGATATTCAGCAGTGTTTTTGATATGCCTGCATTGGCGCCGTTGTATACAAACTGAGCTGAGCCGGACGATTACGTCACTGTTTTCTGCAGTGCTGATATACATAAATTAACTAGACTAATAACTACTGATATTTGCAACGGAATGAATCAATAATATATAGAATAAGCTGCACAATGACACCATTTTCTTATTAATGTAAAGCTGCTTTGCCACAATTTGCATTGTAAAAAGCGCTATATAAATAAAGATGACTTGACTTGACTTGACAACAGTTCCCGCCTCAATTGGATTTTCTGCCAAATATTAACAAGACATCTGCATGGTTCTGATTACCATCTAATATTGCGATGACTCATGGATAGCATAGTTCTGCTTTCATCATTAAACTTTTTTATTTCCATGCTTATAAAGCTATATCAGCTTAAACTTCTAATCGTTTTATGACCGCACTTCTCTGAAGCGCACGCACACAGATAGCTGGCCGTCAAACTTCAAGTCTCTGAGTAACTCCTCTTTCACATTTTTGTTTAAATTGTCAATCGGGCAACTTTACAGAAATCTGTGGCGCATTCCCTTCAAAATTTAAAGCTAATCCACTGCATTCAGCGGATCAGATGTCAGTAAATAAACTATGCTCACTCTTACACCCAACAACAAAACATCTCGATTACTTAACATTGTTGTCGCTGCTTGAGCGTGGAGAAAATGCCTGACAGTGTACAATTGTAATACAGGACCGTCATCAGCGGTTGTGGGGGCGGGGCTTACGCAGTGTGATGTCACATTGCTCGGAGAATCTTGTCTAATAAGACTTTTTTTTTTAAATCCCCATTAAACCAAAGCAAAAGGAGTGGGTGTATTTCACAGACTGCCAACACATTTATATCCAAACCTTGTAAAACCTTTAAGGATTTGATATTGTAAATAGCCAACTTTGACTCCAGCTTAAATCAAACATTGTTATTTTTGAGTAGTCTGCATTAGAACGGACCCTAAACAAACTTCTGAATTTACAGCTGTGTGTATCTTGAATATCTTCCAATTCTCCTTATAAGGCAAAAAATGGCAGATCCAATTATAATCACAATTATAACTATAGTAAATGCAAGTACACCAACGGGGAATTCACACTGAAGTTTAGCATCAATAATCCTTGTTGTTGTAGCATTACAAACTGTCTCCATTAAGTGTTTTGCTTTGATTGTGTTTTTCTTAACCCAGTTGATGAACTGAAAGTTGCTACAGTTGCATACTAGGGGATTGTAGCTCAGATCAACAGTACTTCCATTTCCCAAATTCATGACACTTCCAATATCCACTGTCACAATGGCATTACTGGCAAAGTTAAGTTGTAGAAAATCCAGGGAGTAAAATCCAGAGGTGCTCAATTTGACAAGCTTGTTTTCACTCAGGTCTACTTGCCTGAGAAGTGTGAGACCTTTAAACAAGTTCTCTTCAAAGGCAGTTATTTTACATGAAGATAGAATGAGGGTTTCCAAAAGAGGGACGGATTTAAAGAGCCCAGTCTCGGTAAGAACCCCTCCTTGAATGGGGTTCCCCTTCAAATTGAGGAGTCGCAAGTTTTTCAAGCCGTTGAAGATGTGACCATTTGTCAGACTTGTATTTGACCAGGAAAGATTTAGAGTTCGGAGACTTTGAAGATTGTTGAATGGTGAGCTGTCGTTCAGAGTGTACAGTGAATGGCTGAAGTCCAAGTGCTCCAGCTGTGGAGTCGCACCGAAAGGCTGTGAACTCCAGTTCATTGGTGAGCTATAGCTGAGATTGAGGAGCTTCAGTTCACCCAGACCAAACAGCTGGTCATTACAACAGTGTCCTCTGGGTTTTACTAAACTAAGACTGAGATCGAGCTCCTCCAGGACTCTGAGACTCTCCAAGCACCCATTGCTGAAATTGAGTTGCTTCAAGTTCCCGCTCACGGACAAGTGCATAAGCACAGGAAAGTTTCTGGTGTTTATGTGGCAGACATCTAAAAATCTATTCTCATCTAGAACCAGATGGTTCAAGGTGGACAGGCCAGTCATGTTAAAGGGCAATGAATCCAGGTGGGCTCTGGTAAGGTCAAGCCTTTTAAGCCCTTCAAGGCAATGAAATGTAGAATTATTTAGGTCTAAGAAATGCTGAAGCTGGAAATCTAGGTCAGTGACGAGGATCTTGCAAAAAGATTGTAGAGCGGCTGATGGTATGAACACATTTGGACTGGTTTCATACAATCCCAGGTTCAGTCTTTTGGTTTTAATGCCTTCAAGCCCTCTCAGGACGGAGGAGAAAGTAATTTTGCTGAAGCAGCCGCTGAAATCAAGACTGCTCAAGTCCAGTGACTGAAAAGCACCTGGTTCCATATTGACAAAATTGTTTCCTTTGAAGCTGATGCTCGTTCCGACCAAATTGTGGATTGGTTGTAAGTCAGTCAGATTTATCTGCTCAATAGAGTTCATATCCAGCTGTAGGCTCTTCAAGTTTTGCCATTGGAATTTGTTTAGTCCATCTAATGAGCGAATGTCACTACCCCCAAGCTCCAGAACCTCCAAAGATGCAAGATTTTCAGATGGGATGTCTGATAGGCTTTTGATTTTTGACTGAGCTAGGCTGAGATATTTCAATGCAAGTGGTCCAGAAAAAGCTCTGGCTGCGATGAACACAAGTGGGTTTCCGATTAGTATTAGGACCTCCAAGTCACGCTGATATTTAAAAATGTCTTCATACATGAACGTGATGGCACATCTGTAATTCATAAGGTAAAAAAAGAAGAAGCATTAGATTCTCAGATACACGGTTTCACACAAATCAACTCGAAAGAAAAGTAGCTTTGCTCACCTTGTCAGGTCTAATGAATGCAATTTATTTAGCCTCTGAAATGTGAAGTTGTATAGGGTCGGCAGGGAGTTGAAGCTAAATATCAAAGTTTGGACAGAATTTGGTACCTCATCTGGAATGAATTGTAGGTTCATATCACTACAATCATAGCCATTAGCTATCTAAAAACAACAACAACAAAACAATGAATGTTAAATTGACAATAAAACATAAGATAAACATATTAATTCACTTTTGTCCATCATGTTGAAAATCATGCGAAATAAACAACTATAAACTTACCTGTTGACACTGTCTCGCAGCCCATGGTGTTGCTTCATTATGGGTTAAAAAGTGAAACAGAGTAATGTAACATAACGTGCATGAAACAAAATACCTCTCCATAGTGTACGAGAAAGAAGAGAACAGTGTATTCTCTTCATTCAAATATATAGATAAAATAGAGGAACAAAAAAAATCCGCAGTAACTTCCATATTCAGTAATAACTTCCCATGTTTTTTGTATGCTTAGAGGAAAATGTTTTGTTTCCCTTGTCCTAAACAGTAATTATTATCTCAGAATGTACAATACGGGTCCATTTTGCACATCCTTAACAACAACATTAGTTTATTCATGCCAAATAAGCCTCAAATATTTTGGTTTAAATTAGTATGCTGAGAGGCCAAAGGTAAAATGTGATTCTTACACTATGGGTCTACAAACTGCAAATACCCTAGATAAAACAAATGGAGTTGTTGTTTTTTTTTATTATAACGTCACAAAACCACTACACTGCCATAAATAATGTCACCACTGATCTATGGTAAATAATTTCATTTTAAGTTCGTCTTTTATCTAATGCTGGACTTTAGTCTAATTATAGAGGTAGTGAGACCAGTGCGTGGTATTTATGACCTGATCAAAGAGGAAGAGGGTATGCCTTTATATTTGGCTGGAAGGTGTGTGTTCAAACTGTTGAATACACAGTAGTTTAATCGCTGTTCTAAACTAATGTGCCTCCTTAACTCACACACACATTGTAAACGCACAGAAATATTCAGGATCACACAGCGTGCGTGGTATTAAATGCACATCAAACTTTTTGTCTTTTTGTTCTGGTGGATGAAGCTACAATTCATATTTCTAAAGTACACTTTTTTTTTTTTTTTTTTACCTACAAGTTCATTTTGTAAAACGGAGGCAAAATCAGGCCTATTTAAACATAGGTGTATATAATATTAGGCCTATATAAATGTATAAATACATATGTTTTTATAAAGCAGTGGAAATAGAAATGTGAAAATACATAGAAAAAAAAAAAACATAAAAACATAATCCCTAATAATCATGAAAGCCTTGCAATAGAAACAACCTTCCAGTAGGGGGCGTTATTTTGCTGTCTTTGCGTTCCTCTGTAATAGGGTGAAAAATTGCCATGTTGGCAGTTACGCAACTCTTTCATCCAATTGAGAGATAAAGACGAAACTCATTATAATGTACATATAAATAGAAATAAATCTTTTTCAGATTATAGTGTCTCAGTGGAGTCAGAGGATTACTGTGTTTTCAAATCCAAATGTTAATACACAGGACATGACTCTAGACAGGATTTAATGACTTCCTAGCGTGGACCACCAATTGGTTTAATGGATTTGTATTGATATATGCATTATATAATTATAATGTATTTGATGCATTTCATGTCTTTATGGGTAATATTCACATGTCTAATTTATATCATTGCTTATTTCTGAATGTATTTTTCATCTTATTACTGGTTTCTCGGTAGGTTGAATTGTGAGATTGCTAAATATTGTGGATATAGTCATTGTAAAAGTAAAGTGTGTCAGATGTCACTGTATACTATAAGGAAGGAAGCTGAAAAAGGGAACTGTGAAGCATGCACTGATGATCATCTGCATTATGACATTTGACTCATAAATCACTTGGTCAATGCACATGGGTGTCTGCAGAAGTAATGATCTTGGAAATTTCCCCAAGAAACTTTTGTTAAGTGTCACCTCAACTGATTTCATGCCCTGGGAAAAATAGGTTTTACCAAGCATGCGTGTATAAAACATCATGAGTAAAAAATACCATCATAATTTCCAACAAATTCATGGAAATTCCATAGTTGTTAAAGAAAATGATCAAATCACTGTACTCAGTTTGGAGATTGTTCAGCAGTATTTAGTGAATTAACTGTAATGTTTTGACGGAATCTGTACAGTGCAATAAAGAATTGTTGGTTTAACTTACCTGGTTGCCTTAAAATTTTGAGTTCATTGACATTGAAAATTTGAGTTAATACAATGAAGGCGATCGGTTCAATCAACAGAAAAAAAAAAATGTTAATCAAAATGATTTTTTACAGTGTAGCCGCAGGTGAAATTCATTGTCCTGTTTTCTCATGGCCAGGAAAACATATGCGTCTTATAAAATGTATTATTATTATTTACAGTTCAAAATGTGGATTGTGCTACAAAATACATGTTTGTACTCGGTTAAATTATTTAAGTTATTGAGAACCATTCCATATAAATTCAGAGTTTGTCCTTGTCTAAAATCTTTTTTTATGCATTCACAAATGCATTATTTTAGCAGCAGCGTGTGTGGTATTAAATGCACATCAAACCTTTTGTCTTTTCGTGCTGGTGGATGAAGCTGCAATTTGCTCCAAGTCATTATATTGCACGTTTAATACACATGTCACTCCCCCTTTTTAATTCTTGAATTAATGCTGCCAGTGATAAAGGATTAGAAATGGAGAAAATCTGCCACGGCCGCATGCTGAAATCACACCCCCACATCGTGACACAGAAACAAAATTACTGGAGGGCCTATTCCGCCCACCACCCACATCAGCTGTTCTCAGTCGTGATACTGCAGATGTACTTGTGCCCACTCGCAGATATTACTAAGCAGAAAAAAAATCCTTCCTCCCAGACCATAATCCTCTTACAGTCTCTAATGCCCCCTGCTCTGCCTCCCTCCCAAAGTGAGCTTCAATGAAATGGGGCAGAAAACACTGGGCACTGGGTATCTAGGACAATTGTGGCAACTGTCATAGCTACAGGAATCAGATGTCTCGTACGAGTGGAGCAGTCCACAAAGAGCAGACAGCAGGCCTCCTCTGACCCAAATTGCCAAATTAGACATCAATGAGTAACCCTTAATCTCACCCGACTATATTGAAGAAGTGAAGACAGCAAGAAAGAGGTGTCCATTCCTCCCTTTCACCTTTTATTCACTGTTCACGTTGCATTTTACGCAACACTCCAACACACATGCACGCAAATCAATCAAGGTGATTGCAGAACATCGATCAGTGAAGAACTGTAATTATCATCGTTTGGTATTTTATGTGATTTCTGGGAGGAAAAACTTTCCCATAGCCTTGAAGAAACTTGCCTTGGAACTCACAATCTTGAAGGCTGCAGAAATACAAATAAATGAAGTGTGTGAAGAGTGAGTGGGATTCTTTTTCTTTTACGCAGACCAAAGCTTCTGGGGGAAATGAGCATTTCATTTCTGTTATACAAGTTATTCACTGTAGTCAAATGTTGGATATTTGAGAATCTGAAATTGGAAGTGGGTTGTTGATCCCCTTTAGGTATTCTGTTGACTATAAGGTTGCACCTACATGTCCACTAACTCTCATTAGAGTATTAGTTGAGTATTAGAAGAATGTTAGGGGTAGGGTTAGTATAAATTGACATGCACTTGCAAATTTACTAGTATTATGTCTATTTTGGGGGACCATTAAAATAAAGTGTTATCAGACACAGTATTAATCAGACAATCTACTAATGCTCAATTAATATGTAGGTGCAACAACAGAATGCCAAAAGGAGACCATCAAAATAAAGTGTTACAAAAAAAAAAAAATGCATTCTCCTTATGAGTAATTCCTGATTTAAAAAAATAATAATAATCTGCATGTCAGACCATGTCTTCCCAGTGAAAAACATTTCTATTCAGAAATTTCCCTTTCATGCTTTGGATAATGTTACGTCTATTTAGTAAAAAAAAAAAAAAAAAGTAAATTATGCATAAATAATGATTTTTGTCTCAAAGCTTTCTTGCAAAGTGCCCTACTGACTAGAAGATGTAGGTGGCTAAAGAGCATAAGGTCTGATCCACACTGCAGTTTATTCTGACCGAGAACAATCCATTTATACAGGAAGAGACCATCTGAATGACATGTAAAGCAATCAATCATAGTTTGTTTTGTTTTGCATGCCATTTAGGGCAGATTTATATGAATTGGATTAGTTGCATTAGATGGGTGTGGAAAAACTGTGATAGGTTACATGGAAAATGCCGGTAAAATAGCTTAAAATGTGCACAAACATTGTGCTCAGAATGTCTGCCCATGCAATAGTAATAATTGCAGCCTATTCCGACATAACAAATAGTTTTTGTTTTTTTTAAATATATACTTGCTACTAATTGATATTGAGCAGTGTGTTTAGTATGCCTGCATTGGCGCCGTTGTATGTGAACTGAGCTGAGCCAGACGATTACGTCACTTTTTTCTCCAGTGCTGATATACATAAATTAACTAGACTAATAACTATTCATAGGGCGGTTTCACTTTTTGTTTGTGGGGGGGGGGGCCTACCAGGCAGAGCCCACACGAGCAGATTTTTTTTTTTATATATTATTTATATATATATATATATAATACATATAAAATACATTTACAATGAAACAACAATGAATAGCGAAAGAATAGCGAAGAGAAGACTCTTTATAGGTGCTGTTTTTTTTGCATCGGCAGTGATAGGGTTATTAACGGGGGGAGTTCAGAAAGCGGCGAAAAAAAGCGAGTTGTGTTAGGGTTGTTACACAGTCCCTACAGAAATACGCGAAAAATTTTTTTTTTTGTGATTGTTGATTCGGGCAAAAATTTTGCGATTTTCAAAACGTTTCTTAAAAAAACGCGATGGAATATGCGGGACGTTTTTTTTTTTTTATAGCGCGAAAAAAATTGCGGGAAAACTTGCAAAAACTGCGGTTTTTTGAAAAAAAGAAAAAAAAAAAAAAATGTCCCCCCCCCTCACTGTTCTCTGCCTCAAACTGGTGTGCAGAATTACTAAAAAATTACTAGAATAGTTATCTTTTTTCATTTCTTTTCAGAGATTATTTAACAACAATCTCAACACAAACACAAAAATTCACAAATTCAAGTTGTCAAAAAACACAAGAATAACAACTTCTGTAAAATATGAATCAATTAAAAAAAATAAAAATATAAAAAAATAAATAAAAAACATCTGTAAAAATAACAAACAGAATCTTCTGTTAAATGAAGTGTCTCAATTCCAATAAATTCTGTTAACTGAAGTGCGTAAATTATACAAAAAGTTATAAATTATACACTCATGTAACACACTGTACATACAATTCATGGGAACTTGCTTCGCTTATTTTTGGTGGCAAATCGCGCGTTTTTTTTTGAGATGGTTTTTCCTATTTTTTCCAACACGTCTTTTCTTTCTATGTTTTAGTCACTTCATATAATTACACGTTCGCGTTCATGTCCATACTCATAATTGTTCAATAATAAGTCACCAGGGACTTGGGGTTTTTCAAGCTTTTTTTTTGTGTGTTCAGTCAACGCAACTTTCTTTTTTCCTATATTTATATAGCATAACTTTTTTTTTTTAGCAAATATTTTTATGAGGATTATGGCATAAATATTTTTTTTTTTTGTGACGGCAATTAAATATGGAAAGTTTTGCATAAATGGAAAAACTGTGACCCACCGCATAATTATATTTTTCTTTGGGCTGATTATGCATCAAGCGATTCGCATAATCGCGTTTTTCTTCATAGAGACTTAAATCAGTGGGACTTCTTCTTCGTTACGATTAACATCACAAAATCAGACATAAGCTTACTGTCATAGAACTACTCTGCAATTTACAATATCTTTACCGGTGCAGAAACGGCGTTGTTTTTCTCTGCTCCGGCCGAGAACATAGTAACTACTAGCAGCAATAGTAAATATTTATTAAAAAAACGACGGAATTTTCAGAGTGGATTTATTAAAAAAAAAAAAACAACGAATATTAGTTATTCCACTTCAGTTACATGTTTTGAACCAGACAAAAAAGTAGCGGGGAGAATGTAATAAAGTTACAGTAATTAAAATTAAGATTAGCGAATAAAAATTATTCTATTATCAAACAAGAACTAATAAGATAAATTAAACATAAAAAATTTGATTTGAATATAAAAATAAAAAATATTCAATTAAAATTTAAACATAAATTTGAAAAATAAAATACAAACAAGTAATGCCCCAGAACCCCCAAAACTCCTATGGTAACTATTGATCTTTGCAGCGGAATGAATCAATAATATATAGAATGACACCATTTTCTTTGGGAGCTGCTGTGCAGCCAAAATTATTTGCCAATTATTAATGTAAAGCTGCTTTGACACAATTTGCATTGTAAAAAGCGCTATATAAGTAAAGGTGGCTTGACTTGACTTGACTACTAATTGCCTCAAACAAAACATTGAATGTTGTCAAAATATATCATGCCACTAGCCTGATAAACTCCCAATCTAGTGATCATCCTCAAACATGATTGCTGTATCAGCTCTGTACCTTGTAAACGACTTTATTACCAGGTGAACTGATAAAGAGCCTCGTGTGCTCTTACTCTCAGAAGTTGTGTAAAACCAGCCAATCAGTTTAACGCTTGCAAGATCAAGAAAGTACTTTCCCTTTTTGAGTGGAAAAAAAAAATGCATCAGGCATTCAATAAACTGATTGTAAGCAGTTTGTGGGCATATAAGAGTCTCAGATTGCTAGGTCTTGGAAGATTTTGATGAGAAATGTTGGCGTTCATATACTGTATAATTCAAATGCAGAGTTTGGAAACTTGGCAGATCTGAGTCTGTTGAGATCTCTTCTAAAACTTTAAAGATGTGGGATTTAATTGGGGTCTTTCAAATTCCCTAGCTCTTATACGGGTAATGCACAACAAACTTAAGTATTCTTTAAAACAGGTTTCTTCACTTCCAGTTCAGGTCTTTTGTTTGTGCTTCATTAAATATTGAGCTGTTTTACTCAAGATGCCTTCAAAGAAGCACGCCATACCTCTATCTTATTCTTTTGTTTAATGGTGATTTATATTTTTAGTGCATATCTCCACTTAAGGGCCAGTTGAGCAATAATTTTTTAATGTTATCTTTTATGGCCAAATTTACTAAGCAGGGCAAATTTGCATGAAAGCGCAATTCCGGGAGTGTAAAGGTCTCCTGACGACGTGCAAATTAAAGAACAGAGACGCAGTCGGATAACTTCCATAATGACCAATGCAATCTACCAAGAGCAGCGCAAATTGAAAAAAAAATTCAACTCAGGCCTTTTTACATAATTTGTGTGTGTGTGTGTGTGTGTGAAATAAAAAAAAAAATGTTTTATATATTGAAAATATTTGATGAAATAATTCATTAAATGATCTCATTTCATTAAACAAGCAAATGCTCATTTTACATCCCTCAAATTGTCTTTCTCTTCCAAGACTTAGGCCAGGGGTGTCCAGTCCTGCTCCTGGAGGGCCACTATCCTGCAGAGTTCAGCAACAACCCCAACTAAACACACCTGAAGCAGCTAATCAAGGTCTATTAGGCATACTGGAAACTTAAGTCAGGTGTGTTGAGGCAAGCTGGAGCTAAACTTTGCAGGACAGTGTTCCCTCCAGGACCGAGTTTGGAAACCCCTGACCCAGGCATACTGAAATGAATTTGAAAAGAAGCATACATACGACTAAAAATGTATTTGGGGTAGGTTATAACATGCTTCAGTGATGTTACAACTAACCCAGAGTCTTGTATCCATGAACAAACCATTGCAAAGCATTAGCACTAATTAGTTGCATGAAAAGTATATACACAGACACACAATAAACATAATTTTACTTTGATGAGCAAAGCAGGAATTGAAAAAAGTTACTTTCTTACATCAAAATGAGTTTTTCTCCTCTAAAATCTGCTGTGTCTGCCACAGGGCTCTACTTTCCTGCATGTGGAGTGAGAACTAAACCAAGCATGTGTGGAGTGAATCAGGTGATTTGTAACTTGTGCCTGATTGGAGAAACTGGAAGTGTTACAAGTAACTCGTGTTACAACTATCCCCTGTCATCTTAAGGTCAGTCACAAAAACAGCTGTCCACACCTTTTCTCTGCTAATTTTTCACTCAGTGTCTTTGGTAAATCCTGACAGCAGTTTTTTTTTAATGCCAAAAGAGAGTTTCCCCTGGTTCAAGCTTTTAGTAAATCTGGCCCTAAATCTTTAATCAGTGTTTGTATTACTGTGAACAAGAATTAGGCCTATAGAGTTTGTTTGATGCTAATTATTTATAAATGAAAAAAGACAGATTGAAGTGAACCCAAAAATAAATGTTTTTTTTGTTTTTTTGTTTAGCCATTTTACTTCCACATTTTTTGCAAGTTGAGATGAACTGCATATGTATTTTTATTAAACAAATACATTATATAGAAAACTATTTGAGTGCATATCCACAATGTGTGAGTCTAATGTCGAGGGTGTCGGGCTTTTAACCTAAAGGTTGCCGGTTCGATTCCCATGCCGTCAGGGACTGAAAGTGGGGATTGTGAATAAACAGCACTCTCTCCACCTTTGATACCATGACTAAAGTGCCCTAGAGCAAGTTGTAAGTCGCTTTGGGTAAAAACCTCAGCTAAATGACTGAGTGGAATGTAGAAATGTGTGTGTATATATATATACTAACTGAAAGTTAGCTCAGGTTTTGTAACCAAATGTTGAGGTTATCCGTCCGCCTACTTTGAGTAAACTTACCTAGGTTTGTTTCAAATGGTTGACTTTATGTAATCTGTCAACGCAAACACGTGACATGCAGCAGATGTCCATTGGCAAAGCATAAATGCTGAGCAAAAATACACATTTATTTTATCAATAGCAATCAAGCAAGTTATTGTTGTGGAAAAGGACACTTGTGAGACTTTGCACAGTGGCCTTATTATCAAGACAACAATATTTGCCTTTGTTGCATTGTGCTGCAGGTTACAATGCCTATTCAGTGATATGTAAATTCTGACATTGCTCTTCTAAACCATTACCAGTACAAGTAAGATATCTTCAATACACAGCCATTTTTGAGCACCGTATGCTAAGCATTTAATTTAAAGCTCTTTATTTTTAAAGGCAGAGTTGAACAATGAAACATGTCGTCATTTGTTGAACATTACATTGTTCTGAACCCATATACAGCTCTGCAAAAAATCAAGAGACCACTGGAAAATGAACAGTTTCTCTGTATTTACTATTATGTATGTATAGAAGTAGTATAGGCATCTATGCAAGTTTTGGAACAACTTGTTTTTCATGAGATGAAGTGGTTTAAAGAAACTCTCACTTCCTTGTCTCTCTGCCAATGGTTAAATAAATATTATGATTATGTATACAAGCTTTTTTAAAATGCAGGACATTTGGTAACAGAGTATGGCAGTGCTTAACCTCGACACAGACCAGTTGTATACACAGCAATCCGAGAGACAGATAAATCCTCTGCCTGTATTAACTTCAGATGGAATTAGTTCAAGAACATTTTGTGAATTGGGAGCAAGCCAAGCTTCAGTCCAACAGTCCCATGTTGCAATTAACAGTCAAAGTTCCAGTCTTAAAAATGGAAACGCTGGTTACTCATGCTGAAAGACAAGAATAAACGTATCAATCAGAGACAATTTGTTTCACCAGAGATTAAAAAAAAAAAATGCATGTTAACATCTGGAATGGCAATGTGTGTTTAGTTCGCAGGAAAAGCACCGAAAACATTCCAGATGCATATGGGGAAGAGCTTGCAGCACTCTTCCAAGCCATCCAAGCTCTACTGTTTACTCTCGGATTGGCAGCTTATTATATGTTACAGATTTAACTGAACACTAATTGTTTCAAGCAATCCGTGGCCTGATGAAATAATGCAAATTTTATGAATAAATGACAAAAAATGCCTATGTTATTGTTACTTACAATTGATATAAACTATATTTTTATTTTTTCTGAAGAAAATGTGATCATTGTAACGATGGCTGGTTGATGATTGCCAAGATTCGGTTGCTAAGGTGTTTTTTAGTGCATTGCTGGTCAACCGTGATCTCTATAGGGATTGTAGGTGTTCGTAGTGTACTGTAAAGTGTGGTTCAAGCACACACATTTTACATATTTAAATGTGGAAGATGGTAGGGGCGTTCAAATGTTTATGACATATTCTCCTTTATTGTACCATATGAGCCAAAGGCATGATGAATGAATCAATACTCTACAAAATCATATATAAAAATTATTTAGAGATTGTCAAACGGTTCAGTTGTTTTTATAATTCAGTTTAAAACCAGCAGCTTATTCTTGAGATGTTAATGTGTTTCTAAAAAGAGACTGTCATATGATAGCATGTACAAAGAAACTATGCCACAAGAGTTGCCAATAAAAATGAATTATTAGTCATAATAACGTCATGTAATACATCTTAATGTGTATTTATGAGATAAAAACAAATGTGAATCACAGAATTACACAACTACAGTTACCTCTTTTATAACAACCTGTTGCCTTTTGACTGACAGGATGGATGTTGCTTAACAATATGACACTTGCCACACAGAGGATACATTACACTATGTGTGGCCATTACAATTTCAAAAACAGTCCAAGCGACAACATCTGAGGGGTTTGTTTGGGAAAAAAGGTATGCACGAGCAAAAGATTGTCACTTCTTGCTACCAGTTTCTAATGCAAACATTTGGAATTTACCTTTGTGGCAATTGGCATTTCACCAAATTCTTTCTTCTCTCATATTTTCCTGGTCTCTAGATTATTCTCTATTTCCTATTGAGGAAAACACCTTTTGCTTTCAATGAGGTTATGCAACCTGTCGCCCAAGGCTATGGTGTACAAGTATAGGTAATAAGAATAATGTAAGTGGAACAGTTTTTTCCTTTGTTGAGCGAAACCTTCATTATAGCTCTGAAAAAGGGCTTGTCATCATGTTTATGAAGAGATCAAAGTGTTTGTTGTGGATTGTATTTCATTCAGAGTATTTGAATTCATAGGGTTCCATGGTCACTGGTATATGTTACATCTGTGATCTTTGAGACCAGGTGGCGGATAACACGCACATGTTTCATCATCTCATTTGGCTGGCTATCAAGAAAGTCGAAATACAGCATATAGTGTGAACTGGGATCACAATAGATCATCCCATTCATCCCTGAGGTGTGGTTTGAGCAGTGTTAGCGCATTGCTTAAATTGCATACCAAAGATGCTGACAGACTATATAGGACAGGGGTGGCCAACGTCAGTCCTGGAGAGCCACAATCCTGCAGAGTTTAGCTCCAACCCTGATAAAAACTCACCTTCCTGTAGCTTTCGAGTCACCCTTAAGACCTTGATTAGCTTGTTCAGGTGTGTTTGATTAGGGTTGGAGCAAAAATTTGCAGGATTGTGGCTCTCCAGGACCGACGTTGGCCACCCCTGGTATTGGAGAATGTATGTTGAAATTGAGTGTTGTTTTGTGTTTGTTTGAACAAGTTTAATACAGCGAGAGATGTGTTAGTGTTTAATGTTTTTGTTGTTGTTGTTGGGTTTTATAGGGTTTTCCATTACTGCCACGCTGTGGTTGCAGGAAAAAAGGAGCAGGATTAATGTGCAGCAAATTTTAATAATAATGCAATCAAAATAACAAAAATACTCGGGTATCCATATAGGCAAACTTAAAGAACAGGAACAGAAAAACCTCAAACATAGAAAATAACAGACAAAGGGCAACTGAAACCTAAGGCTACATATATACAAACACATGTCAAGTCAGCTTTATTTATTAGCACTTTATACAATACGATAATACGTTTCAAAGCAGCTTTTAGTGATAACAGGACAGTGAATGTTCTCCTCTGGCCAAACGAGATGATTTAGGCTGCATCACAAGTCAGAAATCAGATTGGGGATCGTTGCATTCAAATATTCATTCAGTTCTCTTTGCTTAAAGATCGGATTCATCACGCCAGTATGAAGATGAAGCCAGTCGCAGGTCTTTTCAGAGGACTCATCTGGTTCTTGTGGTCTTTTCTGAGGATCTGTGTCAGTGGCTGTCATGTCAACGAAGACTCCAAAGGGGATAGTCAAGTTGACAGGATTTCTGCTGACCTTCAGGGCTGCGATGTGGTTGTGTCTAGGAGAGGGTTCACCATCTGTTATAAATACGGACCAGATACGGCTTAATACGGTAACCCTGGAATGAACAGAGAGACTAATATTAGCATAGATGCCATTCTTCTTACAATGTAACAAGTCCATCAGGTGTAATGGGAAGTGTTCCCGGTTATGGTTGACTTAATTTGTACAACCCAACAGATGTGAATTATAGAAATGGGATAATGTCTTATGTGTATGCCAGGAGAAATGTGCTTTTAGGGAAACATTAGGAACTAAATAATATAATTAACTAGAAACAGGTGTAGCACATGAGGACAAATCAAACACGATGGCAACAGATGAACAGAGACAACTGGGAACAGTGCAAAACTAACAGGCTAACAAACAATGAACAAACTGGAACAAAGAAAACATGCACAAAAATGCAGAAAACCGAACATAGTCGTAACAGTTCCACTGCAGTTTTTCCAGGATTAACATTGTGATGAACAAGAGCCTGTGGTTAGGCTTAGGATGGGCTGCAAGACTATGCTACATGTTGCTTAACTTCCTATAACTCCCAATGTACTCGCTATATCATAAGAAGAATGGCATCTATGCTAATATTAGTCCTCTGTTTATCCCAAGGTTTACCACAGTCAGCCGGATCTGGGCCGTATCGAGATCAGATGGTGGACCTGTGCCTAGACATGACCACAATGCATCCCTGAAATGTCAGCTAGATCCCCTTTGAAGGCTTCACCAAAACAACAGCCAGTGGCGTAGATCCTCAACAAAACCATTTCCATACCGGCGTGTTGAATCTGATCTTCAACCAGATGCAACTAGATTAAATATTTTGACTGTTCCGATCCCAATCTGACTTATGACCTGTAATGCTGCCTGAATCACAATCAAGCACTGTTCATTCACAGTCTGGTTTTCCCCAAGGATTTTTTTCTCCATTTTTGTCACCTGATGGAGTTTGGAGTCCTTTCCGATGTCACCTCTGGTTTGCTTAGTTGGGGACACTTGATATTCAACAATGCCTGCATTAACACCATTCTATGCGAATTGAACTGAGCTGGAAAATGACATCACTGTTTTCTCCAGAGCTGCTGTATAGGTACGTGAACTAAATTAATAACTAATGATTTGGAAGACTAATGAACTAATAACTAATGAATGAATCAATAGTGAACTTAATTAAGCTGAGCAATGACACCATTTTCTTCTAGAGTGCTGTGCAGTCAAACTTATTTTCCTGTTATCACTGTAAAGCTGCTTTGACACAATCTGGATTTTAAAATGCGCTATGTAAATAAATGTGACTTGACTTAACTATACACTTGCTGTCACATGTGTTCAGTTCTGTTTGTTTACGTCATGTCTGCACCTGTCTTCGTTTGTCCCTGATTAGTTTAAGTTCCTACACCTGTATTCATTAGTTCCGTCTGTGTATTTATACTTCCTGTTTCAGTTATCCCTTGTTGTGTTGTGCACGCTGTTTCGTGTACCATTCTGTTCATTAAACCTGCTTGTTATTCGTCACCCGCGACTCCTGTCTTCCTGTCCAACCGAACGTTACACTTGCTTACATGCAAGTAATAGTAATAGCCTCTTTGCTAGCTGCAATAGCAAACGCAAATGTTTTGAGTTTATATGTTAAAGCAATCAAGTTATATCAATTAGCTTTGTCAAGACTTCAATGTAATTGGACATAACATGCTCGTGTAATACAAAATTCAAAATGTAAAGTCCTAAACTTAATCTTTGAGTTTATTATCATATATTTTATGTAACAGATGGAACTACTTTAGTTTGATAGTCCACTTTAGACCTTCTACTAGTAACTTTTGATCTGCATGCATATCAGTATTAGTAGATAGTCTGGTTAATATTTACTCAATATTTAATATTGATTTTAATGGTCTCTCAACAAACATTCTACTCACTATAAGTAACTTTGCAACAACATGTCATATTAACATATTCCGCTAACCCTAACCCTGAACACAACCTAACAGTCTACTGACTTGTTGACATTTGGTGCAGCAAATTAATGAGGGTTAGTGGACATGTAGTTGCAGCACATGAAGTTGCAAAGTTACTTTACCTGTAGTTAGTAGAATGTCTAAAGTGGATTAACCGATTACTCCGTTACCTCTGGTAGCTTATTAGGGTTTACAGTGTAAACATTTTTAATTGCTGCCAGATGGTGCATTATCTTTGGCAGCCCTAAAATTATAAAAGAAAAATGCACACTAAATAAACTGAAACTAGAAAACTAAACTAATTCAGATCAATAATATATCCCTGGTTCTCTGTGGTTTTTAACTTACAGTACCAACTCACTGATTTGCTGATCCCTATATGAAAAAAATCCCTAATCCTACGTGTGATCAAGTGTAATAGTGATGCAATTTTAAATACAGTATTAATTCAAAGCAAAAAAATGACTACTATAAACTAATATATATATATATATATATATATACTGGCCTATACTGTACCTCTAGTGCAGCTGTACACATAGTCTTCTTCAGGATCTCGCTGTAAGAGCCAAATATAACAATAATAATGACTGTTTATCTAAGCCTTGGAAGCCATGCATTGACCTGCCAATGACCAGCTCTGTCCTGGGAAGCAGAGGAAATTTAATGAAACTGTGGTGTGAGTGTTTGGCCTGAACAATGTGGGCAAAGCTCTACAAACCCAAAACCAACTCAAAACTTTTCATTTCAAAATACTGTTTGGCTCCTAAACTACGAATAAGCAGAGTTCGCAGGGTTATTTCGAGACAACTTTTCACTTCTATTTTCTTGACATTTTAATGAAACAGTTGCTCTGTGCTAATGCCCGTCCTCATTTTAAGTTTTGAAATGCTATCCCTGTTGAAATAATAGCTTATGCAAGGTATGTTTTGAAGCATGGCAGCTGGTTTGAGCTGGTCAAGTGCTGGTCCTTAGCTGGTCCTATAGCAAGTAGCTCCATCTCAGGACCATCTTAAACCAACCCTTGAAGGACCAGTTTAAACCAGCTCAAACCAGCTATCATGCTTTAGAACATACATAACCAGCATATGCTGTTTTTTTTAAAACAAGGATATGAGTCACCAGCTGCTCATTATCATGTTAACTAAGGTTTTTGAGTTGTGAAGCTTGTGATAAGTTTCTTTTTACAATCTGAGTTTGGTAACAGTTGCATGCAGAACATGTGTGGATATAAAGGAACTGTTCACCTAAAACTAAAACATATATACTCACTCGTATGTTGTTCCAAAGCTGCATGACTGCATTTCTTTTGTTGAATGCAAACTAAAATATTTTGAACATTATGCAACTCTTTTCCATGCAATGCAAGCATGCATGGGCTTTTTTGGGGGAAGCTCCAAAAAAGGCAAAAGAAAAAAGTAGTCTATATATTGTAGTCTATATCCAGGGTTGGGGAGTAACGAAATACAAGTAACTTAGTTACATATTTAAAATACAAAATTTGAGTAACTGTATTTTATTACAGTTACATTTTAAATGGGTTTAGTAGATTACTTTGAATTTTAAAGTGATTTAAACAGCAATTTGGTGATTCTCTGACTCTGACAGTCTGAAAAAGCGGAGTTAAGTTTCATCAACATTTTAATACTTTTAAGAGGGATCATGAAAATATTATTACTTTTATTTAGTTCTGTCCTGAACAAGACAAAGTGATTGAATTTATAAAAAAAAAATTGCCCAACTGTCAACTTAACTGTCCTGTCATGACCTGATGATCCACGACTGTTTTCATGTTTTGTGAGTCATTTTATAATTGTAAAAAAGGTCACTGCAACTTTTTCTCAGAATTAGTTTTTTCCCCTCACAATTGTGAGTTTGCATTTCACAATTCTGACTTCTTTTTCACAGAATTGCGAGATTTAAACTCACAATTGCAAGTTATAAAGTCAAAATTGGGAGATATGAACTTGCAATACTGACTTTTTTTTCTTGCAATTGTGAATTTAGTATGTGAGTTTATATCTCATAATTCTGACTTTTCTCAATATTGTGAGTTATATCTAATAATTCTGACTTTTCTCAATATTGTCAGTTTATATCTCATAATTCTGACTTTTCTCAATATTGTGATTTTATCATAATATTGACTTCTCAATACTGCGAGTTTATTATTGATTATTATTATTGTTTATTCAGCAATTGCAACTTTTTATCACGCAATTCTGAGGGAAAAAGTCAGAATTGTGAGATGAAATTTGCAATTACCTGTTTTGTGTTTGTTCCACAATTATTAGTATTCCAAAGTATTCTAGTATTTAGATTAAGTTACTAAACTTGAGTAATGTAACGAAATACGTCACAAATGACTTTTTAAAGCATGTATTTTGTAATCTGTAGTGAAATACATTTTAAAAATAACCCACCCAGCCCTGTCCATATCAGTCATCCAGCATGTCTTTTGAAGCAATACAATCTCAATATGATCTTGTTCCAAAATCTTTTAATACTGTTTATGCATCAATAAATCAAACTAGAGACTAAACGATCAAGTTCATGTTTCTCTTAGTATCGTGAAAATAACCAGATTTTTGAATTGTGATTAAATTACATACGGAAAGGGATCAAAGTACACTCCCTTAACAACGGCTGAAGCTGTCAATCACACAGTTTATCTGGGCGCTTGCCAAAACTGCCGTTAACCTATAATAAATGATGCTGTAATACTGCACAAAGAAGCTCTTAGTCTAACATTACTGTATTCATGTTTGATGTTAGTTGTGGTGAAAGCATTTCGCGAGAGAGCAGGAATCGAGCTGCAATGATGAGATCACTGCATTGGGATCAACAAATTGTAATCTGCTTAATGCTCATCACTGTAACTTTTCGTGTGATGAGAAAAGATCTAAATATAATACTGTTAGGCTATAATCAACACTTTTCAGGATTTGTTAACCTCGCATTCATTCGCTTGTTAGTAGTAAAAGTATCCGAGAGGGTTCCACATGTAATGCGTATTTCAAACGCAAAGATGTCAGCCAATCACAGCAGTGGGCATTTACATTTACAACTCTCACACCAGACATGCCCCTTCAAACAGAGCGTTCAAGCCAGGGAGCTACAAATCAGGATAGAGAAATGCCTTATTTCTATATTATGACCATTTTTTATGTAAAAATCATACTGAGCACCTCAGGACACATTATAAAATAATAAAGAAAAAAAATCCACTTCATGACCCCTTTAAATTTTAGTGTGTTCTTCACACAATGCCATCATGACATTTTGTTTAGCACATTTTACTTTCTGCCAATCAAAGATTGTTAGTCGGTTCGCTTAAAAGAAAACAAAACAAAACAAATAGAAAAGAAAAGAAAAGAAAAGCACATCTCTCCTCAATAAGATGCATGATTCACAGTTAGGGGTTTGTTCGTATCAGAAAAGAGACCAGTGGTAGAATACGCATTGAGGTAAAATAAAGCGAAGGATAGCTCAGGAAAGGAAGAAGAAGTGGAAATCCCCTCTCAGACACTAGGCCAAGACCTTTAGCCTAGAGGAGCGCCAAGCATCCAATGTGGGCCCACAGCAAGTATTTATAGGCAGACTGATGAGGATTTAGGCCTGAGGCTTAGCACAGATCAGGGCAGCATTCTGTACGCAATTACATGACCATGACAGAGGAGTCACCCAGCGCGATATTAAGGTCACTGCCAAAGAAGTGATTAAGGCTAACGCAGGGTCAGACGAGAGGAAGATGACGAGAGAGAGTTCCCTGACCACAGACTACAGAGATAATATTATTTGAACATGATTGAGTGAATAAATCATTAGTCATCATTTCATTTACTTCAAACCCTTTCAAGATCATCAGTTATCTCTGGCTATATAGCTGGAATATAGCACAATTAATGAAGTCACAGTACCTGAAGTCAGACAAAGAGAGACAGGTACACAATAAGTCTGTACTAATCTCATGATGCATTGTATAATTATATTAGTGTTCAAGAGTGTTGGGATTTGATGCCACTGTGTTAAGATTTTATTGTTGATTTGTTGCATTTGCTAAGTCCGAGTACTTTACAACTGTTAAAAACATATAACATCATGTGTGTGTAATACAATCCAGACATGTTACATCCACCACGTTCCCTTCAGAAAAAGACATGCACTTAATTATACTGAATGTGCACTTGTAATGCACTTCAAAACTTAAAAGTATGTTTTAAAAAAAAAACTGTATTTGCAGATAATGTAATATTAATGAAATAAAGGAGCACTTAAGTGTTCCATTCAACTGTAATTGGACTGCAGAGTGGATTTCACAGGATATCACCAATCTGAAAGGAGCCAACATGTTCAATTCAAAAGGCATTGCGAATTCATCGATACATCACAGGAAGTACAGAGGGAAAATCACCATTCACCATAAATGGTTGTCAGTACATTCAGTTGTACTCTTTAACCATATTTTACAATACAATACAATTATGAAATTACACATAAAGAGAATTAAGTCAACAAAGCACTCTTAAGTTGAGCTAACTAATTTAATATTAATTTAACTCTAATACATTTTTATTTAATTACAATTAAATGCAGATCAGTGTCCCTAATACATTACATTCAGTTCAGACTTAAAGGGCACCTATTATACCTATATATTGTTGGGGGTGAGCAAAAACACTCCATTTTTGTGTGTCCCTTTAAATGTAAATGAGCTCCATCTCGAATGATGGCCAAATCCGAATGATGGCCAAAACTTTACTGATGAGTTTTATGAAGTTTATTGCACATCACACAAAAGATGAAGCATCTGGTTTCACTCCAGAAAATCACCGAAAATCACCGAGCTGAATAAAATGCAGTACAAGAAGTGCGCATTAAAGTCTTACCCTCTCTCTCCCTTGCATTATCATCAACATACACAGTGAATTACACAAAAATATTTGTTTCAATTAAGGGTAAACAAATATATATATATAATAAACTGGTAAACTTTTTGTCTTTAAAACAACTCCAATGAAATGTAATAAAGTGCACGCTCTCCCTTTCTCTTACTGCCGTAACCAGTATCGCTCTGAGACTATAAGCTGGATCATGAACAGTTGATACTGATCTCTTCTTGAGGAACAACTTTTTACAGTTGTTGTTTTA
The DNA here is from genome assembly GCA_037194245.1 of Opsariichthys bidens. Lineage (NCBI taxonomy): Eukaryota > Metazoa > Chordata > Actinopteri > Cypriniformes > Xenocyprididae > Opsariichthys > Opsariichthys bidens. The sequence continues at coordinate 1,226,138 of CM074310.1, read as the reverse complement.
CGGTATTGTGCCTTTGTGCCTCAGTTGGAGATTCGTGCAGTTTTTCTGGCCTCAAGACATTTCCTTCCGGTGCTGATGGGCCGCCATGTGCTTGTGAAAGTGAAAGTCGTGACGTATTGTCAAGTATGGTGACCCATACTCGAAATTGGTGCTCTGCATTTAACCCATCCCAAGTGCACACACACACACAGTAAACACACACCCGGAGCAGTGGCCAGCTATTGCGACAGCACCCGGGGAGCAATTAGGGTTAGGTGTCTTGCTCAAGGGCACTTTAGTCATGGTATCAAAGGTGGAGAGAGTGTTGTTTATTCACAATCCCCACTTTCAATTCCTGCCGGCGTGGGAATCGAACCGGCAACCTTCACGTTACAAGCCCGACTCCCTCAACATTAGGCCACGACTACCCTTGTGTGTTTGAATAACACGTCAACGGATTTCAGTTTGAACCACCAGGGGGGTACAAAGTCAGAGAGATTTTTACAGCTCACTCACAGCATCTTCACCTGGTCACTTCCACGGTTTGCATCACTGAGGGCTGCTTATCTACCAGGGGTAGTCAATATGGCTGCAGATGCTCTTCCCAGGAAATGGATAATCTGGGTGAGTGGAGGCTTCACCCAGTCATAGCTGAGGACATTTGGCAGGAGTTCAGTATGACAGAAGTAGATCTCTTTGCTTCGGAAAACACAACTCACTGCCTGTTTTGGTTTGCCCAGATGGAAGCATCCAGTCCATGGTGTAGAATGCACACAACTGGCTGGATTGCATTTTGTATGTCTTTCCTTCAATTCCTCTGAAAAGCCATCAACCCATGATTTTGTTTGCTCGTAATCTTGTTAGTGGAAAAACCGATGCAGCTTCCATCCAGGGGTCGTCTGCTATCCTATGGACGGTCGTATTTGGCATCCAGATCCAACCTGTATACAGTTATGGGTCTGGCCTCTGGAATCAACTCCTTGGACTGTGAACCTTCAGTCATTCAAACACTCCTTAACGCAAGGGCCACTTCTACAAGACAGCTTTACGGCTAACGGTGGAAGTTTTTCTGTTTGTGGTGTGAAGCTTGCGATGTTGACCCTGTAAAATGCACAGTTTCTGTAGTTTTGAGCTTCTTTCAAGGTCTTTTAGACAGTGGCAAAGCAGCCTCAACATTAAAAGTTTATATGGCAGCCATTTCTGGTCATCATTCACCTGTAGATGGTTCTTCTTCCCCCCCACTAAGCAGAGGCTGTCATGATGTGTTGTTGAGGTTACTTTGGCCTAGAAGAAGGCTGGGAAACCTGTGCCTTGGGTTATCACTTGCCATTCCACCAGAGTGGTTTCCTCTTCATGGGCTGTCTTCAGGGGTGTTTCATTTATGGACATTTATGCGGAAGTGACATGGTCCTCTCCTTGTACATTTGCAAGTTTCTACAACATCAGTGTTGCTGCTTCTCAGGAGGTGAGCTTGGCTGTACTTCGTCAGTGATCCTGTTTTGTCTTCTGGTGAGTTACTTCCTCGTGATTTTGTTGGTATGGGTCATCCACTAATAAAGCACCATCTCTGGCGGTCAGGAGGAATGAAACAGAATACTGGTTACATATGACCGCCACAGTTCCCTGCCCTGTCACTCAGAATGCGCGAGGCGCTTCGAGGTGGGGTGCTGAGTTGCAGTGGATTATATTGCCACTGCTCAGCTCACGTCACTACATGACTTCGTTGGTATATGTTTTTATGTTTTTCAACCTATCTGGCTGGGTCTGCGATTATCCACTAATATATCACCGTCTCTGGCAGTCATCCGGAATTCTCAGAACCAGTGTACAACTCACTCAAGGTGAGGTCTATTCTAATACCGCAGAGTCTGTCAGCAGTCATGGACGGGGCCTATGCGAGGTGTCATCACTTTGCCCAGAATATGCAAATGCTTTTGATTTTGGGGGATTAAAAATAAGCAGTGGGGGGATTTATCATTATAGGGTGGCTGTGTCCACACACCGCTGACACACATTTATGTTCAAACACCATGTAAAAGTGAATTTTGCATTATAGGGGCCCTTTAAGCATAGTCTCTTAAAGTATATTTTTTAATAAGTAGCCTGCTCATTTTAAAATGATGCATTGCTAATGTACTTTTTCACAAGAGATGGCATTGTCATGTTACCTAAAATGTCAGTAAGCCTATTCAAATTCATGATGTTATTAAAACATATTCTTGACAAGTGGTTTTCTGTATTTTGGTCAATCCAAGATGTAACTAAGATTGCCGCCAAATGAACTGAGTTGCCTTTGCTATAAGTTATGTAATTCATTGTATTACAACACAACATTCTTTACATATAGTAATTCACACATGAAAGCATGCATTCGTTTCAAAGCATGCTCATTCTTCATGCACATATTTTCAAAAACCACCCCTTCAACTTGTCCTTAACTTGTTATAAACCTTCATATCCGGTAAATCTCCAGAAAAAGTGTGACTGTAGCTGATTGATACCCACATATTTTTTTCCAGAATGACAAGGAATATAAGAGCCAGTACAACATTCCTCTTACAGTGACTGTGCAATGTAATAACCATGAACCTGTATATAGAAAATGAATACTTCTTTTGTCCATTTGCAACCACTCGTTGTCTTTTTCAATACCTCTGTTATTCTTTGCGCTCTGGTCTGTGTTCATGAGAAAGGAAAGCAACCCAAGGGCTGTTATGTAAAGCCAATCCCAATATGCACTGGCCACAGCTGGTATGCCTTGCATAAGAGTCACAGAATATCAAGTGGTGAGAGCGAGCACTGCCAATCCGATGCCTACCCAAGCTTTCCCAGGCAGTGATATCTCCTGCCGCTGCCCGGAGTGGATTAGCCCTGATTGAGGCTGCTGTCCTGGATTACTGTAAAGTATAGGACAGAAAGAGGTCACTCAGATTCAGAGCTCAGTTCATAAAAAAGTGTATATGATTAATGGGTCAAAGTACTACTGCATGTCTGCTGGAAAATGGACTAATCCTCCATACACCACTTAATGGCCTTACCTTTACACTTTCAATGGAAAATTGAAATTGAAAGAAGCAAAAACCAGAGAGACTTCTCTAAATGATTGTGCCACAAAGTATTTGGATACATTTCTTGTTTCATTTTTCCATGACCTTTTACCACACATACTGTCTCAACTTGATCAAATGGATCAGTTTTAAGACAATGTAACTTGATGTTTCAAAAGTATTGGCAGTGACATAAATTTTGTTTCACCAAGATGCTGCTTCAGTATTTGTAGATTATTTTTTCACATGATTCAATAGTATACTGGAAAACAATAAACATTTATTTAATAAACATTTCATGTTTTAAAGGCTTTTTTTGGGCAAAAACATTCATTGAATGTAAAGAGTCGTTATTTAATGTGTTGAGCCTTCTTCTTCATAACCTCTACCATTTGCTTTGGCATGCTGGATATCAGATGTGGCCAATGATGCTTTTTGAAAATATTTAAAATGAATCTGATCACTCTGTACAATAATCTAGAAACAATGTGAATCAACACCACAACAAAGGAATTAGCACACCGACGAATCACAACATTTGTGTCACACTTTTTTCCATGGCTGTAGCCTACCCGCTTGCTGGTTGAGATTAAAAGAAAGAATACATCACATATTTCTTTTGTGTGTGTGTGTGTGTGTGTAGCCAACATACATAAAATTGTAGCTTCTGTCAAGCTCAAGCTCTGTTTTTTTTTTAACTTTACATGCAAAAACTACAGAGCCCCACACATGATATGTAGGAAAAAATAAGTAAATTCACTAATTTTGTTCCCTCGATTTACTAAATTGCGCACATGATTCACTATTTCTTTCCCTTGACTTGCTAAATCGTGCCCACATTTTACTAATTCATTTCCTCAATTTATAAATTGTGTGCAGGATTTAGCAAATCGAAGGAACAAATTAGTAGATTGTGCACACGATTTATCCTTTTCTGGAGTGTCTATTTATACTAAAAGCAAAGAGCAAACGCTGGCAAACGCTATTTACACTAACTCCGCCCACCAATGTTTTTTCGGGCCACTCAAGTTTTAAAATCCACAAACAGAATTCAACATCTTGCGTTTGGCTTTAGCGCAGTCGAAGCAGGTTTGAATCCACCTTTTTCCAAGCTTGCATTTATTTTCAATAAAAATTTAAATAAAGTTCTAAAAGTGGAAATATAGTGTAAACGAGCTAGGGGAAGGTGTTTTTATTCTCACAATAAAGCAGAATAAACATAATCATTTACACTATGATATTATTGCATCCTGTTAATATACCAAAATACCAAGGTGCAAATAGTATCTGCAAATATAAAGTATAGATAGCATCTAATTACTATTTACTCTTATTGTAAAGAACTGAATCCTTTCCATGATGTAAATAGAATCTAGCGCTATTTTCACCTGGTGTAAATAGCATATCACTGAGATAATGCTGCTATTGTCACTGAGTGTAAATATAATATATTGCTATTTTCACTTAGTGTGAATAAAACATATTGCCATTTTCACTTAGTGTAAATAGCATCTACATTTATTCGCAGTTAAGTGTTAGCATCTATCGCTAAGAAAACAGACTATTTTTGCTTAGTGTACATAGCATCTATCACTTGGTGCAAATAGCCACTGCCTTTTTATTCCCTGCATGTCATGTAACATCACTATTTGACTGTCTAATAAATTTGGCTGAAATATAAAGTTGATGACAAAACTATTATTTTGTCTATATAGTACAAAAACATTTTTAGAAATTAAAATAGATATTGACTAAATAAAACAAGGAATTCTTATCTAATAAATATCTAAAAAAAAAAAATCAAAAACATTTTAAGTATTTTTTTTTGTGTGTGTGTGTGTGTGTTTGTTTGTAAGTAAATTTCTTACTCTGGTGTCTGTTCATCTTTACATAGCCTTTCAAAGAATGTGTGGCATTCATACATCATATAATTCACATTTACATTCACTGTGTGTGATGTATAAAATTCAGCAGAAATTCACTTTTCCGCTTTCTACTTTATAGACTGACAGATCTAATGGACAGCAATATACAGTATGTATTGTTAATGGTTGAGTGGTTACAGTCTATTGTGGTTCATTAATTTGATCTAGCAGGCATAATTAGGATTTTGAATACATGAGCTATTCTGAATATTTCTACTGCATAAATGTGGTGCATGCATATTTTGATGGGTGACTGCACTGAGTCCATGTGTGCCAGTGAGGAGAGGTGATGTGCTAACAAGTACAGACGGGCACTGATCAGATGCTAATGCATTTACTCTGGTAAATGGGGTTAAGTGCGTAGTGTATTATAGTAATACAGTGGATTTGTTGATCTGTGTCAGAAAGTGAATGAGAGAATAACTAGGGTTGGCTTTAGGACACGTGGGCCACAGCTGTGCATTTCATCAGCCTCCGCCTGAGCCATTAGTGAAAGAGGCTTTGATACCCTCAACACTAATAAGCCATTGTCAGATGAAGGACGCAGAGGTGGAGGGTACGGATGATTTGTTTGCCCATTGAGGTCAAAAAAGCGTAACCTCCCAGCATTATGACACAGAAGTAGTCATACAGACACAGTTTAATGGGACTGTCCACCATCATTCATTTTCATGTGCATTTTGTGCATGTGGAAGTTAACTCTCCAAAAAATGCTGACCACTCGCTTTTTTTTTTTTTTTTTTTTTTTTACGAATATGTACTTGTAAGACACTGCAATATGGCTAAAACTTAAAGACCATTATAGAGATATAGGTCTTAATGGTAACTTTTTCATGTGTAAAAGGTTCTTAACAGTGTGTGTAAGTCACATATATTTTCATCAAATCTGTTTAAAAGGTGTGGTATGTATATGTTTCAAAAACACTGTTTGGAAGTTAGTTGGGCCGACACTTGGGTCTTCCATCTTAAAAATATATCTAAATTGCGACATATGCTCTCAATGACAAATGCGGAACAGCTAGTTCATGCGTTTATGACCTCGAGACTAGATTACTGTAACGCTCTATTGGGTGGTTGCCCTGCTCGCGTGATAAACAAATTACAGCTGGTCCAAAATGCAGCAGCTAGAGTCCTTACTAGAACCAGGAAGTATGAACATATTAGCCCGGTTCTGTCAAAACTGCACTGGCTCCCTATTAAACATCATATAGATTTTAAAATCTTGCTAATTACTTACAAAGCACTAAATGGCTTAGCTCCCCAGTACCTGAGTGAGCTCTTAATGCATTATAGTCCTTTGCGTCTATTACGATCTCAGAATTCTGGCCAGTTGTTAATACCTAGAATATCAAAATCAACCGCAGGCAGTAGAGCCTTTTCCTATTTGGCACCTAAACTCTGGAACAATCTTCCTAGCATTGTTCGGGAAGCAGACACACTCTGTCAGTTTAAATCTAGACTAAAAACGCATCTATTTAACCTGGCATACACATGACGCACTATAAACTTTTGTCTTCATATCCGTTAAAGGATTGTTAGGCTGCATAGATCAGGCCAGCCGGAACCGGGAACACTTCCTATAACACCAGATGTACTCATTACATCAGAAGAAGAATGACGTCTAAGCTAATTTTTTGTCTCTCTGCTTATCCTGAGGTTTACCAATTAACGTGATTGGCTGGATCTGGGCCGTGATCATAAGATCTTAAACTAGATGGAACTAGATTAAATATTTTGACTGTTGCGATTCCAAATGGGTTTAATGACCTGTAACTCTGCCTGAGTATCGGACAAGTGTTCACTGTTGGCCAGAGGAGAACTGGCCCCCCCGACTAAGCCTGGTTTCTCCCGAGGTTTTTTTCTCCATTTGTTGGAGTTTTGGTTCCTTGCCGCTGTTGCCTTTGGCTTGCTTAAGTTGGGACACTTGCTTGATATTCAGCAGTGTTTTTGATATGCCTGCATTGGCGCCGTTGTATGCGAACTGAGCTGAGCCGGACGATTACGTCACTGTTTTCTGCAGTGCTGATATACCTAAATTAACTAGACTAATAACTACTGATATTTGCAACGGAATGAATCAATAATATATAGAATAAGCTGCACAATGACACCATTTTCTTATTAATGTAAAGCTGCTTTGCCACAATCTGCATTGTAAAAAGCGCTATATAAATAAAGATGACTTGACTTGACTTGACTTAACACCAACAATAAACATCAAATCAATCAGCATTAGGTGGTGTAAGTCGGTCGAGGATACAGTACGAGCAAGAAGGAGATTTGAAAAAGAAAAAAAAAAACTGAGGAAGAGAGTATGATGAGACAATACAAAAGACCTCAAACAAATATCACTGAATGAAGGTTTATGACTGGACAAGCACTTTAGGACCCTCGTTAATATTAGAAAAGCTTTCCAGCGCCAGAGAGAGCCAAGCGGGAAGCCCTGAAAACAGACGCGGAGGCCGCTTTGATTCCGCTTCACAAGTGAGTAACACTGTGCTGTGCGACTAACAACGAACACTTGTTTGTATTTACTCTTGTGTACTGTTCATTTTTTGTGTATCCTTATTCGTTCATCATCTGCACTTTTTCGAGAAGCATTTTGTTGCACATCAGCTGTGATAAACAGACATCCACTTTCGTATTGCGTGTGTAACAGTGGCCAGTGAATGGGAGTTGTGCAGGTAAACCACTGCGCACTGACAACCAACAGAGAATGTGGTGTTTAGCGTCATTGTTAGTGCACTCGTCTACCAGTGCCAGCTGTGATTGGGATGGGGTTCGACACTGAGCACGGTGGTTAGGATTGGAGGGTGAGTTTTGGAGGTGGAGCAATGAAGAGAGGGGTTGATGTCCAACGATGTCCAACAGCATTGTTAAAAAAAATACATACCCCACCTTTAACAGACGGCGTCTTGTATGAAAATGTATTGTACGCATTTGCAGTAATAATGTATTACCTTTAATGTATTGTAAGCATACATTACGAGAAATTCATACGAATTTATGGAAAATAATGAAAATATATTTTTCTCTGGCTAAATCAGTAGGGGATGGGGGGTCAGTTTAAGACTAATTGGTCGGTACCATATTTGCTTTATTAAATTATATTGTTGCTGTTTTGCAGTTTAACTGCATCAGTCTTACTAACATATATTTATGTACTATACATATTTAACACACATGACTTATTACATTATTGCATTCTATAACACAAATCAATACATTTTGGTTCAAGACACACTGGTAAAAGATTAAAAGAAATATTTCATAAAACAGAATCCATGGCTTATTGTTCTTGCAATTGTGTCCAATAGATATTTGAAAAGGAATACTTTAATTTTAATAATAGTACAACATGCCAAAATCAATCAACATTTTTATAAATAAAACAGCACAGCATTATTTTTATTCCAACATGAAATTGTGCTGTTACAAGTCACAACACATACACACACACACATATCAGCCTGAGATCTTCTTGCTTGTCCAGACATATGACTCCAGCACATAAAAGTTTTTCATCAGACATTGTGACGGAGGACAACAGGTGTTATTAGTACATTTAAGCTTAACAGCGAGGAATTACAGCTGTCACCTGCCATATTCCATCTACAATGTTGAAACATTCTAGAAGTAATGACCATGTCCTTTTCCCAGAGCTGGCACACAGAGTGGAGATGCATCTATTGTTTCTGTAACCGAACTTCTTGTATGTTTTTCCTTGCTTGGACATGTCAGGCCAAGCATTGCGTTAAGCATGTGCCTGTGTAATCCTCTGGTATGTGTATATTTGAAATAGTTTGGACCTCAGATGTGTGACTTGATAAGAACACACCCTTGAGTGATTGAAAGTCTTACCTCTGTTGGAAGTTCAGCTAAAAAAGGACAGTGCAGACAGAAGCCACAGGCTGCAGATGTTCTTTAATTACGGGTTAGTGCTCTAATCAGCTTGAGGGGAAAATGTGCTTTCCTTAGCCTGTGGCACTCATTATCTTCCACTAGACGTGTCAAAAATTACAGGATGGCCTAGCTTCAGGTTTTCTGTTTTTTATGAGATAAGAATTTCATACCAATATGCTCAAAGTGTTTAGCTTTTCTCTTTTAATTTAAATCTAGATGTATTCATATTTGAAAACCTCTCTGTGAATACACTTCCGGAAAAAAATGCAAATTTATGTTTTATTAAAAGTGCAGGGGACACAACCACCCTCCCTGTATTCTAGACGCATGCTCATAAATACATTATGATACTCACACTTATGTATCACAATCAGTGTTGGGGAGTAACTAACTAAAATTAATGATACTAACTTAACTATATTCTTATGTAGCATGACAGTATAGCTCAACTAATGTAAAACTGTATCTTTTTTTCCAGTAACAAACAAATTTTTCCAGTAAGGATAAGACCAGACACTTGACTGCATCACTGTTATAACATTGAATTGGATTACACTAATTGTATATTAATATATTATCATAATATAACTTTATAACAGTGACAACGACAGTGGATAGTTGCATTTGTATTCTGTTGTAAACTTTTTAAACTCCTTTCTGGCGAAATGAATCAGGTTTATGAACCAGAATGTAAGCATAAAACAAACTCTGGAAATAGCTCTTTGGAGTTGCATCCACTTGCCCTTACTGAGATACAGATCAAGGGAGAACATTCATACAGGAAGCCATGAATCACATTAATCTGAGCAGTTAAAAAAAAGGGCCTAAAAATATTCTTGCAGTTACTCTTATCTTGTACAAATGTTTTATCTAAAATAGTTAACTTTTGAAGTTTACTACATTTTTTTTTATAGAATGAGAAAGGAATAAACCCTTCTATTCACCGTCTGAAGAAAACAAGTATAAACATCTCAGAAAAATGCAAAACATTGGACATCAACTACACATATGTATAGAAATAACCATCCAAAGTTTTGATAGTGCCACTACTATATTACATTATTTATACATAACTTACATACTTTATACAATATTCAACATCAGTCATGTTAATGGCAGTATCCAAATATAAAACTAATCCAATTTTCCAGTTACCCTATATAAGGGCTGCTGATGAATATTCTATACAGTATCAAATTGCAGTGAATGCCAAATCTTTCCACCAGGGTTTTTCCAGGTCTTAGGCCCCTCATGAGAAACAGTGTGAACTGTGACCCAGAGGCCAACACTTCAGCCCAGCAGCACAGCTGGAAGAGGCCTGCATGCCACCCAACTACTCAAGTTTCTCAGAGTCGCCAAGAGATATGAACCCTCAAATGAACGGACCCATTCTAAATTGAGCATGCTTTGAATTTTTGCTGAGAATTTAGCATGCATGTCCTTTAATAACAGGTTAATTTCCGTTTTCATTTCTCTCTGGCTACAGCTGTCAAGGGTTGGCTGGGTAGATAATCCAAATATGATGTGTTATGCAGAATGAAGGATAATAGTCTTTAATAAACACAAAGAACAGTAGCAAACACAGAAGTCCCATAATATTAAATAACATGAATGAGAGACTAATTGAACAATGGCAACAAATGAAGAACTAGAACTCAGGTAATGACAAATAGGATGAAAATTAATACTAAAGGCCTGTTTCGGCTGAGCAGTACGATTCAGGACGGTACACAATCATTTATGTTTCCATTGTCAGAAGTTATGAATGGCACCAAAATACTGTACCATACCACTTTTTTGGAACCCTTCCTTTGGGGTAACTAGCACAATATTACCAATAGTAATGGTACCAAAAGGATGGAGCAACTCTCACTGCAGAACATCAATCAGTCGACAGAAAATCGCCACTTGTGTGTGTTACAAGGGGAAGGACAACACAACACTGTTGCAACACAATTTCTCAGCAGTTTTTCTTTGCGGTCTTCACCCTTTGCTCAAACAATGCTGCTGTATGTCCTCCATTGTTGTTTAGCGTTACTTCTTCACGTGAGAATGAGGCTGATCGCTACATTCTGGCATACACCACGCCTGAACACTGACCTTAACTAAGGCAAGTGAGGTCTACAGTTCTTTGGATGTTGTTGTGTGGTCTTTTGTGACCTCTAGGATGAGTTGCTCTTGGGGTAATTCTGTTCGGCCGGCCCCTCCTGGAAAGGTTCACCACTGTTCCATGTTTTGGCCATTTGTGGATAATGGCTCTCACTGTGGTTCGCTGGAGTTCCAAAGATTTAGAAATGGCTTTATAACCTTTTCCAGACTGATAGATCTCAATTACTTTCTTTCTCATTTGTTCCTGAATTTCTTTGGAACTCTGCATGATGTCTAGCTTTTGAAGATCTTTTGGTCTACTTCACTTTGTCAGGCAGCTCCTATTTAAGTGATTTCTTGATTGAGAACAGGATTTAGAACTGGCAGTAATCAGGCCTGGGTCTGGCTAGAAAAATTGAAATCAGGTGTGATAAACCACAGTTATATTTTAACTAGTGAAGCAAACACTTTTTCACATGGCACCATGCAGGTTTGGATTTTGTTTTCCCTTAATAATAACAACATTCTTCATTTAAAAACTGCATTTTGTGTTTACTTGTGTTATTGTTTTAATATTTAAATTTGTTCATGATCTGAAACATTAAAGTGGGACAAACGGTCCCTCACAGACAAGGAGAGGTGGTAAGTTCAAAAACTTTATTTCGCAGGAACAGGAAACAGGCGAAAGAGCAGATGCAGGTGAGAACAAACAGTCTTTGAGTATTTGAGAACTTAACTTCTGAGGTTGATATGCTGTTTTCTATGTTACAGATGACAGGTATGCAGACAAAGACAGATGACACCTCACAGGTCTTAAAGACGGCGGACAGACAGACAAAGATCACTGGACAGGACGGTAGTGAGCAGGTAAGTAGTAGCGAGTAAGTCTGTAGTGTCATGAATAGACCAGACCAGACACTGAACTGGCTGAGAGGTGTGTATTTATGGTGAGTGCTGGTGATGAGAGACCGGTGCAGGTGATTAGAATTCGGGTGATACGGAACGTGTGGGTGGATCTGGCGCTGATGCGGTGATGAGTGTGTCGACGGACTCCGTGACAGTACCCCCTCCTCCACGGGCGGCTCCTGAAAACCAAAGCTGTCGACGACGGGGACGACCACGACCTCTGGGAGCAGGTCGACTGGGATGGTCTTGGTGGAATTGAGTCAGCAGCATGGGATCGAGGATGTCGTCTCAGGTGATCCAGGATCTTTATTCAGGTCCACATCCCTCCCAGTCGATGAGGTACTCTAGCGTGGCTCCCCACCTTTGGGAGTCAAGGATGGTCCAGACCTGGTAGATTGTCTCCTCTTCAGCAAGGTCCGGAGGAGGTGTTACTCCATCATCGCCAGATCCTGTGGAGGGAGACAAGGGTTCATTGAATGGTTTTAAGAGTGATACATGGAATGAGGGTGCTATATGATACTAAGCTGGGAGCTTAGGTGGTACATGATGTCGTTCAGCTGCCTCTGCACTGTAAAGGGACCGATGTAGTGGGGACTCAGCTTTCGGCAGGGCAGGTGAAGACAGATGTCCTTGGTTGACAACCATACCGTTTGGCCCGGAAGGTAGGTAGGTGCTTCGGAGTGGCGTGTGTCTGCTTGGGCTTTATGTCTCCGCACTGCCCGCTGAAGATGGACATGTGAGTCCCACACCCTCTCGCTCAGTTGGAACCAGTTTTGAACCTCCGATGGCTCCCCTGACCAGGGAAACAATGGTGGTTGGTACCCTAACATGCACTGAAAAGGAGTTAGGCCGGTGGCGGATTGTCTTAAGGAATTTTTGGCGTACTTCGCCCAGTGCAGGAACCGGTTCTAGCTGTTCTGGTTCTGGTGGCTCTCAGGCACCTCCCGATTTCCTGGATCCTACGCTCAGTCTGGCCATTGGTTTGGGGATGATAACCGGATGACAGGTTGACCGTGACTCCAAGGAGCTAGAAGAATGAGTGCTAGACTTGGGAGATGAATTGGGGCCCCGTTCAGAGACGATATCCTCAGGAAGACCGAAGTGCCGGAAGACGTGTTGGAAGAGGGCTTCCGCCGCCTGGAGGGTGGTAGGTGGTTTTTCAATGGGACAAGTTTAAGACTTGGAGAATCAATCCACAATGATGAAGATGCAGGTATGTGAGTCAGAAGGTGGGAGATCTGTCATGAAGTCTATCCTGATGTGTGACCAGGGACGTTGTGGTATTGGTAACGGCACTAGTTTACCGGAGGGAAGCTGACGGGGAGTGTTAATGGCACAGAATGAGCAGCTCTTAACGTAACGGGAGATGTCCTGAGTTATGGAGGACCACCAGTACTGTTGACGAAGGAGCGAGAGGGTTCGCTGGCTACCTGTGTATCCAGACCCCTGAGAGGTATGTGCTGAGTCCAAGAGGGGTTGATGGCAGTCGGAAGGAACATAGATAAGCCCCTCTGTTTGTCGATCTCCCACTGTATGGCAATAACAATCATGGCTGGAGGGAGAATGGCTTCAGAAGGAGATAGTTCAGGTTCAGGGGCATGTAGGCGGGATAGGGCATCCGCTTTCACGTTCTTCTCTCCTGGGCGATAAGTCACTATGAAGTTGAAACAGGTAAAGAAGAGGGCCCACCTCGCTTGCCTGGTGTTGAGACGTTTGGCCCTGCGCAGGGACTCCAGGAGCTACTCCCTCCAGCCAATGTCTCCACTCCTCGAGAGCAAGTTTGATGGCGAGCAGCTCACGGTTGCCCACATCATAGTTCTGCTCCACCGAAGACAGCTTCTTAGACTCTGTGATACAAATATGCAAAAAAAAAAAAAAAAAGATACCAGTAAGGGGGGAAACACTTTTTCACACCACTGAATCAGCTCTGAGATTTTTTTCATTTGAAATAAAATTAAAATTAATAGTTAATTAGTTAATTAATTAATAGTTAATATAAAAAATAAGATAATATTATAAAAGTGAATATAATGTAGGCCTATAAAAATAGGCCTATAATTTATATTTGCTATGGTTTCCTCAAATTGATTGAACTGGCTGGCGTATCATCTGCAATTTGTTACCACACTTTTACTATTTAGCAGATTCAGCAGGTGCAGGTGTAGGAGTGAGCTTTAGGAATAGGAATAAGCAAGATCCCAGAAATCAATATTAGGATATAACATGATTATAATATGTATAAACATATGCACTAAATATGTTTTTTATAAAATATATATAATCTGCTTCGTTTTTCACCAAAATAGCACTTACCGCACTAATAGCATCTGACACCTATTTATACTTTGTGCAAAGAAAACATGCTAATATTTGTACTTAACGTAAATATAATCTATTGCTTTTTATCGCAAATAGCCTCTGCTATTTCAATTCTGTTTACCTTGGCTATTAGCACTGAAATTACACACTTCACCTTTGAAGAGAATGTGGTTTATGCAGCTATACATTTCTGTCCAGATGCTCACTCAATCCCAGTGCCGTTTTGAAGTTGATGGATTTTTCCCTATAGATCTTTTGCAACCAAATGTTTTGTAATGATGTAATCATCCCAAAAAGTGGAAATAAAAAAGAAAATATGGCTTTAGCCAAAAGGAGTGAGAAAAATCTTTATTCGACGCAAGCAACAGACAGAGTAAAGTGTTCAGACACAGGTGGAGGCGGGCTGATGGCTATCATATTGTGTGAAACTCAACAGATGGTCTTTTAATAATACATTTGCTAGATGTTCCCTTGCCCAAACTGATGGCTATCATAGCACAATGGGTTCACTCCGGGTTCAGCAGACCCCTTCCTCCTCCCACTAACTAGCTGAAATAGAATAGTGGGTTGGTCATTAACCCTTTCGAAGCTCATATAGGTGACAAGGAGTGATTAATCCTGTACAGTCCAGCCAAACTCTTAAAGTTCTTTCCATTGGATGATAATGCAAATCCTGTCTAGGGGCACAGACAGGACTGCTGAGCTACTTAAGGGGCTTTCAGAGCATTTCAGATTATTTGACGATTATATCACCAATTACTTCAATTACTTATTTCAACAATTGCCTCTGAGTTTTGCACTTTAAAACACAAGGAAATATATTCAAAATTAATACACTACCGGTCTAAAGTTTTGACACACTGAGTTCATGAGCTTAATGGATTTTGGATGTAAAGGTTTATTTGCAAACACTTGAAATTAGTTTTGTAGACAAATATAAATTGAATTGACGTTTGAATTTCCTAACAAAATGAAAATCAAATGAAAGAATGTGAAGATTTGAAGCTCAAGATTTCATTTATAGGCTCTTTTAATTTTCATAATTTATTTATACAGTTTAGGTATTTTCTTCTAACCTTATGCTTGCAGTTTAACACAAGTGTTTGTTTCTCTTTATACCACAACAAAAAACAAGTGTCTTTATAGAAATGTAATTATATAAATTATTGTGAAAAAGACATAAAATTGTCTCTTCATTTTAAATGGAGAGCAGTATTTTTAATCATGTCTGGGAACTTGAAAATGTGTTTTATTTGGGTCTAAAAAAGTTAAATAAACTTAAATAACTTAAGTTTACTTAAGTTAAATAAATAAAGTTAATTATAGATTTAATGATCTATAAGCATTTAACAGATTTCTGTATATATTGATTAAATAAAACAGTCAGTACACCATAGTTATACAAATTAACTAGATCTATGAATTTATTTCCATCATTTCCATGGAAACTGATTACCATGTTTTGAGTTTGTTTTTGTTATTTTCCTAGTTTTTCATTGTGTTTTTGGTTAGTTTCCGTGTGACCCCAGTTTCCACTGTATGTGTGATTAGTGATTATTTTCCTCACCTGTGTCTTGTTAATTATTTTGTCAAGGGCCTTTGTTTGTCACTTCTATATGTGTACACTGTGTTCCCCTTAGTCTATGTCGGTTCTCATTTGTTGCAATGGGTTTTCGCATGTGTTTTTCCTGGTTCCTGAGTGTTTGATGATTAAAGTCTGTCTAATAGAATTATTCTTTGTCGTGACTATTTCTAAGTACCATGTTATGTGATAGAAGAACCAACCCATCGTGAATCTAACAGCAGTAAACTTGGACTTGGCTGGCCATGATCTGACTGACTATTTCATTAAAGTCCTAATTGAGAGGCTACAATTTCAACATCACAGTAGAGTGTGAAATCTATGAGTCTGTTCTTGAGAGAGAATTTTCTGAGTCTCGTCCCATCATGGCCATCATTCCACAGTCTCGTCCCGTCATGGCCTCCATTCCAGAGTCTTTTCCCGTCATGGCTGCCATGCCTGCACCCCAAGGAGTATTGGAGTATGAGGGGATGTCTTGGAGCCCAGAAATGGCTCCAGCCCCCGAGTCCGGTCCAGTTTCAGCTCGACCCCACTGTCGGCTCCAGTCCCTCTGTCTGCTCCAGTGTCTGCTCTAGCCATTGAATTTGCTCCAGAGACCACTCCAGAAAGTTCTCCAGAGTCTGCTCCAGAATCCCTCCTGGCCTACAAACAAGAAAATTTTGGGTGGGGGATATATGTTTGTAGCCATAGTGGCCGAGCCTGAGGTCCGGGAGGACGCTCATCCTCTTCGGCCCCCTGAACTGCCGACTCTGCTCTAGCCCCGTGAACTGTTGGACCCGCCCTGGCCACCTAAACCAGCACAACCCTGGTGGCTCCCTGAGCTGCCAGTACCACCCTCGATCCCTGTACCACCAGTACCGTCCGAGGTCGCGAGGACGTGCCTTTTGTGGAAGGGGGTAATGTTCACATGTTCGAGTAATGTCACGGTTTTAGTTGTTTTTTGTAATTTTCCTAGTTTCATTTTGTTTTTGGTTACTTTCCCTGTGACCTAGTTTTCCCCAGTATGTGTAATTAGTTATTTTCCTCACCTGTATTTTGTTCATTATCTCGTTAAGGTCCTTTGTTTGTCTCTTGTTTACACACCCTGTGTTCTCCCTCAGTCTCAGTTGGTTCTTGTTGGTTGTAATGTGGTTTTCTTCTCCAGAAAGTTCTCCAGAGTCTGCTCCAGAATCCCTCCTGGCCTACAAACAAGAAAATTTTGGGTGGGGGATATATGTTTGTAGCCATAGTGGCCGAGCCTGAGGTCCGGGAGGACGTGCCTTTTGTGGAAGGGGGTAATGTTCACGTGTTCGAGTAATGTCACGGTTTTAGTTGTTTTTTGTAATTTTCCTAGTTTCATTTTGTTTTTGGTTACTTTCCCTGTGACCTAGTTTTCCCCAGTATGTGTAATTAGTTATTTTCCTCACCTGTATTTTGTTCATTATCTCGTTAAGGTCCTTTGTTTGTCTCTTGTTTATACACCCTGTGTTCTCCCTCAGTCTCAGTTGGTTCTTGTTGGTTGTAATGTGGTTTTCTTCTGTGTTTTTTGTGGTTCCCGAGTGTTTGATAAAAGTCTACCTAAAGTCGTGACTATTTCTAGCATGTTACGTGACTCTGATTAGGCTGATTATGAAAACCGTTAAGCTTAAAAGATTCTTTATACAGCATTAGTATTGCAGCCTTCATCTTTTAGTTGACATTTTAAATTGCTATTAGCCTCTCGAGCATTTTAAATTCACGAAACTAAGCATATTTGCTCGGAATTACTTGTGCCCCATGGGTTTTGAGAAGGTTGGACTTTGTGCACACAAGATATAAGGATAATGGGTCTTTATTAAATCAGGTATTTATGTAAACTTCAACAGTGTTACTGTTTTTACTGTATTTCTGATTAAACAAATGCAGCCTTGGCAAGTATAATAGTCTTCTTACAAAAACTTAAAACAAATCTTACTGACCCCAAACTGTTGAACGGTAGTGTTAGACCAGATAGTGAAAGACAATCAGCCAACAAGTGTCCAGCATACCTGGAACTTCAATAATTGTCCCTAAAAATTCCATAAAAGCAACTTCCTCATGAAGTTGGAAGAATGTCCAGAGTGTGCAGAGCTGACACAATAGCTCAAATTGGGAATAATAAAGTAACGAGAAAATATTAAACCAATCAAAACTATTTGTGTTATTTCAAAGTTTTGTTGACTGGAGTCAGTTTGGATTGTGTCCAAATGCTTGACTGCTAGTGTATGTAAACAATGTAACTGTCTAAAGTTAAACTATTTCCTCTTTACAGTTGGCTGGACATGACTGGGTGAAATTACCCTTTTTTATCACCACGGGCTGCTTCTCTCACACCACCATTCTTAAATAGACGGTTGATGTCAGAAACTTCAAGGCTGAGTTACCATAAACATTTCACTCTTACTTTATATTCTGTGCCAAAGCATTCAACTGAAGTTTACATCTTCCACCTCCAGCTCAGGGTTTGTGTGTGGTCTTTAGCATCAGCCGACCATCTGTGTACATGTCTGTGGAGAGTGGGGTCAGTGAGTGGAAGCAGGTTTACAGGTGAGGAGATGAGCTGTGTTAACTCTCCTCTAAACTCTCCTTTACCTTATCCTCTGCATTATCCTCGTAAAGACTCCATATGTGTGAAATCCACTGGGTTCAGTCAGGCTAAGTACATCTTACCTGCAAAGTCAAGATTTGCTGTGAGTCACAAAGTGACAAAGATCACAAAAGTCTCTGTAGTTTAATAAAGTCATTGGAAAACAAATGGTTTCTGCTCTAAAATACATTCACATCAAGGCATTTGGCCGATGCTTTTATCAAAAGTGACTGACATTGCATTCAAGATACAGAATACATTTTATTACATTTTTATTACATTTTTCTTTCCCTGGGGATTGGATGTATGACCTTGCACCATGCTCTACTGTTTATGTAAAGAATACAATAACATACGCACCATAAACTATAACTTTTCATGATTCTATATCACTAATTATTAAAACTTATGTAAAGTCCTTGAAAATATGCTGGAAATGTATTTTCATTTAATGATGAACCTTGTTCTTTTTCTGCTTTTAATCTCACTGCAATGTAAGTAGAAACGATTTGTGTATGCTTTCATAAAATCAAAGAGGGAACAAAATTATTTTCTTTTCAACATCATCTCGCAGTCAAGTCAGAGCTTTGAACTCAGAACATTCCTATGAACGTAATTTTAAATTTGTGGTGTGACATTTTTATACACTAAGCAAACTGGTAAAGATATTGAAGTTCTTCTTCAGCCCACCCTGCTTTCTGACACATGTTTTCATATTTAAATAAAAATATTATGCAGTCAGAGTCACCCAGAGTTCCCACTAGTGAGGTCCAGTGGGTTATGATGATGAAATGGAAAATCCTTATTATTCTATAGGCAGGATCACAGTTTTGGAGACATGACTCTCAGGAAGCAACACACCTCTGCTTCACCTCTGCAGGAGGAGTTCCTAAAGATCACTTTACATACAGAATGTATTTATCAGGATATAGCATATGCACATGGGCATGGAAAGAACACAAATAACAGTATGGCTATAAATTACTGACATCAATGTTTTACATTGAACTGTTTCATCTTGCGGTGTGAGGTAAGACACGAGACCAGCAACTCAAGTACAAAAACGTGTAAACAAAACAGATATTATCAGTCAACATTTTGACACAATAAAGTCATTAAGTTATAAATTAAAAGGAAGTATATAGTGACATAAAAAGAAAAGATCAAATAAAGCAGAGAATCAAAGCATAGAAAATACTTTCTACTACTAATAATAATTAGTGACAGTTAAAAAAAACTTTAAGAGTAATGAATTACATGATTAACAGTGAAATATTTATGTACATGAACATTCACAGTAAATCATCTACAATGCAAAACAAAAAGGATGTTCCAGTACATTGTACATTTTATTATAATTTATTTATATAGTAATCTTTCCTGTTATTTTTGCAATGGATAACACCAGGGGTGTCCAATCCTGCTCCTTGAGGGCCACTATCCAGCAGAGTTTATGCTGTGCTCACATAATAATTAATAGTGATGTCATGCACATGTGTGGCCTATTACGCATTCAGTCTATAGGTGTGTAGTTTTTCTTTACTAAGTGACATTGCCATCTACTGACCTGGGCATGCATAATACAAAAATGTAATTGTTTTCGTGATTCCCGCGAATGGGGATCATCTGTACGTGAAAAACACAAAGGAAAAACTTTTCAGTTTTTAGTATATTATTGTCATGTCCATTCTTGGTGCACAGATGTCGTGTAAATGTACTCTGAGTGTTTCACGAACACAGCTTTAGCCCGAAATAAAGAGCTAATCAAAGTCTTTAGGATCACTAGAAACTTCCAGGCAGGATTGGAGACTCCTGGGTGAATTTTGCCATCAAATTGCCTTCAGTCGAACATGGCCATCTGTATTATAGTCAGAGTTTTGGTCCCCCCCCCCCCCCCCCTGTGTGTTTGTACTGTATTGCTCTGTGAGAAGAGATCTGTGACGGTTGTGTTGAGTTTTGCATTCATAGAATATTTAAAATCTTTCCTGTTCAGTTCTCTGAAACCAGAAGATTCAGTTACCTCAAGGCCTGGTAACTGGGGCAGCATCATTTCATTTCAATTACATGCAATGACATGCACAGAAGACATGCTGGAACGCAGCATACAGGGTCTCTTTGAATCAGATGCATGGAGCAATGCCAAGCACAGCAAATACTTCAGTACACCGCTTATGTAAGGATCTCTCCTTGGTGTGTCCATGTTGTGTATATATATTTACACCAACTGCTATTAATACTTTTACTCTGAGATGTTTACCACTGTCTTATATGGGCTCAAAGCCTCTATAAGGGAACCACATACAATACAGTCTAAACTCTAAAGCCTTTCAATCGATATTTTAACACGACAATGCCATATTCATCTTCTTAAATGCCTACATGCATTATTACAATATTCCTAAGTCTGAAATAAGTGTCCATACTGTATATATTTTGGATCCACTGTGGACGGAAAGCTGCGTTAAATAACACAAAATTAAGTATGCTAAAAACAAAAAAAAAACATGGCATATTTATCTATGACAGAGTTAAAAGGAGCGAATGTGTTCTGGGTTATTCTAGGTAAAGTTGCCAAAATAGTCCACATGGCATATGAACACTTTATTATATTTTATCAAATAAAAATATATGTATGCATGGTTTATTATAATACATTATATTATAATATATAAGAATTAAATTTATACCAATTAAAACCACATTTTCAGAGAGAAGAAAACGTCTATTGTTGTTATTCATAAAAAATGCTTTGTCGAATGCAAATGATTTTCTCTGGGCTGATCATGGGACTGGAGTGAACTGGCAGGGTCTGGAACGTCAAATTAGATCAAAGAGTTTTGATATACTCAGTGCTCACTCATGTGATGGAGGGACTTTCATTGCATTGCCAAGGTTTTCTGTCATATGTTGGTCCAGAGGAAAAGGTTGCTTTTCATAGCTCAGAAGGCTCCAGTGGAGTTTTCAGATATGATTTAAGCAACTTTGTCTCGGAAGTTTCACTTAAAATATCCATATGACCAATAAAATAGAAATAAATGAGGAAATTGTTATCAGACATTGATAGTATAGACTTGGCACAGTGCGGATCATTTGGTCATGCAAGAATGATGCTCTTCATGTCATTGATATTTGTAACGAAAATCGATTTATAGATTTACCAACTTCAGACATATGGCAGGGGATTTCTGGTGAAACCATTACTGCTATTTTTGCCTCTCTTGCAGAACCAGTCCCAGGTCAGAAAAGAGTTGAAGTAGCATGGGAGGAGAGAGAGAGAAGTAAAAAGTAACATTGCGAGTTTATTAGGAAAACAGATGTTGAACCTCCGTGGATTAATCTCTGATTTAACTGCTTTGTTGGTGTTATGACAAAAAATTGTGTAACATTTCTTGTTTGGTCAGTGCGAATGATGCCAAATATTAGTTTGACATTATAACAAAACAAGTGTTATCTCAAACACTGGGTGATCTTGCATTTCTGCAACCACTTTGATGTTCTACCCAAAACAGCAAAAAGAAATTGTTCTACAGCTTTCAGAAAACTGTGCTGCAATCCAAACAGATGTCATTTATGAAATCGTAAGGAATTTCATAAAATTCATTGGTGCAACATACGGAATAGAACACTAACTCTTACTATTTCTGCAGCATATATTCTGTGTACTACACAGTTTAGAAATTTTGAGTATGCATGCTCATGCACCTATTATATTTAATACTGTTTTTGTTATTAAATGAGCAGGATACAAACTAGAGTATGCTGAAAGAAACTTTAATGCAAGGTCGACTTTTACAGTGTGACGAATGAACAGTAGGTAATTACGAATGAGATGTTTGCCGAAGACTGATGCATGTGATGCTGATGCAGGAGTCGGTGTTCTGACATAGAACCTGGAAGCTCTGGACGTAAACAACGTATGAGAATAACACAGAGGAGAAGATATTGTTGAATATAGTCATTTATGTGTTTTCTTATGGCTTTTTAAATGTTAAAGTCATATACCTCTTGGATTTCATCAAAAATATCTTAATTTGTGTTCCTAAGAAGTCTTACAGGTGTGGAACGACATGAGGGTGAGTAATAAATGACAGAATTATATAGGCCTACTGGTACACTTATATTTAATATATATATTCAGTAAGGAGTTAGCCAGTATTTCTACTCTGAACACAGTCAAGTTTATCCGTATTCCAAAGTGGATCTTTGCATGCTTTATGTCTAATTCAGAAAGAAACTTGACTAATGTTTTTAGGGATAAAAATAAACACTGAATTCCACATTCTGGGACAAGTTTCAAGGCCAATGTTTTATACAGTGGCTCTTCGCCAAGGAACAGCTTTTTTTCGGCATTTTTTAAAGAGATATCCCAAACAAGTTGACAGAAACCGAATGACTGTTGAAATGCATAACTCAAACAAGATAAACTGAACAATAAGAACACGGTGCTTTAATAATTATTAGTCAAACAATATTCATTATATATATTCCCTCAATAAACAGTGGATGATAAATACTTTGTACGGATGACCTTTGTACTTTTTTTCGTAAACAAGTTGTGGATGCATCACTACTGCGTATGCTGTCAAGCACGATGCACATCAGATGTTCACGAATGCATTTGATCTCAGTCAGTGTTTACTTTACCAATTTCTCTGCTTCTGCACAGAAGAGATCTTCATGATGGACAGTCTTTGTATGATGACTCAACACGCTCTATTACCACTAGTTGACAAGAACATGAAGCGTACCAAATGTTCCCAAACGACCTTGTTTTGCTTTTCAAAAGCCCGCCCACACACACTCTGTGCTAGCAATCTGAAGCCTTCTATCTCCAACCATAACACACAGGGCTCGGCTCCAACCTGATGGGCTACTTAGTATGCATGGGGCTCTGTAGCAGATGTAATATACAGACAGTCAAAAACAAGCTGTCTTGTTCTGGAAGAGTCAGGAGACTTTCATGGATGTGGAAAAATAACAAAATAAAATGAAATTTCTTTTGCAGTCTCTTACAAATTCAACAGTGTTATGCTGAAATTAATACAATAATCACACTATGTAAAATTACTTAGATTTAGCAGATTTCATAGGTCTGACATCAACTGATGTGCTCGACTGCTTTAAAATGTAAGACAGCAGACTGGTTGATTTGCAAGCTCTTTTTCCAGTTAGAGTAAAACCATTTGCTGGATTCGATTCTGAGTGCATTTTTATCAGTCTTTGGAGTAGATTCACAAATATTTATTAGTGTCACAAATCTGTGCTAGCAGATGTTATTTACTTCAGGATGAAGAGGAAGCCAATGTGAGACTAACACACAAACACTCACTCAGTCACTGTTCAACAAAATTTAGTTGATGGGTAAATGGAGTCTTTGACATCACATAAATGTCAACAGCATTCACAAGCAAAAGGAATGAATACGTATGGCAACATTCATGTCCTAATGCCACCTGTTGATGTATGTTTGTTTGTTTACTTACTGACTAAAGATTTTTAGATCATTTCTCCGAAGGTAGTACACTCTAAAAATGCCTTTTAGTATGAATTTAAGACCATGTTCGTGACTCGTTATTCGATTGTACTGCCGAGAGTTTTTCAGACATTTTTTGCATAACTATAGTCGGGCATTAAAAATGCAAGATGATAATTGAAAAGTTTGCTCCGGTTGCATAAACAAAGCCCTTTATGTAAGACTCTGCCTCTGTAACTTTACCAATGGAGTAACTGAGGACATGTCTCAGAGAGTTACTCAACCTCACATGCACACATCACCAAGTCACAATATAAACAAACCACTTTCCCAATGTACTCTCTTCTTAACCCAAGTCTTTAAATAACAGATATTGCGGTAAAAGCATCAGTCAGTTCTTTTCTGCTCTGGAAATATGCAATAAAGAGACATTTGATAAGACTGTTGTTTGTGTTTGAGTGATTGGGTGTATTTTGTTTCTGTGTCCTGTTCCCGTGGCTCTGTGAATGTGCCCTTTGAACAGTGTTAGCAGGTCATAGCTCATTCAGAACTGGAGGAGTACAGAAGAGTGGGTGTGTCTCGAACAGCCAATCAGGAAGCGCTTCACGAGAAGCCACAAAATGCCTCCTGGAATCATCTGTTTGACAAACAGAATTAGCTTTCTTTTTTCAAACAGTAACATTTTTAAAATTGCAGTTCTATTTTACAGTGTCATCAAAATCTGCCGTGGCCCAAACATATATTTACACACTAAGTCACAATTATTAATATTAATAATAAAAAGCCTTATAAATGACAATCAAGCATTTTTAAGTGGAACATAGTGTCCAAATACTTTTTGAGCTAGATATTATGAAACCAAGTATTATCTCCAAATAAATACTTAAACTTCTGTCAGAACTTGTTTCATTTTTGACATGACATTTAATCATTTAAGTTTTTTTTATTGGAAGTATGACTCAGCTGTCCCGCAGAGTAACCACAGATGTGGTTCATCACATGCCAAACAGAAACATCCAAAACAATCTTTTTTTTTGTGAAATGTTAAGTTTTGTGCAAACTTTCATTAACTTTCAAGTCCTTTGGTTTGACGTTTTGCTATCCAATGCAGTGACAACCATATATTTTTAAGTGTCCCAATTATATGCTGTTTCATGACTGGCTCATAGGGTGACACATTGAAAAATCCCAATGCGAACAAAGGCATAAAAACACAAGGTTTTTAATTCTTTATCCATAGAAACAGAATGAGCAATATGTAAGTGTCAATCATTCTTCCAGGGGGATGCAGATAAGAAATGTGATGTTTAGTTAGGTACATGTCTCTCTGGAACTGTGTAGGTTAAAGTTTATTTTATCATTTCTTTAATCTGTGCCCTAACTTGTACTTTTCTCGACAATTATTATGTAACTTTGTTTTACCACAATTCTTCATGTCGTTAAGATAGATTCCTTAAGCTACAATATGTTGTTTCTCATATGTAAATTGCTTTGGATAGTATTATATTATATATATTTTCTTATTTATTTTTTTATTTTTTACAAATTCACTAACATAGGCGGACTCAAAACAGACCAGACGCACTCAGAAGCAGACTAAAAGCTAGAAAACTTCAAATCAAACTATTTTGATTTATTGATTCTAATTTTTTTTTTTTTCCTTTTTTGGTAAATATTAATGTAAGGCCTGTGAAAACTCCACCATGCCTCCACCAAAACTTCTGTGCCCCCTTTCCTGTTCTATTGAACTGCTTAAATGTCTAAAAAATGCTTTAAAGTTTCAAAAAGGGATTGCTTTAAAGTTATTTATACTGGATGGTTTTCTTGGAAGAAAATAAAAAAAGAGCACGGATGCTTAAATATTTTATGAGAAGGGTGAATCACACACCACAGCCGTTGGAGTTTGACCGCCTCTGCTTGTGTAGCACGCGATAATGACCACAGCTAGTCAGTTCACTGGTGTCTGCACTCTGTGCTTCCGTCTTTCTGTTGCCAGTTTTCATCTTTCATGGGGCCAGATGGCCATTTTTACATTTCTCTCTTAAAATGTGCCATCTTAAATTCTTATTTCAATTATATAACTCCCCCCAAATCCTGTGTATGTTCCGTTTTTAGCTTTCTCATGAAAGTGGAAGAGGTAAAGGGGCCAGCAGGCACCAGTGTTGCCCGTTCAGGCTGCTCCTCCCACTGAGAAATGTACAAAGTCTGCCAGGCACCACAGCCCTTTCTACGAAACAGTTGCAGTGGCTCACATGTACACCATGTTCAGATGGGATACTAGTGTACTACTTACTGCATACTGCTTTTTTTCTTTTTCTTTTATCATTTATGATATTGATTTATTGATAAATATATTTTGTAAATAACATGCCTCGATGAAATATGTTTTTAAATTAAAATGATAGATTATGGGCCAGATTTACAAACAGTCTGCACCAGCGCAAACCTTTTGGCATTAAAAAACTGCTATCAGGATTTACTAAAGACAAGCAGTGCAATATTAGCAGTGAAAAGGCGTGGACTGAGTTGTTTTTGTGCCTGACCTTATTGCATATGCATTTGTAGGAGTTTCCCTTTCAGATGCAAAATTTATGGGAGGAAAGAATTTAAATGAATCATGCAATTTACTAATGATTTAGCTAGTCAATTTACTAGTTTTTGCGCTACGATTTAATAGCCAAAAAAGCATTTCCCAACTTGGTCCATTCTGCGATATGGCTGCAATTGTTGCTGCTATGGAGACATTGCAGAGAACAGAGAGGGGGTGGAGGGGAAAAATATTTTCTACTCTTATTCATTTCTTTGGAATGCCAGAGGAAGAAGTTATGCGAAAATACCATTTGCCAAGCCATGTTGGCATATGTAGGGTATAGATGCGTGCATGTGTTTGTCAGATTACACGTAACAAGTTTCGCCTGTGTTGATCCGTACCTGATGACCATCAACTTTGCTTATTTGTGTTACTAACACTAATTTACACTGCTCTTGGTGGACTGTGTTGGTCATCATTATGCTCTTGGTCATTAGGGGTTCCCAAACACATTCCTGGAGCCGACCAGCTTAGCACTAGTGACCTAAGACTATGTGAGCCTTGGCTACCTTGCCGACCGGTTTAGTACTAGTGACCTAAGACTATGTGAGCCTTGGCTACCTTGCCGACCGGCTTAGTACTAGTGACCTAAGACTATGTGAGCCTTGGCTACCTTGACAACCGGTTTAGTACTAGTGACCTAAGACTATGTGAGCCTTGGCTACCTTGACAACCGGTTTAGTACTAGTGACCTAAGACTATGTGAGCTTTGACTACCTTGCCAACCGGCTTAGCACTAGTGACCTAAGACTATGTGAGCCTTGGCTACCTTGACAACCGGTTTAGTACTAGTGACCTAAGACTATGTGAGCCTTGGCTACCTTGCCGACCGGCTTAGTACTAGTGACCTAAGACTATGTGAGCCTTGGCTACCTTGACAACCGGGTTAGTACTCGTGACCTAAGACTATCCTTGTCAACCGGCTTAGTACTAGTGACCTAAGACTATGTGAGCTTTGGCTACCTTGCCGACTGGCTTAGCACTAGTGACCTAAGACTATGTGAGCCTTGGCTACCTTGCCGACCGGCTTAGTACTAGTGACCTAAGACTATGTGAGCCTTGGCTACCTTGACAACCGGTTTAGTACTAGTGACCTAAGACTATGTGAGCCTTGGCTACCTTGCCGACCGGCTTAGTACTAGTGACCTAAGACTATGTGAGCCTTGGCTACCTTGACAACCGGGTTAGTACTCGTGACCTAAGACTATCCTTGTCAACCGGCTTAGTACTAGTGACCTAAGACTATGTGAGCTTTGGCTACCTTGCCGACTGGCTTAGCACTAGTGACCTAA
This sequence comes from Opsariichthys bidens, assembly GCA_037194245.1. Classification (NCBI taxonomy): domain Eukaryota; kingdom Metazoa; phylum Chordata; class Actinopteri; order Cypriniformes; family Xenocyprididae; genus Opsariichthys; species Opsariichthys bidens. The sequence continues at coordinate 1,198,450 of CM074310.1, read as the reverse complement.
GACTATGTGAGCCTTGGCTACCTTGCCGACCGGCTTAGTACTAGTGACCTAAGACTATGTGAGCCTTGGCTACCTTGCCGACCGGCTTAGTACTAGTGACCTAAGACTATGTGAGCTTTGGCTACCTTGCCGACTGGCTTAGCACTAGTGACCTAAGACTATGTGAGCCTTGGCTACCTTGCCGACCAGCTTAGGACTAGTGACCTAAGACTATGTGAGCCTTGGCTACCTTGCCGACCGGTTTAGTACTAGTGACCTAAGACTATGTGAGCCTTGGCTACCTTGCCGACCGGCTTAGTACTAGTGACCTAAGACTATGTGAGCCTTGGCTACCTTGCCGACCGGTTTAGTACTAGTGACCTAAGACTATGTGAGCCTTGGCTACCTTGCCGACCGGCTTAGTACTAGTGACCTAAGACTATGTGAGCCTTGGCTACCTTGACAACCGGTTTAGTACTAGTGACCTAAGACTATGTGAGCCTTGGCTACCTTGACAACCGGTTTAGTACTAGTGACCTAAGACTATGTGAGCTTTGACTACCTTGCCAACCGACTTAGCACTAGTGACCTAAGACTATGTGAGCCTTGGCTACCTTGACAACCGGTTTAGTACTAGTGACCTAAGACTATGTGAGCCTTGGCTACCTTGCCGACCGGCTTAGTACTAGTGACCTTAGACTATGTGAGCCTTGGCTACCTTGACAACCGGGTTAGTACTCGTGACCTAAGACTATCCTTGTCAACCGGCTTAGTACTAGTGACCTAAGACTATGTGAGCTTTGGCTACCTTGCCGACTGGCTTAGCACTAGTGACCTAAGACTATGTGAGCCTTGGCTACCTTGCCGACCGGCTTAGTACTAGTGACCTAAGACTATGTGAGCCTTGGCTACCTTGACAACCGGGTTAGTACTCGTGACCTAAGACTATCCTTGTCAACCGGCTTAGTACTAGTGACCTAAGACTATGTGAGCCTTGGCTACCTTGACAACCGGTTTAGTACTAGTGACCTAAGACTATGTGAGCCTTGGCTACCTTGCCGACCGGCTTAGTACTAGTGACCTAAGACTATGTGAGCCTTGGCTACCTTGACAACCGGGTTAGTACTCGTGACCTAAGACTATCCTTGTCAACCGGCTTAGTACTAGTGACCTAAGACTATGTGAGCTTTGGCTACCTTGCCGACTGGCTTAGCACTAGTGACCTAAGACTATGTGAGCCTTGGCTACCTTGCCGACCAGCTTAGCACTAGTGACCTAAGACTATGTGAGCCTTGGCTACCTTGCCGACCGGCTTAGTACTAGTGACCTAAGACTATGTGAGCTTTGCCTACCTTGCCGACCGGCTTAGCACTAGTGACCTAAGACTATGTGAGCCTTGGCTACCTTGACAACCAGTTTAGTACTAGTGACCTAAGACTATGTGAGCCTTGGCTACCTTGACAACCGGTTTAGTACTAGTGACCTAAGACTATGTGAGCCTTGGCTACCTTGTCAACCGGCTTAGTACTAGTGACCTAAGACTATGTGAGCTTTGCCTACCTTGCCGACCGGCTTAGCACTAGTGACCTAAGACTATGTGAGCTTTGGCTACCTTGCCGACCGGCTTAGCACTAGTGACCTAAGACTATGTGAGCTTTGGCTACCTTGCCGACCGGCTTAGCACTAGTGACCTAAGACAATGTGAGCTTTGGCTACCTTGCCGACCGGCTTAGCACTAGTGACCTAAGACAATGTGAGCTTTGGCTACCTTGCCGACCGGCTTAGCACTAGTGACCTAAGACAATGTGAGCTTTGGCTACCTTGCCGACCGGCTTAGCACTAGTGACCTAAGACTATGTGAGCTTTGGCTACCTTGACAACCGGTTTAGCACTAGTGACCTAAGACTATGTGAGCTTTGGCTACCTTACTGACTGGCTTAGCACAAGAATGCATTCTGTGTTCTCATGAGCAAGATATAACGTTGCAAGCTGATAGGCGTAGGACCCATCTATACCCATCCTAATGTTAACTAATGAATCTTATTGTAAAGTGTTACCAATCTTTTTGTAAAGTGTTACCAATGTAACACAAAATTACAACGTTTTTTTCCATTTAGGCTTCAAAAGTTTGACAGACTCAGTTTCATTTGCATCAAAATTAATATGGCGTCAACAATTGTCACATTTGGTTTTGGAACTTAAATTTACAATAATTCCGAGTACAGTGGCATGAGTTTTGTTGTGTAACTCCGTGATTCTGTCATGTGCCCCTTTTGCCCCAGTTGTTGTCTGGTTAATTGTATCTATTCATGTTTATTTAAATAAACTCCACAAGTGTTCTGCAGTTCTGCTCGCCTGTAGCGGACTAAACGTTACAACATTCAAGGTTCCTTTCAATCAACAAAACTGTCTGCCATACTCTTTCAATATTTGATTTGATTATAATTGGAGCAATCTAATTTTGTAGCATCCTTGCAGTGTAGATGTGATGTAAGCAGCTAAACAAGCTTCAAGAGAGCTTTGTCTTTGAATAATTTAAGTTTCAGCCTGTCATTTCAGTCCAAGTTCCCCTGTCTGCACTCCCGTTGGAGTCAGAATGTATGAATGGTGTTCAGACATATTTGATTTCATCTCTGCTGCAGGCCAGGAAGACTGTGAACTCAGATTAGTTTCAGCTGAATGAATTCTGATCATTGTTACTCTGCTACTGTGATACACATGCTTACCTTTGTCACTGAGAATGTCACAAAAACTTGTAAGAAAGACATGTAATCTAACTGAAAGCCTGAAATCATATTTTTAAATATGCTATGTATTTTATCAAATTGTTCCAAGACTAACTCATTTGAGGCTAAACAATTTACATTAACTCATGTTCCACAGAAGAAAGCAAGCCATACCGGTTTGGAATGACATTCGTCATTTTTGGGTGAATTATTCCTCTAATTCTACTGAGCTCTGAAAGCTCAACCCCTGTAATAAATGAATTATTTTTTAATTTTGTCTTCGTAATTTTCTTCTAAATGTGAACATTACTCAATTCAATTCAAATTTATTTGTATAGCGCTTTTCACGATACATTTCGTTTCAAAGCAGTTTTACAGAAAATGGATGTCAACATTATAATTTAAAGAATGCAGTTAGCAAATAACATAATTTAGTTAATTAATTTACAATCAGAGTTAGCAGTTAAACCGAAGTTAGAAGGAAAGAGCTCCTTCTAAATAAATTACATTAACAATAATTAGGATATAGAATTGGGAAATGTTGTGCATGTTGCTAAATTCTAAATTCTTTCAACAGTCTGCATTGTTCCCAACAGAATGCAAACCTCCACAGTAATGCAATTGGGACTGAATAGAGCCATCCCACTGTTTTTATCCAGGACATAGTGATCCATAATGTCACAGGGTACTTATCACATGGATAATATCCATTTAGACCAAGCTGTGGTGTTATTAAACTTTTATCACTCGACTTAAAATGCAAGGGGAATAGAATGAAGCGTGTATTTAGCGAAGAATTTTATGACATCCCCTATTGAACTACAAAGACTTTTAGCCTTGGATATGTTACAGGAATATGACACAGACCATGTAATAATACCTCAGAATTACCACATTTTGTCAGAAGTTTCAATCATTCTACATATTGTGACCAGATTCTATGTGGTTTCTTTGGTTTAACCCTATATAGTGCAAAGATGGACCCATCATTGTGGTGAAAGAAATGTATATGTAAAATAATTTCCTCTTTTAAATGAGTCAAAATGAGGAGCTGTGGAGCCATTTTTGCTGCTGTTGTAGAAGATGCTTAGAGTTGTGCCAAATATTCAATCCATTAAAACCTAAAACATACTGAACGCATAAGCATAAATCCTTGGTCTTCCATTAGTGTGGTGGTAACAAACAAACCTCAGTACATTTACATGTATGCGTTTAGCAGATGCTTTTATCCAATGTGTGCAGTGTTTAAAAGCTACTCCGTACTCAATGGAGCAAAAGAGTTTCCTTTAGATATCATAGGAGCCAACCCAATCTCATTAGAAAAAGTAACTATTTTACGAGGTGGCAATTTCATATGACTAAATAACACGCCTGATACAATTTGATTTGTATGAAAAAGTATGAAGGTCCACCCCTAAACCTAACAATCCGTGAGAAATAAGCAGGTCGTATGAAAAGCATGAATTAGTACAAATTTAAATACAAATTCATCCGAATTAGCCACAAATAGTTATGAATTACCATGAAATTGTGTTTTTTGTGTTATTTACTGTTGGTTTCTAGGTTACCAATACCACCATCATCCGCTTGAAGAACTTGAACAACATTTGTTTTGTTTGGTTTTTTTTTTGTTTTTGTTTTTTGTTTTGTTTTTTTGGATGGAAATGCAGCTAATGAACAACAAATTGTTATTTAAAAAAAAAAAAAACATTAAGACATCAATTGATAGACAAATTGCAAGTCACGGAACCACCAACACCACTGATTATAGTTGACTGCATGATTCAAACAAAACGAACAAACAAACACATGCAGAAAGTGAAATACAGAGGGTAGAAAAGAATTTCTTTGAAATTGACCACATTTATAAAAGGAGATTTACTGTATGGACAATTTGCAAAGCCAGAATATCGGACATGATCATCACAACCTCCGACTTCATTCTCCAGCTGTTCTAATTGAAAGAAACTTGCAGTGACATATCTTAAAATATGCCATCGTTTTGTCTCAAGATGCACATAAATAATGTTTTTTTTGTTTTTGTTTTGCTTGTTTGTTTGTTTTTTGCACGTTTAAAAAATCTACTTAAATGTAATTTAACTATAGCCTACTCCTGGTTTAATCACCGTCGTGTCTATGAAACCTGGCCTTGATGTTAGGAACTTGGGACTTATATGTGACTTGAAGCACTTGCGAGGTAAACAGTGCCATTACCATTTTGCTTTTTAATTTGGGTCATCTTTCAAGTGTCGAGTAATGAAGCACTTGTATATGGGTAGGAATCAAGTAGAAAGTAGAAATATCCTATATCCAAAATAGCACCTAATTCCAAATGACATTAGCTATAATTTAATACATTTATTTGAAAGCTGTTTGCTCCAATGTGGATGAGTGATTGGTTAAAATCTGCTCTTGACCTTTGGAGCGATATCTCTTTACACTTCAATACAGCCATATAATTTATGTAAATAACCTTATTCTATTGGAAGGGATTTAAATAAAAGATGGATTTATCTGTCCATTTTATATCCAGTTAAACTGAATGATGGGCCTTTACTCGTCACACAAAGGAGGTGCTGATTGCCTCATAAAACAGCACCTCTGATTCTAGATCCCATCCCATAAAGATGGAGAATCAACAGTATGTAAATAAGGGAGATAAATTACTGATGAAAGAAGCTGATGGGTTTGTGGTTGCAGGATGACATGTTCCTTTGTTCTTGTGTCTGAATGTTGTACTTCAGCATTTAAAAGGACATGTCATCACATCATTAACAAGATTTCTTGAAAAATATTATTTTTTTCATACAATGAAAGCATACTCTACCAGTCAAAAGTTTGGAATCATTCGCTTTTTATAAAGTTTTTGAAAGAGGTTTCTTTTGCTCATCAAGACTGCATTTATTCGATCTAAAATACGGCAAAAATAGTAATACTGCAAAATATTATTGGTTTAAAAGTCAAATTTGAAAAAAAATTTTAAATCAATTTTATTCCTGTATGGCAAAGATGAAATTTCAGCAGCCATTATTCCAGTCTTTAGTCATGCTTTTTTTGTTGTTGTTTATTAATGTAAATATGTTTTTTGATTCACAGGAATAAATGACGTTTTATTATACAAAATATATTAAAGTTGAACACAGTTTTTTAAATTTATAATAATGTTTAAATATTGCTGTGCTACTGTATTTTTAATCAAATAAATGCAGCCTTGGTGTGCATAAGAGGTTTCTTTCAAAAACATTAAAAAAATAAATCGGAGAAAAAGGCACTATAAAAGTATAAAGGCAGTCCATGTGACTTGTGTGGAATGGTGCTTGCTCCTTTTTTTGAGCATGACAGCATATGGTCCAAGAACTATTGTTTTGTGAATATCAGTCAGATATCTCTGACTGTGTAATATAGAGTATTTACCTTGATATTATTTCAGTATGAATATGCATTTTGAGTTGGCTTTGAATTCATGCAATTCCACCACCAGAAAGCATGAAGAACTATAATGGAGGATTGAAAAAAAAAAATACCATTTGCATCTTCTTTCATTAACAACAGTGACGATTTTGCCAGTGCTCTCTCTCTCTCTCTCTCTCTCTCTCTCTCTCACACACACACACAGTGGTACTCCACACACTGTATATTATTTTTACTATTTTTATATACTTATACATTTCATCATTACATGGAGGTCATTTGATTTATGTAATTCAGGGGAATGGGAAAAGCCTTGAGAAATGTTCCGTACAGTTAAGCACAAGTACGTAATTTTATTTCCTATAAAAAGGCTAGAGACTAATAAGAAGTTTATTATGATGCACTAAAGTGACAGTAATCATGTAATGAAATGTGTAACATTTGTTGTAATTATTTAATTATTTCTGTGAATATCAATTTCATTATTCACTTTAAAGGTACATCATAATATTTACTATTATTATCAGAGGGATAATTAATCCCAAACAAATAAAATTCATGAATCACTAAGAAGTTGAAAATACATCAATTGTATTTAAAATATGTCTGGAGCTTGTGTGCTAACTGCTATGCCACTGCTCCAACAGTGTTTGACCTCTTACACTGGATGCAGTGTCATCCACTAGGTTAATGACGTTGTTGAGGATGAGGTGAAAAATACCTTGGCTGTTTCTTCAGCTCTGGGCTTAGCAGATCAGTGTGGTATGTGCCTGGTCTCTTTAAGCCCTGCAGCCTGAGGCTGTTCTGTCTCTTGTCTTATATCAGCACTCACAGTAATGTACTTGTTGACTATCGTAGCCACAAGCGTGCAGGATAAATTGCATCAGAAGAAGAGTATGGCATGGGTGACTTAACCAGCGAGAAAGGTCAAATCATTTCTGGACGTGTCTAAAAAGATGTTGGAACCATCAGAGAGTACATTTGTTGGGTGCGACCAGCTAATGTGTTTTAGTAAACTCTTCATCGATTGTAACAACAGATTTTAGGGAATCTTTTTTTAATTGCTTAAAATAATAGGATGCTCATGTTGAAGAGTTTGAAGACCATCAAACTTTATCATATTGAAAAAATCTTATTGGAAACCTGTCATATGTATGTTCAGTTTAGTTCAGTTCTGTCTTGTCTGCATTAGTTCTCGTTAGTCACCATGGTTTCTAATTAGTTAAGTCTTGTCAACTGTTTCTGTTTAGTAGTCATCATCTGTGTATTTAAGTTCCTGCCAGTTTTCTATTAATAGTCGGTTGCTGATGCAAGTGGGTCAGTGCACCACAGAGCCAGGAGTGGACTTGGACCTGATCGATCCGTGGTCCGCTGATCCATTTCCCACCCACCTTCGAATCCTCCTCTTCTTTGCCGTTCCTGTCCGGTTATTTGGATGCTGGTCCCATCCGGATGTCTTCCTCAGTCTGTATCCCTACCTAACTTCCTGATCCCGTCTCCATCACTGGTCACGGCCAGCCCCCTGGATCATCTGTGGCTGTCTGCCCAGATACTCCGCTGGGCTCCCTCGTCACTCCAGGTCGGCTTCCGGCGGTCAATGCCCAGCTTCCACCACAGACTTCCTGGGTTCCGGCTACGCCTACACCCCGCACCCCTTCGGGCTTCTCCCTTCCTCCGACCTCACCATTGTCCTCCCTCGCCCAATCCAAGACTCCACCCTGGATCCTCCCACCTTCAGTGCCACCATAGTGCCCTCCCATCCATCGCCAGCTCCACGTCCTCCACTGAAGCCTCCGCCCTCTTTCCTCTCAGACACACCTCTCCGAGTGGGGCATAATGTCACATGGTTGGTTCAGTTCTGTCTTGTCTGCATTAGTTCTCGTTAGTCACCATGGTTTCTAATTAGTTAAGTCTTGTCAACTGTTTCTGTTTAGTATCATCTGTGTATTTAAGCCCCTACCTGTCATTGTCGGTTGTTGTCTGTACACTTGCACACTTTGGTTACCAATTATCTTGAATGGATTGCACACAAGTGATGGTTTACCAGAAAATGCATTAAAAAAATACATAACTAAAATTAATGTTTAAGATGCTGTCAAACACAATTCAAAATACAAACTTGATTAATTTGACTTTTGATTGATTGTTGACTTTTTTGAATGTTGACTATTTTTCTGTAATTGTAACAGATTATAACAACAACAACAAACTGTAATGATCTAAACAGGGTGCAAGACAAAGTTCACAAATAAAAAAAAAAGAAATAATGATTTACTCCTAATCATGTTGTTTGAGTGAACTACCCCTTAAAATAACATAAGGATAGAGTGTGAGTATAGAATTAGACTACAACATGATAATAACCAGCTATACTGAACATTAACATAAACAAGCTCAAACTGAAGAGGGATGGCGATGAGTATTATAATGAAGTGGAGAAGGACTTTTTTACATATATGAGTCACAAACAGTGTGAATGGGAGTCTTATTCGTGTGGTATGAAGCTTTTATCCAGGCTCTGCAGAGTAGTAAGTAACTCATGGAGAGAGATCTCAGTCGTGATGATGCACTCATGATAGAGTTCCAGTAAACAGGAGGAACTATATTTACCTCCTCCCATCAGAAACCATTTGATCCCTCGTTTCCTTGGTGACACAATGAACACAGTGGATAGCTCTCAGTTGCCTATAATTACAAAGTGATTTATCATGCTGACTTTAATCTGGGTAAGTTAGATCTGTAGAGGTTTTGCCTGCCTAAAGCAACCGTCACTATTAGCATTTTTTAAAAAACTTGTACATCTCAACTTGTGCGGCTTGAAAATGAGAGAGTGCTATTATTTTTCAAAGCAATGATGGACTTTATGGTAGGTTATATCATCACCTGCGGACTTGAGGGTGGCTTGAGGGTGACTTGGGCCAGTAAGTAATCATCCAGCGGTAATCCTCCATAACCTCCCAGAACACCTTAGCACCGCATGCATTCTTTGGTAATTATACAGTACAACTTTAACAGTTTGGAGAAAATCACTGTCACTATTCATTAATCGAAAAAGAATTCAAACTATATTCTCTAAAAACTAGAATTTTATCCATTTTATTGTTTTAAGGATGATGAGTTTTACCGGAAAACAACAAGGCAAAATACTGATCAAGAACATATTTTTATGTAGAAAATTCCTGTGGAACAAGACTTTTCATTTATTTATTTTTATGTTTTCATTAATATTGAGAATGGGTTCACTATTTCAAAGCACACTTTTGAAACAGTGTAGCTTGTCAGTTCATGTGGATCATGATTATGTACAGTTTATAATCTGTTAAGCCACAGAAGTACAATGAATGTGCACTATTGAGAGCACTGACCTGAATAACATAATGACATAATGATTACAACTTACGAGCCTAATCACTCATGTTTGCACAAATATTGCTTCGGCTTCTTTCTTGACCATTTCCATGAAAATGCAACTGATAATGTTAGAGGAAAAAGGAGGCATCTGGAGGATACTCACAACTTCAGCAGTGTTTTAGCCATTAAGTCTGGAGTTATTAGCTTCACATGAGAGTTTTTTACTTGGCATACCAAACATGCAAAGACTTTTCAGTTTAAAAATAGTTTTATGCAATTGAGAATATTATGGAAAATTACATTCTAGTGAGTTAACAGTTAATATGAAATAATTTATGAAATAATACTTCTATAATATAATATAATAATAATGCATGGTAGTATCTTGTCATAGCTATGTCCCTTGTGATTTGTTCTGTGTTCTCTTTTGTTGTGGGAAGTGTTTGTATGTAATCAGGAAGAAGAGCGGATTGGTTCCTGCAGTCTTATTACTGCCATGCCTTGCTTGTTCAGCTGACTCCTGAATGTTTATAAAAGCTCCTTCATCACTTCTTTCATTAGTCTTGCGTTCACTCGCTGTACTCTCCTTGCTGGTCAGTTCCAGTGTTAGTAAGACTGTTGAGAGTGTTTGAAAGACTAGTTTTTTTTTTGTTTTGTTTTTTGTTTCTTGTCAAGTCAAGTCAAGTCATCTTTATTTATATAGCGCTTTTTACAATGCAGATTGTGGCAAAGCAGCTTTACATTAATAAGAAAATGGTGTCATTGTGCAGCTTATTCTATATATTATTGATTCATTCCGTTGCAAATATCAGTAGTTATTAGTCTAGTTAATTTATGTATATCAGCACTGGAGAAAACAGTGACGTAATCGTCCGGCTCAGCTCAGTTCGCATACAACGGCGCCAATGCAGGCATATCAAAAACACTGCTGAATATCAAGCAAGTGTCCCCAACTTAAGCAAGCCAAAGGAACCAAAACTCCAACAAATGGAGAAAAAAACCTCGGGAGAAACCAGGCTTAGTCGGGGGGCCAGTTCTCCTCTGGCCAACAGTGAACACTTGTCCGATACTCAGGCAGAGTTACGGGTCATTAAACCGATTTGGAATCGCAACAGTCAAAATATTTAATCTAGTTCCATCTAGTTTAAGATCTTTTTGATCACGCCGGTATGGGACGGTTTGTTGGGATATGTGCCACTGGCTGATGAGTCGGTAAGGTCTTAACAAAGGATGAGCTAGTTAACACAGTCTCCGCCGACACCACAGCGCCACATCGCTGCCGCAAACAGGCACAGGTTCCCCGTCCGACCCGGACACGGCCCAGATCCAGCCAATCACGTTAATTGGTAAACCTCAGGAGTTCTTGTGAACTGTCATATTTGTGAAATTGACTACCGCCTGTTTATCGAAATTGATTTCAGATTACCCCTGTACAGATTTGTTAACTCCTATACTTGTATATAATTGTAGTCATTTGGGAGGTAGGGAGTCCCACGCCACTTTTTACTCATGTTCACTTGAGTAACCACCCAGAACACTATACCAAATATCCAGAACGCCTTTTATTCTTCTAATAACCACCAATCAACCATCTATCAACCAATCAAGCAACTTACATAGTCCCAGTCTGATGCTTAGCATCATCACAGCAGTTTTAGCATTGGTAAGCAACACTTGCATTGCATATATAAATTGTTTTGAATCCACGTTGTGCCATGGAATTTCATGAGAAAAAATATCCCAGTCATTGAAGACCACATTTTGCAGTGAAACATTAAAAAGCATTTACTAGATGGATTTTTTCCCCCCATCCTTTGTTTGCCTTTATTTTGACACAAGATACAATGTATATATGACCTCAGTAATCTGAACTGCCATGTCCATGAAATCCTCCCATATGACTGGAGCATTTAATGTCATTTCAGCGCCCTTTTTAAGGCATTGCTGTTGGAACTGAGAAGAATGCCTAGAGCAAGGCTGCCATGTCTCCTAGAGAATTCACTAGTCTGTGCCCATCACCCATAAGCATGCAGAGCAAAACTAGGTCAACCCTTCCTTTCACGGATCAACCAGATCCCTTCAGTGCTTGTGAAACTGCCATTCTATTCTCCAGGGTCTTACTCAACCCCCAACCCCTTCACTACTCCCTTTGTCCTTCCCTTCCCTATACATCCCTGTATCCTTTCTCTGCACAAAATATCTGTGTGTGTGTGTGTGTGTGTGTGTGTGTGTGAGAGAGAGAGAGAGAGAGAGAGAGAGAGAGAGAAAGAGTGCATACCTCTCTTCATTGCTACCATTCCTTTTTTTCTTTTTCTTTTTCTTTTGCATTTTTTTTTTTTTTTTTTTTTGCACTGTTTGCAGAGTTAGAGGCCAGAAGGGTTTCGATCACTTTGACGTTCAGAGCAAAGAGAGAAAGTTTACATGAACAGAACATGGACTTGAGATTCAACTGACAAGGAGCTGCAGTTGCTGTAGTTTATATTTACATGTATGATATGAGGCATTTTTTAAGTTAGCGAGATTCTTTTGTTGTGACATGGTTAATTCCAAGCAGAATGTGAGCAAAAATAAATAAATAAATAAATAAAAATAGGGCCCAATGTATACCAATAATATGTATATATATTCTGATTGTTTTCTACCTTGAATTTTAAAAAAAATGTTTTACCTCCACATATATTTGACTATGTTTATATTTGAGTTTCTTTGCTAGTTTTGTAAAGAAATTAATTCTGTACATAGGTCTGTATGTAGGAACAAAGTTTTGTTTTCAAAACTAATATCACTGTAACTAATAATCAAAAGAGTAAAAAAATATGTCAAAAGAAGCATGAATGAGTCAGATGTGTCCAAACATTGGTAATGTAAAATTCCTCTAAAGGACATTTCATAAACCTTTGCACAACAATAGTTATGTCATCACCCTCATCGAAACAAGAAACAAAAATGAGACATTTTACAGAAAGTCCAAACTTCTGTTTTCTGTACAGTGAAAGTGGAAGAGCTCCAAAAAAAAGTCATTTTAAAGTGACACAAAAGTAATGTAAGTAACTATTGTTGGAACCATTACTGTGTTTTCCCTCTGTGCCTTTTCCAGATTTCAGAAGCTAATGTGTTCCAGTGTTTGGCCCAAATCTTTTTAAAGAACAACACAGGTTCATATATCATGTTTATGGTTTTTCTTTTGTAAATGCTTATGATACTTTCATTCTGCCTGAATGTGTGTGTAACATAATTTATAGGGAAAGTTCAACACTGGTCGAAATACAAAGCTTCAAAATGCTTTCATGTTTTTCCACTGAAACCAAAGAAAACTGTCATGAATAGGTTTTGATAAGCAAAAGATGAGAACAGTATAGTGAAAAAGTATTCAAGAACATTTTTTATTTATTTATTTAGGTCCTTCCATTTTTTAATGTACCAAGATAGTGTACTAGAAAAGCAAACAGTACATGTAAGGTAGCTTCAGGCGCTTTTGATTTAATTAAGTCCACATACGCTCATTTGTACAAATGAAGGTTTATTTAAGCCAGATCTGCTTGGTACACTATAAAGTACATTGTGCACCCATTCATTCAGAAACCTTTGTATTTTATTACAGGACGAACAGGTATTTCAACTAAGGTTTAAAAATATTTTGTGGTGAACTTTTGGAAACAATATTTCATGTCTTTGTTGGGAATAATTTATAATCTCTTGTATTGCTGCATTTCTCTTTTGTCATGATTAATCTGTTTATTATGAAGTCTCATGAGGTACCTCATCTGTATTTCAAAATGTATTTTTTTTTAATCATTTTGAAAGACAAAAAGATGTTTGTGTAAAAGGTTTTGGCAGAAATCACATTTCATGTACAAATTGGGTCAGTCCAATCAAGTCTCACTTTCTGCAGAAAGTTACAGTTCTCTAAATGCCTTAAAATGATGTTTTACTATATATAACAAAATAAAAGAATTTCTCACATTTATTGTACCGATAGTTTAATGCTGTAAAGCTGATGACTTAATGGTCTAACAGTATCAACTCAAATTTTGGCCTCACAATTTATAATACATGAATAATGGACTTCTGAGGGTGAATCAGATAAATGTTCTTGCATGCTGTTCTTGGAGCAATATCTGTGACATCCAAGGATTTGTATGTTTATGCCTATTCTAGAACATTTAAGTTAACTTTAATTATTTCCCGATTTCTCGATATCTGTCAGTAAAAAGCCAAACCAAAAAACAAAACAAAACATAAAACTCACACGCACAATATGCATTTGTCAGGGTTATGTTTAGTTCTGGTTAGTTTCATTGAGTTTTGGTTCCGTTTTTTTTTCTCGTTTTCATTTTTGTTTCGTATGTTCTCGTTCATTGTTAGTCTTCACAGTTCCTGATTAAGTTACATAGCTGTTTGTAGTTTTGTTCATTATCTGCTTCTGTGTGTAAAAGCCCTTAGTTTCCACTGTTTATTGTTTGGTGTCATTTATTTTGATGTGCTTATGTCCTTGCGTTATTCCAATAATCCCTCAAGTGTTCTGAGTTATTTTGTAAGTTGAGAATTTTTCTGTTACTTCGTCATGCGATTACTACAGCTACAGTACATGACAGAACACCAAACTAAAACTAAGAATATAGACTTACTGGCTGTTCGCATAGTCTGTTTAGAGCAGGAACATCGAACCCTCGAGGACCACTTCACCTCGGTCCATCGACCAGTCGCCTCCACCTTGGTGCTTCGCCCCCTCATCCTTACGACTTTACTGGGCACCCTCGTCCCTACGGCTACACCTTGGTCAGTTGTCAATATGCCCACGCCGCAGAGTTCCGGGCTTTTGGCTACGCCTCATTCTTCCACTCCTTCGTCTCTGTTGGGTTCTGCCTTCCCTCTGGCCTCCCCCTTGGTCCTCAATATTACCACCAGCACCCTGGTTCTGCAGCTGCTCATCTCTGCAGTTCCACCTAGGCCTCTTGTACCAACAGTGTCGCCAGTCTCGTCATCTCCTCGGCTGCATCAGGGTCTGCAAATCTCCTTGCTTCATCACTGGTGGTCCAACTGCTGACTCCACCCTGGCTCCTCCCACCTTCTGTTCTGCTGTGGACCTTTGTTCTGGCTGTGCTCTGGGTTCTTACCTGGCTCCTCCTACTTTAATTGCTTCCCTGGCTCCTAATTGACGAGAATTGACTGATGATGATTATGATGATGATAAAGGAGTGGCGGGAAAATAACAAAACAAAGAGCACATGTGGAACATAACAGTCCAGAACAGTTATATGTGTAACATTACCCTGGAGCAACCTGGAGGCCATGGGCAGAAGTGGGTAGGTCAGGTGGCCTCCAGGGTGGAGTCCAGGCTGGCGGCCAGGGCAAAGCCGGGAGCTCAGGCAACCAGGGTGGAGTCCAGGGTGGTGGCCAGGGCAAAGCCGGGAGCTCAGGTGACCAGGGCCGTGGCCAGGGTGAAGCTGCGAGTTCAGGCGACCAGGGTGGTGTCCAGGGTGGCGGCCAGTGCGAAGCCGGGAGCTCAGGCAACCAGGGCGGAGTCCAGGGCGGTGGCCAGGGCAAAGCTGGGAGCTCAGGTGACCAGGGCCGTGGTCAGTGCGAAGCCGCGAGTTCAGGCGACCAGGGTGGCGGCCAGGGACGAGCCGGGAGCTCAGGCAACTAGGGCGGTGGCCCGGGGGACGTGGCCTTCTTGGCCTCTACGGCCACGGTTTCAAAACTGTTTCACTTAATCATTCAAGGTCAAAACTTATTTTGAAATGGTTTAAGTTTTATTTCACTCTGTGTTTACATTAGCATAGTCTTTATTTAATATGATGGGGTTTGATTTTGTTAAGGATTGAATGTTTGGGTTTGGAAAAAGATAAAGATAAAAAAAATTCTTTAAATAGCTTAAATATAAAAGGGTTTTGTAAAGTAACAAAAATAAACAATGAAAATGGTGAAAGGTTCAATCTACAGTTAAATCAAAAGAATAAAAATTTAACCCCTTGGACATAAAAGTGTCTGGAGTTGTAGAACAAAGGTTTTATGGGAATAAACATCCTCTGTACTGTGCTGTACACTTAGCTGCTGGCAATGTTATAGGACATACGTTTGGTGTCTTCAATGCCTAGTTTCACATATTTGCACATATAAATGTCAACATTTGATATATTCTTCAATATATTAAGTTGACAACCGAGGTGTTGTCTTGCAAGAATGATGGTTCTTTTAACGTCTGTGTGGGGGAGCGTTGACATGCATGAATTATGGGCCTTATGAAAGCTTTGGCATGCATGTATAATGTTCAGTACAGCAGCGGTTGATGGGGAGAAAGAAAGAAGAAGATAAAGAAAGAGGGCTCTTTCCAGAGTTGTTTAAATAAGAGTTGGTGGGTGATGCATTTCACAGGTTCCTCTTATGTCACTGAGTATTATGGGATAGGCTGTGTGAGAATTCTCAGCTTGCTCACAAAAGTGGGCAAATCGGTGAATGGACGGCAAAATGAAAGAACCGAGTCAAAGGAGCCATCGCTGCCGCAGTGGAATAAGCAGTAAATGGGTCCGATTAATGGTTTAGGGGGCCCAGTTTGTGCAAAGGGAATTTTATTAAAAGGTTTAGACATTCATTGAGGGGGTGTAGTGAGACATTCTGTTGCCTACCTGCAGCATTCATTCAAACCAAGAGAGAAAAGTAAATGTGCAAAAGGTTTCATGAGGGCAGAACAATGAGTCCAGAAGAAGCAAGCTATGCTTTCTAACACTTGTACTTACTGTACAGCTGCAATTTTAATCATGTTTCATGCAGCGGCTGCTCAATTTCAGTTCAGGTTGTTCAAGTCAGGATTTTCTTTGTGGTATTTTTTGCCAGCATTTTATCAATCAGACAGAAATCACAAATTTGATTGCTTAGAAAAGTAACAGTACACATTTCCTCAAAAGCCACATGGTTTGAGGTGTTGTTATTATTAAATATAACTAAACTGAAAACAGAATAATAAGAAGAAGAAGAAAAAGTGAATACTCCAAAAGTATTCAATACTATAATGACAACAGTGTTTAATACATGGTATCTTACAAAACCTTTACAACCCACCTGAATTAAAAATAAAAATGCTACTGTAGACTATGCTAAGAAATTAGATTAATGAATGTATTCATTTTCATTTGGCGTAGTTCGGCGGTCCTGCAATACCAGAATATGTCTAGAATAAAACTAATAAAATAAATCAAAAATGAAAATAAAATCTAATGAACTTAAACTGTGAAAATATTAGAACTAAACTAACACCATGGAAATACTATGAAAAAGTAAATTAAATCAAAATAACAAATTGGAAGTAAATTTTCAAATGTAATTAAATAGAAAATGTAAACAGTAATAACCCTTCATGTCCATGGCACAAACAGCCAAATCTACCATGTCTGAGAAGTAGGACATTCTTCACTTCTTTATGCAAGTATCACTGCTTTCTTCACGCTATGTGAGTGCCCCACTTCCCATCTACATCTTTGAGTGGCAGTTGGTGGTCTGTGAGGACCTGTGTGCTTTGATATCCATATTTGATTAGCATAAGAATAGCCATCGCTGCATCGCTGGCCCCCCAGTTTTATGAGATGGTCACAAACAGGTTTGGAGCCTCAGCATAACTAATCAACAGCAAGAACAAAAGCCCAGCTGACAGTTCCAGTCAAAATTGGTTAGGCTTTGGAACAGTTCACTCTCTTCTCTCCAAAATTCTGTCATTTTATTCTGTATATTATTTAAGTGTCAAACATGCATACACAGAATGTTTTGATACAACCCTCTGTGGTCATGTACAGACTTTAATATAACACATTTCGATACTCTCAAGAGCCAAGAGCAACAGTCTGCGGACAGGATTGATTTGCTTTGCTTTCACCCTGTGAGAAAAAGATGAGTGAACTGGAGGAGGTGTTTTTAGTCTGAGAAGCATGAGAAGTTTGAAGTTTCTACTAAATTAATAAAATTCAGTTCCTTTCACAACAGTAATAATGATGCTTCGTTAAACTGCATTGGGTGTAAATGTCTATGCGGATGGTAAACGCAAAGGTGAAAATAGAGAGAAATACTGCAGCTAGCAACATGATGTCTTTTTTTGTTGGTTTTTTTAGACATGTCTGAACTTGTTTTAAAACACTGTGGTGCATTTCATTGGAGAGTCTAATGTGTTTACAATGCACATGGTCAGGAACAAAAGTGTTTGGTCACTCCTAAAAGTAGATTTTTCAATTAGGCCAACAAATGTGTTAAAGGTATAGTTCACCACAAAATGAAATGTTATATCTGAAGTGCTCTTTTCAATATGAATCCATAGTTTTGCTCAAGGAACAGACAAAGAGAAAATGTAATCCTATGATGTCAAATTTGTCACCAGGTTTTGAATTAAAAATGAATTAAAGCTGCAGGCTGTCGCCATTTCAGTTTTAAACCTGCAATTGCAGTTATTTGTGAAATTATTGTGTTTATGTGAGTTGTGCATTGACATGGCTCCTCAGCGCGGATGAATCAAATGTTTACTGACAGTCACCGCACCGGTGGATACTGTACTTTGGAATCACAGATTTTACATCTTGGAAGTATGACCAAAAAAAAAAAAAAAAAATTTTCACTGGAAAATGTCTTCTGAACAAGTAAGAAACAAATCTAACTGAGGGAAAAAGCACTACAATCGCTCTGCCTATGGTACTCAAATCTAACGATCGCTTAGGTCAGATTACGTCAAACCGTGCAAATTATTATTATTGTTATACTTTGTTCTCAAATTGTTCATGTTAACAACATCATCATTGCGTGACTATACCTGTAGATTTCAATTTCTGTAGCCACTCCACAGTCTGAAATCTTTTGCTTTTGACAACGAGTGAATCTCCAGTTGTCACTGATGATTGTCATTTGGACCTTGCTGGATTACAATTCGCCATCAAAATGATGAGTTTAATTTTTGCAGCTGCAGAGAGAAAAGGCTATAAATGAGCCATCACATGCCATATAGCCAACTAGCTGGGACTTTTTTTTACACAGCTGATGTAATGAAGCAAAGATGAACGGCTGCATGGTCGAATTTCCTGTCGCTGATTTTATTATAAAACATTATTACAAGCTCGAACGTTGTGCATCGGGCTAAGGTAAGGTAGTCGGGGCCTAATGGTGAGGGAGTCGGGCTTGTTACCTGAAGGTTGCTGGTTTGATTCCCACGCCGGCAGGAATTGAAGGTGGGGATTGTGAATGAACAGCACTCTCTCCACCTTGAGCGAGGCACCTAACCCCTAATTGCTCCCCTTGTAAGTCGCTTTGGATAAAAGCGTCTGCCAAATGAATAAATGTACATGTAATGTAAATGTAAGGAGATAGATTTGAACACTGGCTGGTTATGAACTTGCTCAAAAATTGATTTTGAATCATTTTTAACCAAAAAAAAAAGTTACAGACCGCAGATTTAATTAATTAATTGATAAAAAAAAAACGGAATTTATGATTTTGAAAAAAAAAAACATTGAACACATTAAACATCGAAAATATTTCGTATGGATTCACCTCCATAAAAATTCAGGTTTTAATTATTCAAGCCCTGTGATATAAATGCCATATTAATCTCACATTGAGATTAATTAATTATTAGATTATTAAACTCACAAAAGCTGCGGCAGAAGAGAAGACGAAGAAGTTTTTGGCAGTTTGTCACAGAAAACGTCTCGGTTACGTATGTAACCCCCGTTCCTGAAGGAGAAGGGAGAGACGACCGTCGTCACGTAACGAACCTGAAAAATTGGGATTATCGCACGAGAGCTTCCCTATCTCTACTCAAACAAAAACGAGCCAAACGAGCCTTGCGTGCTTTCTTCTGGCGTGCTCGTTCCGGCCCCCCCCCGCCGGTATAAATACGCGGCAGCGGCAGCACCTCCCGCCGGTTTTTCTTTTTCGCTGAGGAGCGGCAGCGCTGGTCCGCTTCACCAGCGGAACTGTGGCGACGGTGTGGTCCGCGTCTCCTTCTCCTCCCGAACTGGGGGGAGAAAGGGTACGTTCCGTACCGAGAGTTTCTCAGCGACGTAGGTTTCGACGACGTCAACCGACTGAACCGACGACGAATTGGATCCCTAAAAAAACACGTCAGTTACTGACCCCCTCAGTGGCCAAAAGTAAATCGGGGCGGCCCAGCGCCGCAGGGAGGCCCGAGGGACCGCCTAGGGTGACCAGGAAGTCGCAACTGGGGACGGCATGTACCCACGGACTGGGCATCTTGAATAAACACTGGGAAGCCACGCGTTTGGGGGGAGGAAAGGAGCGACCCAAAGACGGGGGGGAGCGGGGGACCTTGGGGGACGAGTACATATGGACTACCCTGAAGGGGACACAGGAACATGTACCCCGCATGGCTACATAAGGACTGGGACTGGGCAGTTGCAGGAATAGGGGGGGACCTGCTCATGGAAAGGAAGTGCAGGGGGGGCGGGCTGAGGGGGGGGACAGGGCTTACATAGGGGACTACCGTGGACATCACAACATATGGAACCGCCAAACGCAGAGGCAGTATGCGGAAAGGAGGCCTAGCAGACGGCACAATATGCGATAACCAGCCTAGCACGGACATGGAGCGTGCTTACGCCGCCAAGGGGGGGGCGGAGCTACTACGCAATGCACGCAGGGGTGGGCAAGACTGGGAGAGGTTGCGCGACGCATCGGGGCAGGCCCAGGCAA
The DNA here is from genome assembly GCA_037194245.1 of Opsariichthys bidens. Lineage (NCBI taxonomy): Eukaryota > Metazoa > Chordata > Actinopteri > Cypriniformes > Xenocyprididae > Opsariichthys > Opsariichthys bidens. The sequence goes on along the minus strand of CM074310.1, from coordinate 1,178,300 downwards.
ACAGACGCAGGGGGGGGCCAGGCTAGCGGCTAGAGCGCGACAGAGCGGGCACAAGGGGCGAGAGGGTCGACCCCGTGAGGAAAGCCTACGAAGGCGGTAGATCTTCTAGAATCTCTCGGTGTTGTAGGGTTTGTCGCAGGCGCCTACAGGAAAGATACTCTGTCGCGACCGGCGCAGGTTATAAGCGCCAGTGTGAAGGCTGCCCCTTAAGTGGAGGAGCCCTCAACCCGAGCCCTTAAGCGCAGCAAGGGGGACCGATAACCCAAGGAAGAGGCGTCCACTATCACGTGGGCCCAGACGCGATTGGAAGAACTGCAAGGTGGGCTGCTGGGCCCCCAGACGATAGGCAGACTGTGGACTGGAGGGACAGAGGTTTGAGAGCTGTGCCACGTACAGACGCAGGGCGTCCCTGTCTGAAGAGACACGCAGGGTGGTCATCCTCGCTCCGCACGAGGGCAGAGCTGTCCTAGAGGGCCTGATTGATTAGGGTTCAGTACCTGAACAAAGCAAGGGATCCCGGCAGGGGGGTTTCAAGATAACGTGAGAGTTGGCTCACCCGGCCGGGGGGCAAGATTCGTCAACACAAAAAAAGCGTGTCTAAAGGGACTTGGTAGCACCGAGGGCGGGCCAGGTCGGGCCGGGGTGAGTGGATAATTAAGAGCTTGGAGACCTAACCTAAGTGACTGCAAAGGGGACCCCGCTGCGAAGCAAAGGGGGCAATGAGAGTCCCCAAGACTCTTGATGGGGCCAGGGCAGTCAGGAGAGACAGTATAGAGACCCCCTCAGGGCACCTGGTCAAGCCTCCCACCTGACTCAGGGGGACACGCATCAGGTCATGCTTTCATGAGTGACTGCATGGTGACACATGCGGGAAGAGGGGGCGGAGATATTTTGCCCCCCGGAGAGCAGTTTAACTCAGAGGAGACGCACCCCAGAAAAGCAAAAGGTCCCCTTTGACGAAGAGGGCAATTCGGGGGCGTGCAGAAGTGGAGGGAGGTTCCAGGTGACAAGAAACACTGACCCTCAGAGGGGAGGCTGGGAGGGACAGAGATGGCTCGTAGCACTGAATCTAACACTGAGTGTACCCACCTAGAGTATTCACGGGAGCACCTCCCCTTCCCGACAGGTCCGTCAGGACCGAACATGCAGAGGTCAGGAGGTCGGGTCATACCTGCAAGTCCTGCCCCAGAGGAGGGGTCAGAATGTCCTCCTCAGGGAGGACACAAGAAATGGTGCTGTTCTTCCAGAATCTCCTTCTTCAACCAGGTGGGGTTGGGGGGTCCTCGAGCCGCCCTGACGGACCCACTGTCGAAGTGGCCAAGGAGGTGCTGGTTGTCTGTGCACAGAAGCAAATTAAGGGAACCGCCCGGGCCCAGCTGTGTGGCGCAACTAGTGTGCCCCAGCCAGGTCCGGTGCCTGTGCTAAACCTCGGTGAGGTCAATGGGTTGGGCAATGGAAACAAGTCTGGGGCGGCAAATGGCGCGCAAGAATGCACCGGGTCCCTGTCCGAAGCGACGCTCAGCTGAGACCCCAGATCCCGGGGAGTAGAAGGAGTGGCCAGGAGCAAGGCTGCCTGCACGGTGGCGAGCGGCTGGGCCGGTGCGGATGCAGATGCCAGACCCATAATGGGAGATGGCGGGCGGGAGGAGGACACTGGGAGAGGAGTCAGGAGGCGACGGGCGAGTTGTGAAGTCCGACGGGGCCAGTTAGACCGCTGACGGACCGATGTGATGTGCCCTCGCACCAGCACGTGACCCCATACGGACCAGAAACTGACGCGGCCTGGCAAACTCGAGGCTCTGAGTCGGCCCAGCGCAATTGATATGCTAGCAAGTCATAGGGCCTGATCCACCACCGTTGTGAGGCCCCGTCCGTTGCCGTGGACTGCCCCATGGCAAGACGGTTTCATGCCCTGGAGACAGAGCAGGCGGGTTGGAGACCTCAGCATGCCTTGGACTCCCCGCAGGGAAGAACCCCAGACCACAGTTCCGGGGGTCGACCACAGCGTAGGTGGGTGCCACGGCAGTTCGGAAACGTTAGCCGCCGGGACACGCCTCGTCCGGAAACTCAGTCCCGAAGCCATACTTGGGAGCCGGTGCCTGCGGCGTGTTGCCACGAGCCCGCCGAGCCGCCCAACGTCGGGCCATATCTGCAGGGCTGCCCTGTTGCATCACGCGGAAATAGCCATGATCCCCGGCTGCGGTCCCACCGGTGTAGCGTACTCCCGAGCGAGCCCAACTGATCATCCGACCGATCCTGCTCTCAGCCCGAAGCGCGGGGCCGCTGACCGGGAGAGGTTCCCCGAGAACCCGAGATCCCTCCTCTGCCCCGGGACGCTGAGCCGGCCTCGTCCCATTGTCCCCCCCCGCCAAACTCACTGAGAGGAGAAGGACAGCCCAAACGGTCCCTGCCCCCGTGCTCGAGCCTCAGAGTAGTGAGCTAGGCCTAAGCCACAGCCGCTTTGAGGTGCCATGTCCCCAGGGCCCCTGGTTCGCCCGGCTCGGGCCAATGGTCCCGACGGAATCCGACCCGAGGGCCAGCCCGAAGGGTAGGACGAACGCCCATAGGGTGGACCTTGAAGAAGAACCGAGTCGAGGGCAAACAGTAGACAAGGATGAGAATCTTGTCCCCAAGTGAATAAGTAGAATCAGGGATCGTCGATAAAAAACCAAAACCGGACTTGGCAGCGGCATGATGCGAGGGTGCCGTTTCATCCCCCAGCACAGCCACAACCCCTGTGTTCGAATGAATCATCGAGAAATGCATCGGCCGAGGGCAATGCCTGAAGAAAACTAACTGTAACCTCAGGGGAAGTGCTACCCAACCCTCATATGTATCGGGGGACCTTCGACGGTGCGCAATCTGCCTTCGGGACTGCACACGGCCAGCCCGCCCGAGGAGGGGCCGTAAAATATTGGCAAGCTACGCAACATGGGACTTATGCCACCTCTGAGTGGGGAAGCAAACTGAACGGGATGGCTGGTCGAAGCTGATCAGCCGAACGGGGCGGGACGGGCTGGGGGGAAGGCTGGGCGAGACTTGCAGGACTCGGCCCACCGGGGACCAACGGAGGGGGAGCAGGAACGAACGAAGGCGCAGGAAGGCGGAGCCGGCCAGGCCAGGGAACTGACTCGGCGGGTGACAGTGGCCCGAGGGAGGGCCGGCTCTGCAGAGGGGCAGGCTGCGCCGGGCAGAGAATTGCGCCTCGGGGAGCCCGGGGCAGCACACCTCCGGCTCGGAGGGGGGGGAGGAGGGGGGGCAATAGCGCGCCAGGCATGACGGTGACACACCGCCGTGGGCGCGGGGAAGTGTGGAACAGGAATGGCCGGGGATGAACTGGTACCGGCGGGGAGGTTTGGGGGGGGGGGGCGGGGCGCGCGGAAGCGAACCAGAAGGAAAGGCCGGGGGGACCGGACCCCTCCAGGGGGGGGGGGCAGGCCTTGGCTGGTCAGAGGGTCCCGGGGGGAGCCCGCAACTCCAACGCAGTCCTCCGCGTCGGGGGGGCAGGCTGCTGCGGGTGTGGGTTGCTGGGGGGGCTCTGTGGGGCTGGCCGGGCTGAGGGGTGGGGGCCCGCGCTGGGCCAGAGCGGCTTCCTGGGACTTGGCGCCTGTGGGGCTTTTGAGAACAGGGGCGCCGCGGTGACGGACGCAGGAGCGCACCGGCGAGGTGGGCTGCTCGGCGCGAAGAGCGCCACCAGGGGGACAAGGTGGCAGCAGCTACCGGCCTGGGGACGGCACAAGCTTCAGGCTGGAAGCTCTCGATTGCGCACCCCTGAATGGCTGGCCCTAGGGAAACAGGCACTGGGGCGAGCTCCCGACCCCCAGCTCCGGGAGGGACGAACCTGGGGGGCTTTCATCTGACGGATACTACGCACTTCGGAGCCAGCGCGGCAGGGCGGAGAGAGAGCCATGATGCGCCAGTCCAGCACGCCATCCGGGCCGGGAGAATAGCCCGAGCCCGCCCACACCTCAGGCGCCGCACTCCCCTTTGGCGGCGAGTGCCCTCGGCACTGGCGCTACGTGCGTTTGGGAAAGCTGGCTTGGCGGACCGCCTGAGCCGGCATCACGGTGGTGACCTGCAGCACCAACTGGCAGCAACTCAGGATGCAGCCGGCCACAGGGACTTGGCAGGCAGGCTCTGCACGCAGGCGGAGAACTTGCAGGACCGACTTACAGGAGAGCGCGGGAAACCGGGTACCCCACCAGGCGGCCCTGCACCGGGATCCCCAGAGGTCCCCTGCCTGCACCGCCATCCCGGAGACGCGGGGCGCGTCAAGGGGGAAGAGGAACCCAACACCTGGAAAATGCAAGAGGGAGGTAGAAGGAAACACCTGGGGCAGCACTCAACAAGCACGGGAAGCCTGGAGAGCCGCGCTGAGCAGCCGCATGGCACCCCTCTGCTGCACAGCCGACCAGTCGGGACGCGTTGACCCGGGTGGGCCCGGGGCAACTCGCCCCCAGCTCCACCCGGGGCCCGAGGCAAGCATGGCCCCCCATTGGATCGGGCTGGGGAGGACTGGGGGCCCCAGGAGGAGAACCGCAATCAGAGGTCCGGCGCAATCGCCCAGCAAGCCAGCACGATGCCGCCGGGACAATCGGCTGGTCGGACCATCTGGCCAATGCACCGGCTCCGAGACGGCTGACGGCTCATGAGAGGACAATGTGAGAGGGAGGCACGGCCAGGGTTGCGGCCGACTGGTGGGGCCGCCCAGGCCCCCGGAGTGGCTGATCCGAGAACTCCACTGCCCGTGATCCCGGCCTATCGGGGGCTCGTGCTCCCGGGGCGACCCGGCCGGGGGCCGATAGAGGGTGGGACAGGGGGGCTCCCAGCTGGACAGGAAAGGGTAAAACGCCGCGGCGCCCCAGGGCCCCCCGGGCAGAGCCCACACAATTCCCAAAATGAGCACCCCCCCATCCAAGGTGCATGCGCGGATAGAGCTAAACCCACAACACGAACATGGGAAAACCACCGCACAAATCAGTGACAAGGAACGACCGCCACCAGCAGCGCTGACGAGTGAATGACTGGGACGAAAAAGCCGTGATCGACGCCCACCCGATCCTTCCGCCTGCGAAAGGGATCAGTGCGCATAGCCGTGCATACTCGAAGCAGCGCTGGTGCCTGGCGGAGCGCTTACTGAGGCCCAAATCGCAACCCCACGGCTCGCAACGCTCTCTCTCTGACCTTGCTTAAACAGAGCGATGTCTTTACCAGCCAGTCCCCAGATCGGAACTATGCGCCGTCACACCCGCACAGGAACTCTCTGTTCTTTACAGCTCCGCTTGGACCACACTCGTTCGCTTCCATACAGCAAACACCACAGGGCTCCGAAGGGAAATCAAAGTGCGAGCGCGCCTCAAATTCACTCTCACCCCGCGCAGACTGGGCGGCAGTGCGGCACGTGGGCTCCGTGAACAAAGACAACGTGCAAGCGCTGAACTTCAACTTATTGGATCGGGGGCGGGGCGGAGATAGAGCATAGGATCTCTCGGAGCTGATCCCTTGTGTGACGTACTCGACTGAACGGGAACTATTATATGACTTCAGAAGACTCAAAAAATAGTGTTATAATTTGACTTTGTTTGGGTTTCATTGTCACAGACTTTTACTTTGTATTCTTTTTTTCCGTGTGTTTCCATGTGCTTCCTCTCCATGTCTATGTGTACATGCATTAGTTTTTTACCATGATGTTGCGCACCTGTTTCTTGTTAAGTTACTTGTTATCTTGCGTATTTTAAGGTGCATTCACGCCATATCATAATTACCGTAACTATGAGATTCTGGCTCATAAAAAGCGTTCATGTCCTTGTAGAGCTCTTAATTACAGTTTGTAAGCTGGGAGTTTTCTGAAAGCTCCCAAGTGTACCACCTGATATGCTTTAGACGTTGATAGTGGTGCCATAGAATTGCATAATTTCCAGCCCGAGGGCATGAACAGCTGAATATAACGTCACGTGTTGTCATCTCAAGATTACGGTAATTATGCGGTGGTGTGAATGCAGCATAAGCCCTCAGTTTTAAGCTAAAGTTTAGAAATTAATTTATCAAGATGAAGCTTAAAGAGATAAATGACTAACAAATAAAATACCCAAGTTATTACTAGCATTACTTCAAATTTTGTTCCCTGGGAGTATATATAATATCCGGAAGATGCATTGGTAGAGCTTTGGAACTTGAAAATATCATTGATTTATCTGTATTTAAAATCCAGTTTAAGTTGACATATGTGAGACTCGACAATATCAAATTCTGATTTCAAGTATCGAAGAGCTTGTGAAGCTGACGAGGCAAAAATGAATAGCAGTATCATCTGTATGTTATTTAATAACATCTGCGATAACATTCCTAATGCTAGTTATCATCTTTATGCAGATAATACTGCTATTTAGTGTTTAAGCAAATGGGGGTTGATATCAAGGTAATCTTGCAACATAAAATTGCATGCATTCTTTAAAAGTACTTTGGAGGACCATTAAAAACCTTACGATTATCATTCAGTGATATGGTATATCAACCATATCATAACTGATACCAAAATAACGCCACAATACTTTTTTGCAAGGACATGTTTTGAAGGGACATAAATCATAATAAAAGTGAGTTGGTTGTACAAATGCTAATAAACAGAAAGAATTCAAATCATTAAGCTACACCCCTGAAGCCTGGAGCAGTGGATGGGATCATAGCAGGGTAATTACCTAAAATTGCATATTACCTGTAGGTCTGTCTGCTCAGCTTGAAAGTGCAGGCACTGTGAGTGAATGTTGTTGCTCATTTTCTGTGAACTACAGTAAACTCCTTGCTATCTAACATTGCGTAATTCAACTCTGTATAGAGTGCTATAGGTGAAAATGTAAAACAAAACAGCAGCATTTCGGGACAAATTGTTCCACAACTTCCACAAGTCATAAACAGCCTCTATCTGTGGGAAAATGTTTTTGGTTTCTGTCTCAAGGTCTGGATTTGCAATGTCGAATTAAGAGCCTGCAGCTGATGGGCTGGAATGTTGACAACTTCAGCTCACTTCAATTGGCCAGACTCTTTTTGTCTGCTTCCGCAGAATACTCGTATGTCACAATGATTTTAGCTAATTTATGATCATGCAATATGAGTGGAATGTCTTCTCTAGCTGTGCAACAGATTTGAATAGCATTGTGTGCAAATCCAAACTAAATATACCCTTGCAGGGGAAAAAGTGTGCTTAATAAGAGTATTGCATGTGCACAAATCTTAAAAGTGTATTTTTGAAAAACTGTACTTGAGGATAATATAGTGATTAAATGAAGGCCCCTTAAGTATTCTTTCCTAACACTGTTTTAAAAAAGTGAACTTTGTAATCGAATAAAATTTTTACTGTCATTGGTCAATCGAAGAAGGCAATGATGGTAACAGAGAGGCATCTGCACCTGGCAGACATCAGGGAAGAGGTGAAAAATTTCCCTACGACTTTTTGGCACCTCGTCATGGACTGTCACCAACCAGTGGTTACACATGCTTCAGCCACCGGTCACGCTGATGCCGTTTCCCATAGCCTGCCAACTCATTCTGAGGGAACAGGGTTGCATACACAACCTGAGATGTTTGCGCTGGCACAAGCTATTAGTAAATCTGTAAATCATATGTTGATTTTGCACAGCAATTTGTCAGAAAGTATTTTGTTATATACTCTGCTATTGTTCTTTCTGAGGATAAGGGATTATTTAGGAAACTATACAGGTATTACTGTAAAAATTTGCGTATAACTTGTTTTTGCCGTAAACGATATCAAATCACGTGGCTTGTTGAAAAAACTGCTTTTGATTGAGCCATCCATATTTTATTGAACAACTATGTGGGGAATTCAATGAATTAATAAAATTAATACATGAAATAAATGCTCGCTGCTACACGAAATGAAATCTATATTAACTGTATCAACATTGTCATCTAAAATTATTTTTTCAGTTGTATGTTTGAGACCATTTCAAAAAAAGCTCAAATTTGATTTGAGTTTACAACATACAGTATGCTTATGTTGTGTGTATCATTCACTTATTAAAAATAAGTGTTTAACATAAAACCTTGGTCATATGGAATATGTTTAGATGAAGATCATTCAAAACCATTGCTAATCTTCTCATACATTTCTCTAATTACAATAACTTAAAAAAAAGAAGGATAATACAATAGATTCTGATGGCATTTCTCAGGCTAAGGTTAGTGTTCATGAATTCACCATTCAGAAAACACAAAAAAGGTGGTGTGCATGGGAGGATACCAAGGAGGAAACCACAGCTATCCAAACAGAACACTACTGCATGTCTGAGGTTTGCCAAACTCGACATAGATACTCCAGATGCTACTGGAGAAATCATCTTTTTATCCAGTATGAGATTGTTTGGAAAACAATAATAATAAACACTGCATTCCACCCCCCAAAAAGAAAGTGATAGAGGTATGAGGTGACATATTGGATTAAAAACAAAAAAACCTTTAGGAAACATCCCACTGATTTAGCAGGACCAATTTTGCTTTACATGTTGTCAGGTTTGAAACAATTACATCAAAGTGACTTCACAGAAAACATTACTTACTGCATCTTTTAAATTTATGGTAGAATTTATGGGGGGATTCAAAAAGATAATAAGAGTTTAGAACTTTCTTTCCCATCAGCACATTATGTGATCAATCTATTGCTTTACTTTATAATATTCCTTTCAAAGTAAAACTATGACGAAATTATTACTAGCACAGAATATTATGAGCTCTCTCTGTATCCTTTGGAAGGTAGGCTACTCACACCAGGGGATTTCTGCAAGTTAACCTCCCCCATGATCAGGCCACCCACATTCATAGTCATGTGCTAGGGATTGGCCATTCTAAATGAGTCCAGTGTACTCCATATTGAATCCTGACTGACAAGGAATAATGGAACACAGGAAATGGCCCCTGCTTGGAATATGACCACTAAAACTTATCTTGGAGCTATATGCATTTTGTGGATGTTGAACAAAACCCCGCCCAAGTCCGCTTGAAAGGACTGAAGGAAATTTCATTTATTTTTTTTAAATTATGGTAACACTTTACAATAAGGTTTTATTTATTAACAACTACATTACTTAACATGAACTAACAATGAATAGTTACAGTTTTTTTTTTTTGTTTTTTTTTTTTAAACAATTTGCTTTGGTACTATTTTCACAATTGCCACATTTTCAAAACTCTTAGTGCAAAAATAAAAAAATAAATAAAATAAAATCAAAAGGTGTGATGGAAGGTATGAAATGGCCATGAAGATTTGTGCTGGAAGCAAGTGTGCGGTCAATACAGCAAATGTTCACACTGTACCATATGACTGAATTTATACTGTAGTTGACCTTTTTAAAAGTGAGTTACAGTAATGTGGCAGTCTCTACAATAGTAATGCCTCTGTTTACAGTATCGCATGGCATACATACTGTAATGTAGTATGCTGTATTTGATGCCATGTGTCTCTCTTCTTCTGATGTATCTCTGATCAATCTGATGTTATTCATTGACCGTTTCCCTGATTTCCCTTGTAATTTGCATGTTCAAAAATGGCAAATCTCTCTGTCTCACACACACACACTTTGAACATAGTGATTAAAATCTAAGATAAATCACTTGTAAAAAGTATTTGTTACTTTTGGTTATCCATAAATGGAAGTAGACACTATATAGTAGAAACTATATCTATAGAAATCTATAGATGTACCAAAGATCATTTGGATTAAATAATAGACAAATGTATTAAACTAAACGAAAAGAGATGCAAATGAAAAGTTTGATAGTAATAGCATTATGAAACATTTATATAGATGAAACACTTATTTTATTATATAGTATAAAGAATACTTTGTGATTTTGTGTATTGTAATAGCACAACTGAAAATATGCTGAAATGTTTGAAAAAAAGTGCACTTTTCATAATCTGTTGTGATATTAGTGTTGAACATTTACCAATTACTTGAAAATTGCGCCAAAGCATGCAATTAAAAAAAAACTGTAATGTTAAACTCAACATGCATTTTAATGCAATGTGAAGTAACATTAGGATGAACATTTATATTCACTAACATTAACAAAGTTTAATTAATGCTATGAAAGTATATTGCTTAATGTTAGTTGATGTAATGCATTAACTAAGGATAACAAATCTGACCTTATTGTGAAGTGTTACCAAAATAATGAATAAAATAAAAATATAAAATAACAAATGGTAAACAAAAATTTTTTATTGGTTATTAATTAGTTAATTACTACTGTGATTTATTTTTCTGAAAGTGAATGTGAAGAAAGCAAGAAAGGTTTTTTAGTTGAAATCAGCTGATAACATTACATCAGCATGGTATATTAAATTTTATTTGATTCAGTTTCTTGTCTTTTCCTTGAAATCCATTACTGTGTATTTTATGAGGAAAATGTGACTAAATGCACCACAGTTTAAGGTGATTTTTTTTTTTTTTTTTTTGCAATATCACTGCTTCACAGTGTCCACCTTCTCCTATTCTGAGAAGGCTAAATGTTCCAGTACTGAGAAACAGGGTGACTTGGAAGAAATTCAGCTTGATTTGATTAGGCAAATGGAACAGGCAGTTGCAGAGAAAACATTGCATGAGACTCTTATGCATACAATCATACACACACATCACATGATGCAGCAAACATGTTAACAAAACATTCAGAAAATAAACTATATAAACTACAGTTATTGCGCTTTGATATATAACATTGGTAACGAATGTTTAAAATACCATATCATATTATATCGCACTTCTAGCCTACCTTGGTACCATGTCCGATAACCTAGCGATTCTCATTCTCAACCCTGATTTTACATCGGACTTTAATTGACCCTTCGCAAACAGTTTGATTGACAGGCGATCTAACCAATCATAACGCCGAATCCACCATCTTATCCGACAAAGCCGTCAGGGAGTAGCCTATAGTAGATTAATGTTGTTTAACTTGAAATATTGTGTGTACTTGCATCTTTCCGCAGTTGAAACAACATTCCTTCTGATGTCTATTCATGTTTATTTGATGCTAAATGAACTAGGGCTGCAACTAACGATTATTTTGATAATCGATTAGTTGGCCAGTTATTTTTTCAATTAATCGGATAAAAATCCTAATTTTCTTTTTTTTATTATTTCATTGACAAAAAACACATAATTGCACATCCTGCCCAATGTTGTTCAAACAAATGAGCCAAATGAATGCTATGAACACATACAGTGCTTAATGTCTTAGACTACCCGTCACAGAAAAAAGAACACAAATATTTTAGGGATCTGACAAAAAGTCATTATTAACACAATGTCCAAAAAAACTTTATATTTTGTTTGGCCTCCTTTGGCTTTGAGAACAGCTTGCATTTTTGCTGGTATTGTTTTCATGTACTTTTCCACAGTCTCTGTTATTGACTGTTATTGGGCAAAAAAACATGCCCAATTTGCTGTCTTTCTTGTAAAACAGTAAATTTGAAAATTCGTGACGACAATATTTATATTTTAGCATTAGAAATACTACTGTGACTAAACAGCTTACACATACCGGTGTATTAACCATTACAGAAAAATGAAAATGATTTTGGTAATCACCAGTACCATTAGTTTAGGTGGCGGTGGTCTAATAAATTTAAGCACTGTATATAGTGAATACAGTTTAAAGCTCTACATTAAAAAATAAGATGATAAAGAAAATCAAAAACACAAACTCAGTGTTAACCAACAGTCAAGAGAAATGATCTGCAGGAACACACACATAACCTCTTAGTCTTACTGCCATTTCTTTATCCTGTAAAAAATAGAAACGTCTTACATTTATTCAGTTACATGCTGTTATCCCTTTACAGTTACTACTCCCATGAATTCCTGAATGACATACTGATTTTTAAACCTAAACTGAACTGCCAACAGATATTTCAGCAAAATGAATATTTTTGCGCTGAACATTAATTGTCTCTCTCTAGCGCGTTCCGTCAGTCTGACGCGGGTGCGCGCGCGCCGGCGCTCATTCAGTAATGTAAAGTTTGAAGTTTAAGGCAGACTGTCAGGACAAACGTTTATGCAAAACAGAAATCCTCGCGTGAATTTGAAACATGTACTGATAAGGATATCGCCGTAGAATGAACGTTTTGCGCTGAGGACGCGCGCGCATCTGTCAAGCGCCTGACAGGGCAAGCCATGCTAAACGCGGAGCTAATGCATTAGCTTGAAGCTTCAAATAAAGAGTTCTCATGTTTTGGGCAGTTTGGATCACACACCTTTACCGCAACAGCTCACTCTGTTTCCTCCACTGTTTTTAAGTGCATTTTGTCTGTAGAAATGCGTCATTCAGTGCTGCAATTTGACAATACTGGCGAACGTTTAGTGTGCATGTGGGCAGACCCGACTAATCGATAATGACAATCGTTGTCGATGATTTTCATTATCGATTATTATCGATTAATTGTTGCAGCCCTATAAATATGAAACTGTTTCATACGTTGTCAATGTCCTCTTTGCTACAGCAGTGTATTTTTCACTGCTGGAGAACATGATGTGTGGTGTGAGAGAGCATGGGTTGTCGGGTATAGCAGCAGATGGCGGGTTTTGCGAAGGGTCAATTGCAATCCAAAACTTAGGCTACCAAAACTATGGCATTTCAATCAAGAAGTTTACGACCCACATTTAGGGTACTTCAGAAAAGCACCGCTTTAAAATGCTCCGAGCATCACGATAACAGCTATCATTTAATTTCTTAAGGTTATCACGACTAAAATCGAGCTCTCGAAACACGAAACACCAACTGATCCTCTCCTTCAGTTACAGCACGAAATAAACATGAATGAACATCTCTGAAGGCATGTTTATAAGATACAGTACAACTTCCGTATCATGACTCGTGTAATCGCTCAATCAGCTTTCAAACGATGCCAGGTAACGTCACATTTACCTCTGAACAAACATACTCACTGACAATAAACTCGTTTAGTCAGCTATTATAATTAACCCAATACATGCAACATATTACATACCTATTAATTATCATTTTAATGTTCTTCAATAGCCTATATAATTCATGTTTGAATAAATCCGTTAAGTTGACATCCACCATTTAAATGTTTATTTCAAAAAAAATAATTTTAAAGTTAGTAGGCCTAGGCCTAATATAACTCGATTGCTTTATATAAAAAATCCTTAAGTGTAATTTAAGTTTGTATACAAATCTGTTCGTTTGAACCTTCGATATTAATGTAATAACTGATTACCATGTATGTTTTACAGCATTAGCTGTTGGAAAATTTGACATGTACTGTACCTGTTATACAGTTTATCCAAAATAACTGATATTGAATCGAATTGCAAGGTTGTGAATCAAAATGCATAACTATGATGACGGACTGGCAGGAAATGACGCAAAACCGAAAGCAAAGTTCAAACAGGATGATTTTGTGACACTGCGAAGCATCATCTTTCCGTTAAAGGTGGGATAAGTAGTAAAAAGCTGTTGGACATTGGGTTGATTTCAAATGTCAACAAACAAACCCAGCCCTTTCTTCATCGCTCCGCCTCCAAAAGTCACCCTCCAATCCTAACCACCTCGCTCCAAGTTGGTCTCAAACCCCGATCGCTGCTGGCAAGGGAGGCGAGCGCACTAACAATAACGATATACACTAAATTCTAGTGGTATGGTAGTGGATATCTGTTTATCACAGCTGATGCGCAACGAAACGCTTCACTAAAAATAAAGTTCTGTTGATGAACAAACGACAAGGAAGCACAAAAAAGAATGCACATTACACAAGAGTAAATACAAAGTGTTCGTTGTTAGTCGCCAACAGCACAGCACTCAAACCCGTTAATCACGTGTGAAGCGGAATCAAAGCAGCCTCCGAGTCTGTTTTCAGGCCTTCTCGCTTAGCTGTCTCCAGCGCTGGAAAGCTTTTCTAATATTAACGTGGGTCCTAAAGCACTTGCCCAGTCATAAACCTTCATTCAGTGATATTCTTTTGAGCTCTTTTATCGTCTCATCTCTCTTTCGGCAGATTTTTTTCTCTCAGAGCTCTCTCTTGCTCGTTCTGTCTCCTTGGCCATCATTACCTAATGGTAATTGGTTACACATTTTTTGTTGATGTCGGCCCAACTTCCAAATTGTTTTTGAAAAACTACTTACTCCACCTTTAACGTTAATAATAGTTGCAACTTGTGTGCATTAAATGTGCATTGAAAATTGTCAGCTGATAAAACCTATGCTGCGGAGACCATAATCATATATCATCAAAGGCTAAATGTAGATCTTAACTGGCAAGTCTTGTGCTGCTTTTAATAAATTGATATGTTGATAACACATACAAAAGCAGTCTTTCAGAATGCTCTCAATTGACCCTTCACAAAGACCCGCCCCCTTTAGTTACTGTTGCTTTGTCCGACATGCCATGTGCTCTCGCGCCACACATCATGTTCTCACGCAGTGAAAAACACATCCCGGAGCAAAGAGGACACGGACAACATCGACGGACATATGAAACGCTTGTATTTGATATATCGTAATTTTTTTAAGAAGTTTAAATAATAAATACCGTATAGTGGCTCTTTAATGTGTCGTGACAGATCGCTGTAGCTCCTTCAATCGGCTCGTGAACCAACATGATTGCATGTAGCCTATAAGATGCATACTATATGCGTTAGTGAGTGTGGTGGGACTTATGGGGTGTCGCTCTGGGACGGGTGACTATGAGGCTGAAAAATCACAGTACACTCACTACAAAAATTCCCATATGTGGAAATTATGTAACTCCACCTTTTTCCTGAGCAAACGATGAGTGCCACCATGATGGATTTTAACTTCCATTTGTATGCTGACCTGTTCTGGCCTCCACAGTAACCCATAGATAAAACGGGGGAAAAGAGTGACTGATTAAACGGAAACTTTTTTGAACATGATAAAAAAAATAAAATCAGCGCAGGGTTAACTGTGCTATTTTTGGCTGTCACAAAAACAACAATAAACTGAATAAATTCCTGGAAAATACGTTTTTAGCACCAGCAAATCTGAATAGAATGTCAGTATACGGCCCCACATATGCCTTGTATTTCATGCCAAAGACTGACAAGAGAAAACGAGCATGCCTTGCAGCAGTTAAAATACTCCCCATGAAAGGTATGTTGTGTGCTCTTATCATTTTGAGAACAAAACTCCCCGAATTGTAGCCTACGTATGAATTAGCGCCCATCTGTTTTCAATGTAGCTAACTTTGGCCACTCATTTCTGTCATTGAGACACTGTAAAGTGATGGCACTATTGAGCTTTGTGCTTTAAAAAAAAAAAAACTTTTTCATATGTTTAACGTTACAAGCTCGGATAATACGCTAATTTACAACAAACACGGGAAACCTGAAATGTAAAGTGTAATTTCGCTATGAATTGGGGGAGACTCGATTCTTCCGCGTTCAGGAAAAAGGTGGATAATTTATTTCGTTCTTAAATAGAGGGGCGGGGTGTGAAGGAGGACTGGCGCTGACGTAGTCCAGAAGGCGTGGTTTGCGTTCTGCTCTTTCTGCCATTGAGGGGATTCAGTGTGTGGTGATTCGGGCGGAGTCGGCTTTTCTGTCGGGAAACGAGCTCAATCATTAAATTAAAGAATAAAAAAAAAAAAAAAAACTCAATTAGTGGGTTGAAATTTACCCCACTGCTGGATGTTACTTCCCCGAAGAAGCGTCGTATGAGGAGTGTTTCATTATAGCGGTTGTGGTGGGTGGATTTGTTGGAGAGCGGCGTAAACTGGAGTTACGGGAAGCGAAGGAGATTTTCTCGGCCCTGGTTTTCATGAACGGGCCCCTTACAACTTACTAAAGTTCGCAGATATACTTCAGTTTCTGTCCGTTTTAACCATTGATCGGTAGGTATGCTTGTTTTATGAAATGTACAATGTATTTAGGTTGGGTGTGTGTTGTAATGTTGAGCTTACGGGAGGTTTGGCAGGATCGCTTCACTGTGTCGATTGTTCCAGTACAGCGTGTCCCAACTGAATCCTATTACCGAGTCTCCGCTTACTTCACTAGTTTCACTGGCGACTTATTTGCTACCGCAACTGCGCGTTTAGCTTCGTAAGTGAAGTTGTAGACTTTATAACGTTGTTTTACGTAGAAACCTATATGGTTCACTAATAATAAAGCGTTATATTATTTAAAGCTAACATTAGCTTATATGCTAACCCCGATCATGCAGGATTAATATAACGTTAAACCGATACATTTCAGCGCCTCATGCACGGAGTCGGCATTCGGTAAAGCGGTCAAGTCGCTTTTAATGGATTTATTATCCGATTTGATTGTGGTTTTAGTATTAATGTAGCATTTTTATTAGATAAACTTAAACTGAATTCATTATGTTTGGCAAAGTTGTTCATTTTCGATCTTAATGTTGCGCCTAGTCGTAAAATTTAATGAAACTCGAAGGAGAGTTTTGCTCGGTCAGCATTTTGACTCTGGAGTCTATTTTGCGCCATTTGTTCTTGTATCAACACTTAAAAAAAAAAAAAAAAAAAAGATTACACTTCTGTGTTTATTTCCTCTTTGCGCTTGCTTGGTTAATTAAGCTGCAGCACATTTATAACCTATTGATGTTTGTACTATTAAACTACTACCAAAAAAAAAGAGAGCAAATAACACTTGTGCATTTTGGCGTTAACTTTTGTTTTTATTTGATCAAATAATTTGTAACATTTACTGGTGTTTTCACCGTGGATGGATTGTGTAAAATGGCTTCTCTTCTGTGTTGCAGGTTCGAGTTACTCTGAGAGCCACAGGAACAGGCCTCACACAGATGGGAAGAGTCTGTATGAAGCACCTTGAAGGTGCACCCAATCATTGGACTATTAGTTTCACATAATCCACTTGTCCAGACAGACTATCTGCTGTGGATGATGAGAACAAAGGCTTAAAGTCTTTGGATAAAACTTTTTTTTTTCTTTGACTCTTGCCTCTCATTCAAATATTGGTTCTAAGAACCTTTGTGAGCGGTCATTATCATTTTTGTGACACCAAAACTTTACCATCAAAATGAGTGCAGAAGGATATCAGTATAGAGCTCTGTATGACTATAAGAAAGAAAGGGAGGAGGATATTGACCTGCATGTAGGGGACATTCTTACAGTCAATAAGGGTGCACTACTTTCAGTTGGCTATATAGAGGGCATGGAGGAGAGACCAAATGAAATCGGATGGCTGCCTGGCATTAATGAAACCACTCAAGAAAAGGGAGACTTTCCTGGTACGTATGTGGAGTTCATCGGCAAGAAAAAGATTTCTCCACCAACTCCCAAACCAAGGCCGCCAAGACCTCTACCTGTGGCCCCGGGTGCCGCAAGGCCCGACTCGGACTCTGAGCAAAGTGAGTGTACTTTTTTTTTAAAAATTATTATTATTAATTTTTTCCCTAAATGTTATTTTTAGCCTTTTTGCCACATCCAGAGGTCTGGGAATGTTGCTAACGGGACTCAGACATGCCTTACATGTGATGCAAATGAGCTTCAAAGAATTTGTTTTAAACCCTCTAACTTTCTTCATTTGGTCATCAGAGTTGCCCTTAACCGGTGGTCACAAAGCAGATCTTCATCTATTTACAGTATAAAAACTGTCAACCATTTTAGCTCGGTTGGTGCATAATTTTAACGAACCCTTTTTTTACTTAACTAGATCCATTCATGCTGATGCCAAACCCATGCACCTCTCTTAAAATACCCACTCACCACTTATTCCATTTTCGTAACTAGTGACCAGATTTTACACCACCATTTCATCAAGAGATTGGATTTATTGCTGCAGCACACAAATGTCGCCTGAATATTTAAGGCTGTTTAAGGTTTGCACTGGGCTATGGTTCGTAATTGCAAACATGGCAGGAAGCCCAGATTTGGATTGAGGCCTGCACACAGTAGTTTGTAATTGTCTGGCATTGCTGCATCTTTCGCACAGCCACAGTATGAGTGCTTGGAGCCCCCTATGACTTCTTTAAAATCGCCCAGCTCTCAAGCTGCAGTTTTGGTATACGCTGTCTTTTTGTGTCATTTGTTGCATTTTTTTTTTTTTTTGTTTTGTTAATGGCTTGATCTATATATTGTACATGATACAGTACCGATTCTAAAGGCACTTTCACAGTGTAGCTTTTGAGGCTTTTTGCTTTCGGTTCTTAATAAGAACCAGAAAGACACTCGGTTGTCATGGTGACTGACTAAACTAGAGATGTGTGTCTCAGAACCTAGATCGTAAGTGAGATAAGTCACTCAAAATCAACTTGTGTGCTTCTTTCTTGTCCTTTGTGGTTTGATGCACAAGAACTAAGAGTGCATAACTTTTTTTTTTTTGTTGTTTTAATCTTTGAGAGCTTTTTAATAAAATTTTTCTGAAACCCAGGTAACTTTTTCCTGGTGATCAAGATTAAGTAGCATAACTGTGGCTGAAGTGACACTATGGCCACTTTTTCTTTTCTTTTTTTTTCCCCCCTCTGAATGACTGTTCCGTGTCCATGTTAAGGGAAGGGAGAGGAAGCTTACACTAGACAGGGGTTGAGACTTGGAGAAAGCAGTTTTGAGGAATGTAAACCAGAAGCAGATCTGGAAGACAGCCAGAGCTCATGGCTCACACACTAGAAGCAGGACTCAAACCCAATCCCCCACTCCACCACTAAACCCACATAAAATTCCATCTCGAACCCAAGCGCTTTTAAATTGGAAGTGATTATTTTTCTAATCTACATAGGACATTAACAATTGCAATCTGATGCTGTTTTACACTGTACACTTTTAGGAAGATCATTTCAGCCTCGCTAGAAAATATTTGGTTTCTCTTCCTTGTTTGAAGTGACTACTTTCTGGGGGTTTTTTTCCTCTTGAATCCCGTCAATCTATTTAACTGTTTAGCAAGAATTAGTGCAGAGACAAGTGAAATGCTAGAAAATGCCCCACGTTCTCGATATTGATGCTTGAGGTGTGTTAATGTGTCATTATGTGACGTAAATGTTATTCCCTGGCAAATCTCTACACTGTAAAAAAAAAAAAAAAAAAAAAAAAAATTTAAACTCAAGTTTAAGGCAACCAGCTTCAGGAGATTTGAGTTTTCTCAACTTGTTTTTGTATAACAAGTTCACTTTGAGTTTTCTCAACTTTTTTTTTTTTTTTTTTTTTCAGTGTCGAGCTAGCTGGGCTCATTTTAGAAGTGTTTTCTCTTGCTACATTGAAAGTAAGAATTTAAAGAGCGCTTTCCAGTGTTTAAGGCACCACACAGAAATGCTTACTGACCATGTACAGGAAAATGTCAGCAGTAGAAACTTATGGAGTGTCTTAAAGACAAATCTCACAGATTTTGACCAATTCAGCAATTGGGTTTTCTCTTAAGTTTCCCCTTTTATTCAAACTAAGTTCAACTGGAAATATAACTTTCAACAAAAACGTAAAACCATGACAGCGACGAGAAAACGGCAGTTAAGAAAGCATCAGCGATGAGGATATGTTTGCACGAGCTCTGTACTACGCCAATCCAGTCTAGCCACGCACACGTTTATTTATGCAATTAAATAGATTGCTTTAAAGCAAGCAGCTTTATCGTATTAAAACATGGAAAAAAATCTGTCACTTAAGTTATGTGAATGAATTTATTGTTTAAACAACTTCAATTTCAACAATAAAGCAGCTGGCTGTGCGATTTTTTGCAAATTTTATATATTTCCTTACATACAAACTTGTCTTTTTTTTGCAATTTGGCTTTGACTATATTTACAGGCACTATATCTTTGCAGAAATGATACGTGAGGGCATCGGTTATTTCTTTATTTTGAGCTCATTTCAAATGCTGCAGTTCACAAATGCCTGTATTGTTGAATCGTTCGCCTGGTCTGGAATGTTCTCTCGTTTTTCTGAGAACTTGCACTAGACTGACGTCTGTAACCGTTACAATTGCGTCTTTTGTAGCACCTTGCGCATGACATTGTTATACGTGGCGCTCGAGGTAAAAGAAGTTTAAATAACTTTTAAAAATGTGTCTCTAGACCTGCGTCTTGTGTTTTTAACAGCAAATATGCGTTCTGTGTAAATGGCCCTTAATACTGATTGATAGTTTGAGGTCTTGCAAATTGCCTGGCTCTGATACATTATCTCTTGTATCAAAATTACTCCCAAACCACGGAGGCTAATATTTCAAGTCCTTTTCCTGCCCTGAATTCTTTCTCCATATTGTATCGGTAAACCCACTCTGTTTTGTCTTCTCACTAGATTTAGGTGTGTTGCGTTTAGATTGCATACTGAGGGTGCAGGCAGAAAAATCTTGCTTTCTGTGGTTTAGAAATTGTGTATGCTCCCATAGCACCCGAAGATGATGTTGTGGTCATGGAGTGGACTATGCACTTTGTTGTAAGCTACTCAAGACATGAAAATAAATATCACCATGATAGTGCTTTTTTTAAAGGTGGTTTTCTATGTACTCTAACGGTAAGAGATTTGAGTAATTTATTTCAGTTAATGAAGTACAGTTTTTAGTGTAAATTTAAGTTTCACAATTTCACTTTTTTTTTTTTTTTTAAACTTTATTTATTTTCTTAGTTTATCAACCATACTGTTAAATGGCATTACAGTGAAAATTGTGAATGTTTTCTATATTTAAGGCACCCGGGACAAGTTGCAATCATTGCCTCATTGTGTTTCAGATTTATTAGCCGCCACTGAGTGGTCTTTCAGATTTTTCTTTGCGCTTTCATTTCTCCATCTTCCTCTTTGAATTTTTGGATTATTCTTCTGGGGTAAGACCTGACTGAGGTCCTGATTGCTTTCTGTCTCTTGTCTGCCTGTCTCTTTCTTTTTCTCCTTCTCTCTCTCTCTCTCTCTCTCTTAGCAGCGGAGACTCACTTCAGAGAAAAGCAGATGTGGAATTTCTGTCCGTTTTGGCTCCCAGGCTTTTTTAAAACACTAACATACTCCTTTCTGTGTGCCTCTAGAGTGAGAGGATCTGTATGTGCCCAACCCAGCTTTGTGCACAATTCTTGTTTTATTGTTAACCCATTCTTGTTAAAGCTTTCAGCTGCGTTCTGGATCCACAAATTGTATTGCTCAGTTTTTCCTTAACTTCGGTTCCAAGTTTGGAGTCACGCACAGAAAAAGTCAAGGATTGAGATCTTTTATGGCTTGGACTTCTGTACTATGGAAATTTGACTTCCTCTTTATCCACCACTGTTCTGTTTTATTGCATGTAGAATGACAGTGTAGAACTGGTAAACGTACCCAGTTTATGAATTCTTTCCAACATATTTTTTTTTTTTTTTTTTTTTTTTTTTTTTTGGATGATGGTCGTCTAGTCATCCAACAACCGGCCAATGATTTAATTATTCTAATATTTTTTTTAAAAAAAATTTAGGGGGAAAAAGTATACATTACTTGGTTTTTCTGTTTAAAAGCTCCCTAAATCTAAGGAATAAGTTCAAAATGTGGAGCTTGTGTGATTTAGAAATAAAACATTCAGTGCAGCCACTAAATGTTCTTCATTCCGGTATTCTGGAGTTCAGTATTCCGTTTCCATGGCTCATTAAAGTAGATGATACGATCAAACCTTATGTGTTTGGTTGGATCAAAAGTGGTTCGTAGTACATACAAGTCTATTCAAGGCCCACATTCCTGTTCTCTGTGAGATGTCTTTTAGCATGCCGTTTGCAATGGTGATTCAATCTGGGCATTCAATTTAGACAAGATGTAAATGCTTATCTGTTCTTTTTATCCTTCTCAATCTGAGGTACGGGTCTCTTGTGGTTGTTGCAAGGTCCATGTCGTGGACATGCAGTGAGCATTTATTTCAAGAATGTATATCCACAAATCTGTATCAGTATTTTTTTCATGACTGGACCTTTTTATATAAGATTATAGTGGCTTAATTTAGGAAAACACTAATGTTAAATACAAAGTTACTTTTAAAAATGGAGGTAATCAAATTAATTTATAACACAAACAGTTTGGTTAATCTTTTCAGTGTAATACAATTAATTTGAATAATTCCTTTTGGCAAGTTTACTGTTTATAATAAAGCATGAATGAAGTTATATTTAAAAATGGGTTTATGTGTTATATTTTATTATTATTACTTGAAGTGCACTACTGTACAATGGTAGTACAATTTAGTTATCATTTCTTCAATTTTAGCAACTTATTTTGCTGTTGTCGTTAAGACCTTTTGAGTTTCTGTGTGCATGTATGGGGATATGTTTTAGAATTGCATATTGTATGCAAACTTGAAACCAGCACTAAATGCAGGGCATCACAAGTGAATTTACCATAAAGTTTCAAACGACAAAAAAATTGTCAGAGAGAGTGTGTGTGAAAACTGTCGGGGAGAGCTGTGGCTGTTAATAAAAAGTGCGACCTTTTTGGAGGCAAGCATTGCTGGTGTTTGAGATAATGTGCTGTTCTCCTTTTCGAGGGGCCTCTTCAGCTCTCGATGGAACATCTGCTGCATGGAACAGCTCTCTGAGAGAGAGTTGTTGCTGGTTTTCGTATGTGACATTGCAGTTTACTCTCAGCATATATACACACACACACCAAGGTACCAAAAAATGTACGCGATTAGATAATGTCCTCGGCAATGTTCTCATCAGTTTTCTATCGGCTTCTACTTAAATTACCGTATTTGTGATATTTGCCCTGTCAAATTGATTTCCAGGGGCGCTCCCTAATTAGATGCTATAGGGCTATTATCAATCAATCAATCAATCCATTGATTGCTGAGGAAACACAACCTGCATCTAATATTTTGATGTATTAAACATAGCTTAATACATAATATATTGTCGTTTTATAAGCCCATGCAAATTGAAGCCTCAGTTTCCTGTTTTTGATTGGCAGGAGTGGCACCTGGTGTGGTCTTCTGCTGCTGTAGCTCATCTGCTTCAAGGTTCAACATGTTGTGAGTTCAGAGATGCTCTTCTGCGAACCAGTTTGAGCTTCAGCAAATCATAATGAGCATGTCTACATGCTTGATTAGATGTATTAATAAGCCGTTGAACAGGTGTAACGAATAAAGGCGCTCCATTATATACTCTATTGGTGGACAACAAATGACAGAAAAGCCATTTTTATTGCCCTGTTATAGACTTCATTCCCATGCAGGGTAAAGGTACTCATTGGATCATGGTGGTTATAACCGGGGCAGGACTGGTTTGTGAACGTAATGGTGCACGTTCCTGTGGCTTAGCTTAAATGGCTTGCTCCTGCTCGCTCTATTTAGCATCATGACGAATCTGTACAATTGTCTCTAAGCACCGGTTCAGTAGGTGGTGGAAAAGTGCTCTAGTGAAAAGACTGCTGATCCAGTTGACCATGTTTGCCAGGATATGGAGCAGCCGTTAAACATCCAGTGTTTTAAATTGATGTGTTCTCTGAGCCCACTAAGTCTTTCTGCGGGATGAAGTGCTGCGTTGCATACGTCACAGAGATCATATGTTGTGAAGCCTCTGGGTCAAAAGTTTATTGAAATCGAGGTGGAGCAAAACCTCCCATGTCAAATTGCAAGGACTGGACTTTTGTAGAGTTGACGTCATATGGAGGTGGTACCATGGTGAAAGCTGGTGTTCATTGGGATGTGCGTGAGAGTGTACATGTGCTCTTCATTAATGGTCGCCTCTTGAGAGACGGGGCTGAATTGGCAAATCTTCTTACTGAAGGACAAGCATGTCTGCTGGGTGGATTAGCAGCACATTGGAAGAGGTGGAGCAAGAGCAGCAGAAAAAAAGCAGAACCGATATATGCACAAAGGGATAACTGAGTGTTGGTACTGCCCCCATCCGCCATTTGTTGGACATGGAAGTGGTGATCATTTGAGTCATTGCTATGCTTTTCCTAAAAGCCCATACATATATTTTCATTTCCTTTTTCATAAATGGGTAAATATTTGGTTTTTCGTGGGGAGTTAACGTAACAAGTCCATATCATCGTAATCGAGATCTTTGGTTAAAATGTACATGTATAAGGCACATTTTATATTTTGCTTCTAGTGACAGGTTAATTGTTTTTTTTTTTCTCTCTTTTTTGAAGAAAAGTGTGCTTTGATTATAATTCTGACATTACGCACCACATTTTCACTCTATAGCAAAGTCCTCCCTTACAGCACAATTGTTTACAAACACTTTGCGAATGGCTAGTCATGGACATTAAAGCATTAAAAATTGTAAAGTTGTGATTTGATCAATAGTTGTATCATTTTTATGCAATTTGGATCAGTTCTCCTGAAACATTGTAACGCAAAACGCTCTCTACGCTAGATGTAAGTGGCATGACGAAAGCAAATAGAATGAGGCATTTATATTGCTCTTCCTTATGTAATACTGTTCACCCAAAGCACTTTACAATCAGATGGGGGTCTCTCCTCAACTACCGCCAATGTGCAGCATCCACTTCGATGAAAAATGGTGCCAGTATCCTCACCACACACCAGGGCTGCGTTCAGTCCAGACAAAATGTTGCAGAACTTTTTTTTGTTAAATGGAAACGGTGGTGTGTTGGGACGCCTTGTTCTGATGACGCCAGAGTTGCAACTATGGCAGCTGAGAAGGCCATTCTTTGTTCTTTTTGAATTTTCGGTGCCTGATGAAATCAGTATAAATGCGTTTAATAAAATGCACTTGCTGTTACAGTCACTGCCCTTGCCATCCAGAACAAAAGGGAACAAGACTCTGTGGCAACTTTCGCTTCACTAGTGATCATGCTACGCCTCTTTGACGCTCACGCATTGCTCCTGTTCCTGGTGTGAACGCTCTCTTTTTGTTAATGTGCACGCCGTTCTACTTTCTAGTTCTAGTTTTGAAACTCCCATTCGACCTGTAGTCGAATTCATTGTTTCCAGCAGGAGTGTTATTTTGATGATCTGCTTTGAAATATTGATTTGCCATCAGTGAACAAGCCTTGAGCAGTCAAACCCTGCATGCAAACTAAACCATAAACACTGATTAAAAGAAATAAAGGGATTTTCATTTCCGCCGTTTGACATTGTAACAAGATTTAAGCTTTTAAAACGACTGGCAAAACAAAGCCTGTTTTCTTTAGGAAAGATCACAGTGAATTCATGCTGTTTCAGGGCATGAAGATTGAAAACATGGAAATAACCCATCTGTGTCACAGCATTATTTCTCCATGTAACCTTGGATTAGTAGCCTTAAATGTCATGTGTGCTGTTATTGTTTGCTGTGTGCTCTGAGGTCAAGCATTTTCACACTCTGAACTAGGAGATGCGCTGTCCCTCTGTACATTTACAGCAGATGTTTCAAACCAACAGCACTAAAGCAGTGCCTTTTTGTCTTCAGTGTCAGTCTCTGTTGAAATGTGGGCCTCTTCTGTTGATTTGAGCTGTTTATACTTTTTAACCAATGGGAAACTCAATCTAAAAAGTTTTGATAGCCTCTTTCTTTCATTGCACATTACTGGAGATTTAATGTATACAACTGATTACATAAACACAATTGATAGGAGACCTGAACTTGTTTAATAATGCCCCATCTGATCAAAGTTTGTGTGTTAATAGCAACACTCCTTTTTACAGCTTAAGGGGTAGTTCACCAAAATGAAACGTCCGTTTTTTTTTGTTTTTTTTTTTAATTGTAACACCAGTATGTTAACAATCTTCACATAGCTTTTTCTTTTTGTTACGTTTGAAGTCACCACTTCTGTCAAGATACCGAGAGGAAAAAGTATGTTAGAGTACATAAACTGTACAAATATGCACACCAACCAGAGCAGATGATGACTCTAATGAAAACACTGCTACAACTTGATGATTGATAGAAGTTAAACTGGTTTCTCAAACAGCAGGTTTAACCTCCTTAAAGTTCTTTATTGATTCCTGGGGAAAATGCCATAACTTATTGATTTTCTAGAATATTTCAAAGAAGAACTAGTCGGTGATGGAAATGCTAGATACACAAGTAGACCGATTAAAATTAATAACTGCTGAGAAAACTATCTTTAGCACCATGTGCAACTCCTCTGATCTTTCTCTGTGGTTCAGACATAACTGAGATTGTTCCACAAAATCCAGACAGCTGCTTTCCCCTGCTTAACCTGTGGTCCCTTTCCTTGCATCCTGTGGCATTGGAAAAAAAACAAAAACAGGACCGACACATTCAGACCCTACGCATGTTCAGACTTGCACATGAACCCTTTCTTCCTCTTCCAAGAGTTGCTACGGCAACCAGAATCTGCAGTCCCTGATTGGCTATCTGAGCTGGGCCACTTTCTTCACGTTTTAGGTTTAATTTTCTTGCAGAGAACTTGGAGGCTTGCTGTTTTGTTTTTTGTTTTTTTTTTTTAAACGCACCAGGTACATGTTTACCCTTTCTCCATAAAGTCTTGCTGCACTTGGACTTGACCATAAATGCATCTTTAATTGTTTCCATTGCCTGGTTGATTCCGTGATCTCAACTGCACAGCTTGGATAAATTAAGCCTAGTAGTTTGAAACAGAAGGGGTTTTAATGTGGGTCTTTCCAGAACATTGTTCACAATAACACTCGCTAAGATGCCATGGGTTGTTGAGCTTGGCGTGAGTATAATATTAGGAGGAGATCACGACAACTATTCCTGAACTGCCTAGTTCTTAGTGTTGCTTGCTTATACTTGGCACTTAACATCACACCGCTTGTTGAGGAGAGCGTTTAGACGGCCTGACCTACACTGAAGAGCAGACACTTGGCCCTGTACACAACCTCCCATTGCAGTGTATTTTTGCATGGTCCAACACCTAGGAACTTTTAGTCTAGTTCTTCTTTAGTTACTCAAGATCCTAGAGATGGTGTCTCAGGGACAAAGTGGAACCTTGAACCAAAACATTTGGACTATTCTACTATCATCAATCCTAAATGTCATTCAATCTAGCCCCATGGAAGGCCAGTGATATCAAGTCACCCCGAGTTACTTAGAAGCAACTCAATCCCCCCCTCCCTCTCAGCCTCACATCCACTGTGGAAATGCCCATCCAGTGCATGTAAATAAACACAAGACTCATTTCTTTGTAAATGTGTGCATTTTGATTTATTTACTTTTGTAATTCCTAACCACCATAGTGTGACTTAAACTGAACCAGTTACAGCTTCAAGACACCATACTGGCTTAAACTAATTCACCTAACTTTTGTGGGAAATGTTAATAATCTGTTAAAAAGAACCATATCTGTCGCTTTTGGGCGGAACATTTCGAGCTAAGGTAAAATTAGCCCGGCGCTTTGAATCTGGATTCTAAGAAGTAGCAGGCTGGATAAGGTGTCTGTCTGGGCACAAGGTTACCCCTCAGCGCGGCGCACCAAAGTGGCACTACTCTCCAAATTTCTATATGAGGAATCTGTCGTTCGCTCCCCCTGCCTCGAGTTCAGCAGTTCTCAGAAAATGAATAACTCCTTATGCTTGATGTTGCTTTGCCAGTAATGGACTCCAGATGGCTGTTGCCTTTCAAAGTTGAGTTCAAGGCAAGGGGTGTGATACAACTTTCTTTGCTTATCTCCAAGGCTGGCAAAAAAAAAAAAAAAAAAAAGTCCCAGAGCCTTGGGACTAAACAAGACTATTATTTCTAATTGCTTAAAAACCCATTTCCTTACGTGTGGTTGTTTTTTCCATTTAGGCAGCTTCCAAACTTTTAATTGGAGTCATTCCTTCTTAGAAACTCTGCAAACTGTAAAGATCTTCTTGATACCTCTATTTAAAAAAAAAAAACTCTAAAGGGAATCCATTCATAATATGCTGTTTGGATCTGTGGCCTCGGACGCTGCTAACAGTCAAGTCTTTTAGAAATCCAAGCCTTTTAAAATGCTGTGCACCGAATCCAAATAAAGCTCAAGCCAGTCCCGCAGCCCTTTCATGCCCGCACCTGGACTTGTAGATCTCAGTAACCCTCCACCCAACACCAGAGGCTGCATATTATGGTCTGTTTATTTTATCCTTCTCGTCCACCTCCACTGCACACTTAATCATATCCTACCGGTCAGCACCAGCCTTAAACACGCTTAGATGTGCCGTCCAAGTGTGCTCCTTGCTGCACCACATAAATGCATGAAGACGACTATTGATCTTAACATCCTGTGACTGTGGAGTGGGTCATGGTGTAAAATTCTTGTTTTCCTTGGAGGCTTTGAAATGAGCTTAATGAAAAGCTAGTAGTGTTGTTCAAAGGTACCTGGTGGCTTTTTATATATGATTGTTTAACTTTCTTTCCTCAAGGCTTAAGCAGTCTGTTAGACCTGACGGAGCAGTTCGCTCCACCAGAGATGGCACCACCCATGCTGCTCAAGCTCCTTGAGGCCATTGAGAGGAAAGGTGAATCCATCATGCATATTTCTTTGTAGAAAATGCAATATTGACTCGCGTGTACACATGACATTTCTGAACTCTCATATAAACTCTGTACAGGTCTAGACAACCCTACTCTTTACAGAAACTTCACTGCTGGAGGAGGCCTGGATGTTAGACAGTGCTTTGATAGTGGTAAGTGACACATTCCATTTGCGGTTGGCACTGTTGTAACAGTTGGAAACTGGATTGTGACCGATGCTTTTTTTTTTTTTTTTTTTTTTTTTAAACAAAATCCTATTGTACCAATTTTTCAAAATCTCCAGCCCAAAGTATTAATAAGTCATATTTCTCAGCCACTTAGAATTCTTTCAGAAACCTCATGTCAACACCACTGGAAACTACCCAGAACAACCTAGCATTGTAACATTGAGCACCATTTCATATTTTCAATGTGATGCTCCAAATAGAAACTGAACGGCTCAAATCGATTATCACCTGTGAAACTTTTTAGAAAAGAAATTCGAAGAGATTTATTGCATGTCTCTTTGATCCTGGTTGGTATACAAAGCTTTATTCTTTTCTGTTTTACTGATGTTTGTGTTCTTTGAATCAGATCCTGCCTCAGTGGATCTTGAGCAGATGGACCTTCAGATGTTGTGTGATGGTCTGAGGAGGTATCTTCAAGATCTACCTCAGCCCGTCATCCCTTCGATGATCTACACTGAGATGATGCGCATCGCTCAAGGTGAGTTTCCATAGGCTACATTAGGTCAACCGTGCTAAAACTCTGATCGGATTTCTATGGCATAGTATTAATCCATATTAATCGTTGGATTTACACCGTGATGCGTTTCCATTTCTCAGTTTGCGCCTAAGCTAATGTTTAAACTGCTCATTTTTTTTTTTTCCTTTTTTAAATCTGTTCATTTAGCATTAGTCAGGACTTTTCAGACTTATTGGAGATTCCTTACGGGGAGAAATTTCCAAGGATCCCCATAACATTGGCTAAAGTGAATGAGTAATGAATATAGATGCAATTGTTCTATTGATGCAAACGGCCACTATTGTATATAATTTTTTTGTAATGCAGCACAATTTTATTATTTGCTGTATTCTCTGGAAAATAAAATTCGAAGAGCGAGGGAAAAAAGAGAAGTCGCATTTTATTACATTCAAAAATTCCAGTAAAATAATGGTAAATGAAGTGAAACGTTAACAAAGATAACTATACACATGCATCACTCATTCCAAATCCTATAACTTTAATGGTAGCCTGTTAATAACAGAACAAAAATTGAAATTATGTTTAAAATGTAGTGGCGTTCATTACAGACATGTATTTCAAATGCAAAGCTATAACAAACTCATTTAAAGCGCAACTGAACCTCATGTACCTCTCATTCAACATGAATAGTTTCCATGAATGAATGGTTAGTAAACTTTTACTACTAAATCCGTTAAAACCGTATTCGCATACGTGAAAAAGTGTTGGGAATAACACCGTGGCAGAGCGATACTCGTGCTGACCAGCACAACCTACCCAACAGACAAATTAATAACTTAACATTGCTAAAACTGTGTGTGTGTCGCTACTGTGATCTCTTGGATTATATCAGCAGAAACAACTTAAAATACTCGATCAGAGAAGAGTAAGATATTCAAAATGCTCAGAGGATACTGCCTGCTTGTCAGACATGAGAAATGTATCAATAGAAACCTTGAAGTGCCTACTTAAGTGGCTACATTTTGTTTAATTGCTTTTAAATGCTTTCAATGCCACTTTGGAATATAAATCGTAGCATGTTTCAGATTATTAAAAAGGCATCTTGTACTCCGGAAATACAGTGCAGCAAATTATTTTGCTGACCTATGCACCCCCACTTTGAAAACCCCTGACGCTAGAAACATCTCTAGGCCAGTGGTTCCCAAAGTGGGAGATGATTTCTATTTTTTTTTTGTTTAAAGTGGAAAAAATATATAGGCCCTATATATTTTTGTTGCAATTAATTTAATTCAATATTTATTAAATGGTGTTTGCAGAAAAGTCTGATTAAAAAAATATATAATGTATATTTTTTAATTAAATTTGTAATTTTGTCCCAGACATTATACGAGATTACGTCGCGGAGCAGCAGCCCATTTATCATGGGGGTCCCGGGCTAAAAAGTTTGGGAACCCCTGCTCTAGGCTATGTTCTAGCTATGCAAGTAGAGCTTCGATGTTACAGGATTAGATTTTTGTAACGCATAAAATCTCACTATAACAATAATTTTGATGCTTTAGCTCAAATCAAACTTAAATGTGTATTTTAATCAGCCTGGTTCAGATAATGCACGCTTTAGAATAAGGACTGTTGAGTATTTCAATTAAAATGTGAGACTCATGTTATGTTCAGATTTACAATATCCCCAGGTCAATGGTTTTTTTTTGTTGTTTGGCTTTACACATCTCCTATGGTCCTTTAAACCAAACTTAAAGGCCTTAAAACCAAATGATGCCTGGAATAATCATTATAAGAGCCACAGGGTGGTGCTATTCTCAAGATATGTGTTAGCCAGCTGATGAGCCTCTTACAATTGTAGTAAGGTAACAAAAGGAGTCATAGTCCCGTGACCTTCTAAAAACAGCAGTGCAGACTCATCTATAAAGATTGTGGTTATATCTTCACAAAGCATACTTTTATGAGTACACATGTTCCGACACTTATCTGATTTTGTGTCTACTAACCCCCGCCAATTCAACTGCAAAAAGTATTCCAGGTGTTGTATTGGCCGTTGAATTTATCTGCCCTCGCTGTGTGACCGAACATTCTGTGCGTGTGCAGAACAAACTTTTGGCTGTGTAAACTAGCATGTACCCAATTTGAGAGAGAACATTGGTGGTTTATTTTTTTTTTTTTTTCGTTTTGCTTCGCACTTCTCCTTTTGGTAGTGTAAAGTCACGTGGCTGGAAACAGGATATCTGTGGTTAATAGGCCTAAAGCAAACCTGAAAACTTATCTGCGACATCAGTGCTGTCAACCAATCACCTTTCAGTGTACCTTACCCTCTCATTGTCTCACTTAAGATCTTGTGTGGTTAAGTGCACTCTGAGTACAACTTTCCATACTTTCTTTTTTTTTTTTTTTTTTTTTTTTGCATATGTCCTCTCTGATTATTGGTATGTTTAACTCACTTTAAATGTGTATCACATGTCACCACTTTACGTGCATGTAGGTGGGTGTTCGAAAGCACTTTTACATTTTGCGCTCCTGTCTGTCTCTTCAGAAGTGCAGGGTACAGACGAATGCGCACATAACCTGCGGCTGGTGGCCAGCTCCTCTGCACTTCCTCCGCAGTACTGGCTGACCCTGCAGAGCTTGCTGCGCCACTTCTCTCGCGTATGCCAGGCCTCAGCGGCTAACCTGCTCAGTGCTCGTGCCCTCGCGGAGATCTTCAGTCCAACATTCTTCAGACATCAGCCCACCAGGTACATCCTTACACGAATGCTAATGACTCACGTTGTTGCTAGTTAGCCTGCTAGCCAAAACTGATGTTTCTATTTCCCTTCCCAGCTGTGAGCCCAGCCCAGAGGCACACATCAGAATAGTTGAAGTCTTGGTGACCAGTGAATGGAGTGACAGCCAGGCAGCTCCAGGTAAATGCACTATAACAATAACAAACCACTCGAAGGCAATGCTTTTCAATCGGCACTGAACCAACCCAGCCAAATGATTTAATTTGAGTTATCTTAAGAGTCTTAATTAATGCTGGGAAACAATATATAAAAGTACAACATTATACAGGCTTCATATTTGAAATCTTGTCTTTAGACAATGGCAGGCCTTCGAGTCAAGGTTGTGAAACATTGTTCCAAGGCTTTGCATGCAGTGCAAGTAATAGGATAGTGATAGAGAACTGGATTCAAACTAGTGCTGTCCAAATAAGCACCATGGTCACACAGGCACATTTAATTATGTATTGGAGTAGATGAACGGGCTGGCAACAATGGGGGAAATGTAATTGGAGTTGAAATTTGTGTAATGTACAACAAAGGGATCCGCTGCATTCTATGCATCGATATTCATAAACACTAATTTGAAGGAGCTTTTTCACTTTGTAGCTTCCAGTATCCAGTCTTGGCTGCAATATACTTTGATATGAATCTTTAATGACTGGGAGAGCTCTGTCGAAAAATCTATGTTCCACTCCCTTGCTTTTGTGGGTCAGGTTCGTTTTAGAGATGGGACAGACCACAGAGACTCGGTGGTGTGTGTCTGAGTGTGTACACTGCCCTGAACACACAACAACCAGCACAAGACACCAGTTGTCTGGTTGGGCTTTTATAGCACTAGTGAAGTTTCTCTCCCTGTCTTTATCCGTATTTCTCTCTCCCAAGTCTGGCTGTGTGACCGTTTAAATGTTTTATTACCTGTTAGGGCCTATTTATACCTTGCCCTGGCATGGAGCAAGCTCAGCTGTCAGTAATTTGCACCTGCAGGAGGCTGGGTTGGGCGAGACGAGTCCAGACTCAAAAGCACACTTGCCTCCTTACTGCTCAGACAGCTCAGTTTCTTTCTCTACCTCCAGTACAAGTTTTTACACAAACATGGGTCACACAAGTGCCACCTTTTACTGCTCATTTTTGCCTAACCATCCTGCCCGTATGTGATTCCTGCACATGTGGCGGTGTGTAGTTGTGGATGTGTGTGTTAATTTGAGCCTGTGGATGCATGTTTGCACATGTTCCTTGTTACTAGGTGGCTAATTTAAGCAGGTAGCAAAAGGCTCACTTGGATTGGGTTGGCTTGAAGTGTGGTCTGCTCCACAGAGCTCTCTTGTTAGCTTGCAGCGGCGGCTGTTCTTGCATGCATTCTAACACACACACACACTCGCAACGATCACTTCCGAAGACTACTCCCCCAGCCCCCTCCTGCCTGTGCCACATTCCCCTCCTAAAACATAAGGGTGCACAGCTCAGCAAATATTTGAACCTGAGCAAGTTAATCATGAGACTGAACCCTTGGAGCCAGAGAGAGTGAATGAGCAGAGAGAGAGAGTCGGCTAGCAGCAGCGCGACCCCAGCAATCATTTACTCAGCCGTCCTCGAGCAGGCGTCATTCTCCACCCCATCAGACTTGCTTTAGTTCTTCGGATTCAACCTGTCGCACAACTTTTCTTAACTCGGACTTTGCTGGATTTCTTCTGACTGCCGCAGTGTTTTTTTTTGACTCCTGCACCAGTCAAGTGGGAACTTTTTTTTTTTTTTTTTTTCCAAGACCTCAACAGGACTGTCTTTTGGATTTACCAAGAATCACAAGAAATGCTTACCGGACAGAGTTGATGAACAAAAGGCTGCTTGATTTCTGCTGAACATGCACAACTTGCAATGTAAGTGTGTGGTTTTGGTGTCTCAGGAAGTTTGGTGTAATGATTGGGTTACTTTAGTCAAAAGCATTTAGGTAGACAGAAAATGTATCAAAGTAAACCAGCATGTCACCGCTTTGGGGAGTTACCTGGATTTTCATAGCACACGATAGTGGTTCTTTTCAGTGGTCCTATTTTGTGTCCTATTCTAGCTCTGACAGGCTTGTACATCAGTGCTACTCTCCTGTATGAGTGTATTTGATACCCGTGTGTGTCAAGCCTAGCGCTCCAAGTGCGATCTGCTACAAAAAGTGGGTTAACCTGTTTGACTGACACCGGCATGTCTGAGCATGCGAGGTGTGAGTTGAATTATTCATCGGCTCCAATAAAAGTTAGGGTTTAGAATATCTTTCAAAGGCAAAGAGTCCACTTAAATTTAAAACTGAAGGGTTTTTTTTTCTTTTTTTTTTTTTTTTTTTTTAATAAACGCTTCCTTATCTATTGATGTCCGAGTGGTGGTCAGTTACACCTGACTTGCTGCATAACTGTTAAGCACTTCTGCTGAAGTGCCTTTCTGACCTGTCATTAGAGTGCCAAGCATGACAATAGCCCACGTTCCTGTGACTGTTTTAACCCTACTGAGAATTGCGGCTATTTCAGGTACACGCGCTCAAGCACGAATAGCTGATCTCTACCCCCCCCAGAGTCTTCTGTGAGTCGCATGTGGGATTATAAGAAGTATTTGCAAGCTGTGCCTGCCTCCTGACCCGGCCTTGTCTTTGACGTAGGGACTGCCTACGTGCCGCTGCAGCAGCGATTTTTGTCTGCCTACCAGGAGACAGGCCGTGCTGATCGCTAATGCTCACAGTGAGAGGCGGGGCTTAGCAAAGCTGCATCACAGATACAGGAAGGGAGGGGGTGACAGAGAGAGACCGTAAAGCTTCAGTTCCTTTCCTCATTCGAAAGATGCTGTGCTGCAGTGCACCTTGTCTGTGATTTACCTCCCTCTGGCAGCATTAAAACAGCCTGAAGAACGTCCACACGGATAAAGGATATTGTTGGATCACATAAGTTGGAGTAGATGCATATTGCTTTTGATGCACTTTTCGTTGTCGACTTTTGAACGGACAAAGCACTGTTGCAATGACATCATTGCACTCAGTACTTGGAAGAAGTAGAGGCAGGTGATGAGGCAGGAGTGGCCAGCAACAGTCTTGCAGCACCATTGGCTGGGGTAAGTGATGTAATGGCTTTCACTGACCCGTCTCTCCAAGGGTTTTCAAAAATTGATCTCAAACCGATGAGCGAGAACAACCTGGATTCATAGTATCCATTCAGAGGAGGTTTGCAAAGAAATTGCACGCGTATCCTTCCAGATATGCAATACACCATTAGGCATGGCGGATTTAGAGACCCCAAGACTTGACAATGGATCAGGATCTGGATCCGACCTGCTGTTTTATATAGAAATAGACGCGCCAGGTAACTGTAACTGAAGTTGGTGCATTACAAACGTGTCATTCTTTATTTGATGGGTAACCGTAATGTCCGTGACATTTCTTGGTTTTAGAATGGGTTTAACATTTTGCCATTGTGTTCTTATGGTGATGGATAAATTAGTCGTTGTGTGGAACATTGTGTATGCGTTAATGGAGAATCCATCTGCTTTAGGTACTATAAAGTATGAGATGATTTGTCGGTTAGATTCTTGTGTCTGGTAAAACATCTTTGAGTTTTATACACATTTTATGCACTAGGCAAAAAATGCTTGGCGACGATAGTGACTGAAGTGAACAAAAGAAAAAAGAAGAGACAGTGAGTGTGCATGAGGTGGTGGTGGTGGTGAGGAGGAGGGGGGGGAGATAAAAATAGCTCACCGCTTCAGCTCTGCCTCATGCTCCACGGAGACTGCACTGCCCCCGCTGCTTCCCGTCACACGGCCCAGCAGCCAATCAGACGCAACCTCTGCCTCTATGCCTCTATCCAGTGAAGCAACATGTTCATTAAGGATTCTTGCATGAATGTGCATATTGCATTGCTTTGAAAATCCTATTAGTGGGTATATGTCTGCTGTCCAATGTAATTTCTTCTAGAAAGCGGTGTTCTCTGTTCTTAAGCACTTTTTGTAAAAGTCAAAGGATGCATCAAATAACACGTATTAAAGCTCCTTCTGTCCGTTTTGTCTCTCCATGGCTCATCT
This sequence comes from Opsariichthys bidens, assembly GCA_037194245.1. Lineage (NCBI taxonomy): Eukaryota > Metazoa > Chordata > Actinopteri > Cypriniformes > Xenocyprididae > Opsariichthys > Opsariichthys bidens. The sequence continues at coordinate 1,142,466 of CM074310.1, read as the reverse complement.
GTGTGATCGGTGCATCTCACGAATAGCTTATGCAGTATAATGCTGGTCAGATCAGGAAACGGTGATTTGAAATGAGTTTTTTTTGGAAGGGTCAATGAAATGCGTTCTCCCTGAGTCAAGAATCCGACTCCCTGCTGAGCGCTCGAGAGACACGTGCTCAGCTGCATTTAATGAAATGGAAAAGATGGAGGGGAGGAGGCAAGAGATCTGGAAAACTGCAGTAGCCGTTGCATGCTTTTTAAACGTGACTGTCGCATTGGAAGGAAACCTGCATCGCTAAATTGACAAATAAAAGGATGTTTGGGGGGGTTCCTTTCTCTGCATAAGATTAGCATTCTTGGGTTGTACTGTTATTTCATTTTGAAACCACCAATATGTCAGGATGCATAGGTTTGGGGATGCCTGCACATGTTACGTATGCAAATGACCTTGAGTGATGCTAGTTCATCAGCAGTTCTGTTCTCAACCAGTCTTTCTTTGCTCTTGACAGCACTACCTCCCAAGCCACCCAAACCAACGTCTGTCACTAACAACGGTATGAATAACAACATGGCTCTGCAAGACGCTGAATGGTACTGGGGGGACATCTCCAGGCAAGTACTCATCAAACCTAGCATTTGGTTCGATAAACATGCATTCTTTTTTTTTTTTTATTCTTATTAATTTTGCTTCATGTAAAAGTTTGAACCTCTTTCTGTTGCAGGGAGGAGGTCAACGAAAAGCTTAGGGACACTGCTGACGGTACATTTTTGGTCCGAGATGCCTCCACTAAAATGCATGGGGATTACACTCTCACACTGAGGTATGTTCTCAACCAAAGTGTCTTTTTTTTGTTTTTTTTTGATTGACTCCCCACTTTAAGGATTGTTCTGAATTCTTCTTGTTTTTGGCCATACAGGAAGGGAGGTAACAACAAGCTAATCAAAATCTTCCACCGTGATGGGAAGTATGGATTCTCAGACCCCCTCACTTTCAACTCTGTGGTTGAGTTGATCAACCACTATCGGCACGAGTCCCTCGCCCAGTACAACCCCAAACTTGATGTGAAACTCTTGTATCCTGTGTCTAAGCACCAACAGGTAATGGAATATGGAGTGTCCTCCGGCAGAACTTTACTTTGGATCATCTCGTTTATAATTGAATCATTTTATTGGAAATCAATTTTTTTTTTCTTTTGTATTGATAGGATCAAGTGGTAAAGGAGGACAACATTGAAGCTGTTGGGAAAAAGTTGCACGAATACCACCAGCAGTTCCAAGAAAAGAACAGAGAGTATGATCGACTCTACGAGGAATACACTAGAACATCACAGGTTTGCTCTCGCTAAATACATTTACTGAAATCCATCCAGTCGGTCGTTTACAATAAAGCAATGTCAGAGTTTGATTAAAATGCTGAAAGTCTGATGTTTTTGTGTGATCACCAGGAAATACAAATGAAAAGGACTGCTATTGAAGCATTTAATGAGACCATAAAAATATTTGAAGAGCAGTGCCAGACGCAAGAACGATACAGCAAAGAATATATCGAGAAGTTTAGAAGAGAAGGCAATGAGAAGGAAATCCAAAGGTGAGTCCTGAAGCTGAAAACCTCCAATTGTCTTTTGGAGAACATTTCAGAAGAATAATTCAACATCTCTGCAATGTTTCATCGCAGGATCATGGTCAACTATGAGAAATTAAAATCCCGGATCAGTGAAATTGTTGACAGTAAACGACGTCTCGAGGAAGATCTGAAGAAGCAGGCGGCGGACTACAGAGAGATCGACAAGCGGATGAACAGCATTAAGCCTGACCTCATCCAGCTCAGAAAGACCAGGGATCAGTACCTGATGTAAGTAGCTCATCCATTGGTTCTGCACTTCAAATTTAACACACCGGACATAGTCTTGCGTTCAGAAATGACTACATGGAGTGAAACAACATCGTGATTTTGTTGCCGCACAGGTGGTTGACGCAGAAAGGGGTCAGACAGAAGAAACTCAACGAATGGTTGGGAATCAAAAACGAAAACCAGGACGAGTGAGTATTCTCACATCATAGTTGCTTGACTTTAAAATCTCCCTGCTTTCAAAATTGAACACTTCACCTCTTTGCTTACAGTCAGTACTCAATGGTGGATGACGATGAGGATTTGCCGCACCACGATGAACGCTCCTGGAAGCTGGGCAACATTAACCGCACCCAGGCCGAGGCCCTTCTGCGGGGCAAAAGAGATGGAACATTCCTGGTCAGGGACAGCAGCAAACCTGGATGTTACGCCTGCAGTGTTGTGTATGTATCACTGTTTTTGAGCTTGTTTGACGTCGGGCTGGTTGTTGTTGTTGTTTGTTTTTTTAACTTGATTAGAGTTCCTATTTGTTACGGACATCTTTTGACGTTCTTTGCAATTCATTAAATACTAAGACTAGACTCTGGGACATTGCAAAAGGCAATGATGACTTTAACCATCTTTGTCTTCTCTCAGTGTGGATGGTGAGGTCAAGCACTGCGTCATCAACAAGACGCCCACAGGATATGGCTTTGCTGAGCCCTACAACCTGTACAGCTCTCTCAAAGAACTGGTCTTGCACTACCAGCACACATCCCTGGTTCAGCACAATGACTCTTTGAATGTCACGTTAGCATTTCCAGTCTACGCACACCAGAGGCGGTGAGGACTCATGAACACACCCTTGGGACTCGTTACAAACACAAGAGTTGAGGAAGGGCCTCCCCTTCAAATGGAGATGCCTCCAGTAAAGGCTGCTACCGAGGGCTGCTTTTTGCCTTGAAACGACCATGTCTGAAAGACAAGAAAGCGGAACCCAAAACGAACATTTCAGCCACTGAGACTTTTTGCCAGTCTGAATGTAGTTTTCTTTATCGAGCAGAAACTGCTAAAGTTAAACTCACTCTCCCAAAATGGAGGACTTCGGAGGCCTTTTCCAAATGGTGCTTGTTCATTTCAAAGCTTTACCCGCTGCTGGAATGTGGAACATTGATTGAACCTCTAGAGTGATCTTTTTTTTTACCTCTTCTACGCCCTTACCTGCTCAGTTCAGGTCCCCTTTTGTGTGTGTGTGTGTGTGTGTGTTTGCCTGTGTACGAGAGAATGTGATGTGACCAAAACTCACAGTATCTGAAAGCTATCGGGATGTTCAACATGTTGGTGTTAAACTTTCACGAACAGACCATGGAATCAGCTGATCAAATGTAGCAAGATGGCACTTTCGAGTATCTACTAGTTTTCCTGTAAGAGACTCATACACAAACTTTCACATGACGAGAAGCGAATGAGATGCTCGGCATTTCCTCGGCTAGCATTATAGTGGCAGACTCTAAATCCATTGTTGCTTTTATGAACCGGCAAGGATGGAACTGAAGCGGACTTCATGCTGTACATAGAGATGGCATCAAAAGCTATGTGACGACACCTTAATGTACCAAAAAAAACGCAGTTCCTTCTCAGTTGTATTCTAATCTGCTATGCAAATTCTGTATTTTCCGTCTTCTCTGCAGAGTTGTGATTTTATTTTACATGTTGCTACCCATAATATAAACTTGTTTTTATTGCTTTAAAGTCTTTTTGTATGTATCTAAGATGATATTTTAAGTGTCAAAATGCCAAGAAAGGTGGCTTCGGTTTTACAGAAGAAGTGAGGAAAAAGTACTTTATTACATATTTCTTTATCAGCCGCTGGTAAAATTAAAGAGAGAGTATTTTATTAGTCTTTTTCACTTGGAGCTGATCTTCTCTTGGGCAGAGCCTGGAGGACATTAGTGCTGCTTCTGTCTACATTAATGGTGATTATATATCCGAGCTAGAGCAAACATTAATGAATAAACCATGACGTTTGAAATAACTGCAACCGATTGATCAATGTCCCAACGACACAGTACTAGTACTGCAGGTTCCCAATCAAATATAGAGGTTTATTTTGTAATATTTTCCCATAATTAACTGCGTCTTGATTTGATCCTCTGGGATGATGGAGAAGGAAAAAAAAAAAAAAAAATCCAATCATTTCGGTGATAGACATAACTCCCTCTCGTTCCTTGTCAACAGTATTTTTTCTGTATCAGAAAATCCTTAATAGCGTTTACATATATAGATGGATCAACTCAGTTCGACTAGTACCTAACGTTGTAGTTTGTGCCACATTCTCTGAAACATTTTGCAGCTTGACATTCACGGCTAGCTACAGTATTTCCAAATTTATAATCCATAACCTCAGTATTGCTTTCGTCTTCTGCTCTCTTCTCACTCGACAAATGCATTTGATGTTTTTCATAAATAAACATGAATGTGACGCAAGTAATTAATGCATTTGTTTTTTCATGTATTATGAAATAGTGTTTTTTTTTTTTGTTTTTTTTAACTAGGTCTCATTGCCTTAAAATTAGTTCTTGAAGCAGATAGTACTCTTAACTTCACCATTATTGAGATTCTTTAATGTAAGATTTTCAGGAAGAAAGACTTTTTCTGCCACATCTATACTACACGATTGTGATTTGGCACATAGTTATCAAATGAAAAGGTTATCACGCCAAGTAAACTAGATCGTGATTTGAGATGAATATTTAAACTTCACATGCCAAAACTCTTCAAACTTTTACTGCTTGTGATTTTTAAAATCTAAGAATCGAGAATCAAAGTCTACGAATTCTGCAAATGTCCCTCTAAACCTCAAAAAAATTTCGTTTTGTCTCCCATTTTTCTATGCTTCGTTTTTTTCACGTCTCGCTAAAGGCCAGAAACTTCCGTGTTTCACATCACCATGATAGTCCTCTGTCTGCAGCCCTTTTTTCATTTTGTGAATCCAGTCTTTTCTTTTTGAAATTGTATAATATTGATTTACAGTCATTGTTACCACAATGTTGAAATTGAGATTAACCAGTGTGTTCCAGCTCTTAAAAAAAGATTCAGATCTGTATTGGCGCTTTTTGTTTTATTTTGTTGGGTTTTTTTTTTTTTTTTTTTTTTAAGATGATTAAAAAGATAAATAAAACTGTTTTAGAAGACAAAGTCTTTGGGGGTTTTTTTTTAATGATAATTTCTAGTCGGTTCTAGAATTCAGTTGACTGTTGAACTCCATTTACTGTTTCGGAGACTTTTGAGGTTATGCAAATGTTGTGGTGTGATATGATGCACGACATTGATGTCACCAGTCTCTAAACGGGCTGAAGGTTATAGAACATTTTGTTCTCACAGTTGCTGTTTCTTTTTTTTTCTTTTTTTAAATTCTTTCCTGGCTAACAAGTCGTGAAGTTATTTCACTAAACAAGCATCCAACAGGTTTTGCTTCAGGGCCCATATTTGAAAAAACAGTAACAACATTGTTTGATTTTCAAAACTGTGTTCATTACCATGACCTGCATTGGCTCAATAATTTGCAAAATTATCAGCATTACAAGCTGAATAGGAAGATTAACAATGTGACTAGCTTCAAACAAGTGACAGGTGAAATGGCAAAAATTTATTTTGCTAGCCCAACTATATTGAGGTTGGTGGCATTGCTAACAAATTATATAATGGATCTTGACTACTTTAATACACCGTACCATTCAAAAGTCTGTCATTTATTTTGTGAAATATTAAAAAAAAAAACATATAAATGCTGTACTTTTAAACTTTCAATGAAGAATCCTGAAAAAAAATTACATTTTTACATTGAAGTTACTTGTATACAATAAGTAAACCCTTAAAGACACCTGATATAAAGTGGCACAACTAAACTGACTTGGGGAGCACTAATGTTTAAATTAGTGGCCGGATAAGCTGCTTTTTTTTTTTTTTTTTTTCATATTATGGCCAATATTAAAATAATATTTAATCAATATAAATAAAAAAAATACTAAAATCAATCTAAAATATTTTAAAACTTTATATAACAATGTTATTAAATTATTTTTAATTATTAACTTTAGGTGAGCGTTCGAGGATGGCGAAAGTAATCTAAATATAAAAGGGAAATGAGCGTGCACAATTAATGATCAATACCGAAACATTAAAAATATGTATAAGATTGGCAGGAAAGCGATATGTTGAGCAAACTTAATTTTATGAATTTTTTTCCTGCAACCAATTGAAAATCACTGGGCTGAATTTTAGTCACACCGCATATTAGTTGCACTTTATATATCTGGTTGCAATTACAGTTTGCTTTCCTAAGAAAGTACTGGTGTGAGGGAAGGGTCAACAGTATAATTATACAGGTAATTACAGCGGTAATTACATGCAGGCATTTTTATTTTTTTAATTATTAATTATACATTATTAATTTAAGTACATAGTTGTTAAAGACACTTGATCAAATGATCAAATTTACTTTAAACTTTTACTGTCCTGAAGAGATAAGAAAAAGACATGCACACAGGCAGAATCATCTCACAACTTCTTGTGTAACCGAAGTCAGGAGTCATATTGATGAACTGCTGATTATTCTGAGAAAGAGATTCATATAGCACACACTGCGTTCGTGTCCCCTCTTGCAATAGCGTGTACCTTCTAAAACCGGATGTCAGATGTTTCCAAATGTGATTGACATCTCAACAGTAACATTTAATGCTGCTCTTACCCTTGAATTGCTCAAGAAAAAGATTGACGTTGATGTTGCAATAATTGAGAAGTGGCTTTGAAAGTTGTGACCCATTTTCTATTATACTATAGGATCTGGTTGACCAGGCAGTTCTTTACACAGCCACTCTGTAGCAAGAGCATGTGAGACGGAAACAGTAAACCACAGACATGAGTATGCACTGTTCTCAGGAAAAAAGAAGAGCGTTAAATCCTACTCTCACATCATTAAAACAACACTTCTGGTGTAAATGCATTGTACGCATTTGCCTCCATGGCATGTCCATTGCAACACGGGTTCGGAATGGCATGCAGAAATGTTATCTGGAGTATGACCGACATCACTTGTGCAACACGTACACAGTTGCTGTCTGACTAGTGTTCATCAATATACTGGCTTTGAGGTTATATATCGCTCCTTTTTCATTTTGCAACAACATTTTTACCATATAGGCCTATAATATGTATGTGAACTCCCACTTCTGAATAATGAGTTTGGCTGGGAGTCTTAATTCCTGTGAAAACAAATATTAATGCTCTAGCATACAATGACATTCTAGAGAACTGTGTGCTCCTAAAAAGGGCCATTTTGTTCCAGCATAAACAAAATAACTATATGCACAAAACTAGGTCCATATAGAATTGGTTTATTCAGTCTGTTGTGGAAGAACTTGACTTGCCTAAAAAAAACAAAACAAGACTTGAATACCCTTGATAGGAATTAAGTGAGTCAAGCTCAATGCAAATGACTGACCTCCATGATGCTCTTCTGTCTGAATGGGAACAAATCGCTACACCCATGTCCCTTCCAAAATCTAGAGGAAAGGCGTTCAGGTGCCAACATATACTTTTGGTCACAGACAGTGTTTAGATTGTACGTGGGATTACAGATGATAACAGCTTGAACATTTCAGATTAATGTTTCTAATCACATGAAGTGGTTTATAACTGAGATTTATGAAATAGGGTGGTTATGACAGGCAGAAACGTCAACTATCTGATGATGAGTATAATAGTGTAAATAGACTTTGCGCAACATCTGTAAAACATGAAAAAGTAAAGATGGGTCTCATGAAGTATATTTTGTGAAACCGTTTTTTTTTTTTTTTTTGTAATAAATCCTCACAGACAATGTTAAATATTTTTTCATCAAACCTCTCCATATTCTGAATGCTTCATGAACAAAATCGGGTTCTAAAATTAAATTAAAAAAAAAAAAAAAACTAAATGTGTCACTGTCATAATAGCCTACTGGTGTTCATTGCAGGCAGATAGATATAAAAAGACACTGAATGATTTCACACAATTTCAATATGAAGTTTAATCCAAACAGGCATTAATCCAAAATAGGGCAGAGAAATACACTTAACATGAATGTGACCGGACAAACGCCAAATGAACAAGAGGAACTTAAAGACACAATGGTGATGAACTAAAAGAAGAACAGCTGTGATGGATGAGTGGTGGGAAAATCAAGCACAGGAACTGAACAAATACAAACTAAAAGTCCATGAACTACTCTAAACTGAACATAATGGAGACAGTTATGTACGCAATACATTATTTCTAGGTCAAATTTGAGATATTAACCATATAAACTTTGAACAGATGGTCAGATGTACTTACTTCCTCTGAATTGGATCATTCTCAATTCGTGCCTGAAAACATAATCATCAGGTTGATAAACAAACTTGTGGAGTTCATTCAACTTGAGTGCTAGTGTCATTAAAGCAAAAGAGGGGCGCACATATTTATTTTAATTCAACACTTAAATTGTTATGCTGATAGAATTTGTCCTAAATTGGTAAAACAGAAAACAGAAGAATTTAAATTGAAGGTCTCAATATTTGGAGCTCATTCTACGTCTCATTTGCACAGTTGGGTTGGTGCAATGGATCTTCAACTAAGCTGCTGATCTGTTAAGGCTGAGAGGCTCAGATCTACGTGAACGTCAGGGTGTCGAGCTGTAATCTCTCACTGTTAAATATTCATTAGAGACTTTGCACTTCCTGGTAGCTCTCAACCTACTTTCAGAAGGCAGGCTCTCCACTTATAGCTCGAGAAGACCCGATCAGTTCAAAGCATATAAAAGCTGTATTTAATGTCAACATGAAATAAAATTTTTAAAAAAAATGTCAAATTTCACATCAGGAAAACTTTAAAGTGCTACATAAACAATTGGTTGTTCTGATTGTATATGTACACTAGAGCAGAGTGATCAAAATTTGAACAAGCATTTCCAATTCCTTCTCATCGGCAGGCAGACTTTCGCAGGGAACTCATTCATTCATTGTAGAGCACAGTTGTGACTTTATTCATGACATAGCACAGCCTCAAGCTCTATACAACATCCACAGTTTTCGGTATTGTGTGTGATGTGCTGCTGGTGGTGATCAGGTGTCATAGTTGTCTTTGTTGTTATATATTTTAGCACATCTGGGTATGCAGAGTATGCATATGGGCCTGGGCCATACTTGTGTGTGTGTGTGTGGGGGGGGGGGGGGGGGAGGACAATGCATTTTGTAAGATCATGAAAATACTGAGACTGACACTGATAATTCTACTACGGTATATAACCAATACAAAGAGATGTCAGATGTACTGAAAAAGAAATCACTAAAAATAAGCACTGGGCATAGGTTGTTGACAAATACCATGTCCATTTTTTTAAACATTAAACAAGGAACAGTGTATCCGCTCAGGGTGGCTCAGATCTTGTTCTGGAGGGCCACTACCTTGTAGAGTTTATCTCCAGCTCTAATCAAAGACAAGCTGATCAAGGTCTTTAGAGTCAAATTTAGGTGAGTTTGATCAGGGTTTGAGCTCAACTCTGCAGGGCTCTGTAGAGCAGTGCCATTAATTCAGTGTTTTACTATTTTTAACCTACTTTCAGCTTTCGTCAGTAGCGGTGTCACAAATAATTATTGAAAGTACAAACAAATCGTTTAGAGAGTCATGGGAGAATTTTATTGTGGAATTGATGGTTAAATTTGGAATTGAACACTTGAGCTCTTAAAATTCCTTATCAGATATAACTATGTATAAACATTTAGAGCAGCAAAATAAAAGTACACAAACATGGGACAGAATGTGCAAAAGTGAACAGAAAAACAGTGAAATCAAGGAAAAAAATAATATAATAAAATTAAATAATTAAAACTAAATGGGACTGACACATACACACACACACTGGCAAAAAATGCATTTATTTATTATAATTATAGGCTCCAGGATTCCTACAAGCCTTGCACAATTGAGAGTTGATAAATGGATATAATAAACTAATAAAAACTGTCTGTAAGTAATGACTATACACGCACTGGGTCTATTTATACTGTTGAGGTATTTTCAATTGGTGATTGAAAGTTTATCATGTAATGTTGCTAAGCATTGTTTTTTGTTGTTGTTATTTTTTTCTGTATATATATATATATATATATTTTTTTTTTTTTTTTTTTTTCCCCCACTGGTTTATGTGATAAAGAATGAGGTCCATGCGTGTCTTTTATGTATGTGGCCGTTGCCCTATATTTTGTTAATGAAGAACAAAGAATGTTTACTCCGCAGTAACTATACTAAAATGGGTTCACAAATAATAAGCTCAAATTTTTGACTAGTTAATATACAAATCGGATTAAAAATGTTGAGAACAGCATTTATAGCAATCTTTCCATATCAAAAAACAGTTTGAAATTCATTCTTTTCTTGCCTCATGTAAAGGACTGACCATGTTTGAGAGATGGTTCTGGAACTTGTCAATTACAAAAAATCTCTTGCTTTTTCCCCTTGCATTTTAACATTGACTTTTACTGGCATTGAAAGGATTGGGTGCTTTTGACTCGACTGAGGGTCCCGAGGTTCCGATGTGTGGTATGAAGATAAGATAAAGGTTCAAAGTGCACACTTGAAACAGCTCAGACCATTAGTTTACTGTTCTGCAATAAGCTGTTAATGGTTTGCCAGACATATCTATGATATTTGAGTGCTCCTCCTGTATCTGTAAAAAGAAGTATCTACTAAAAAGCCCTTATGGAAAGGAGAAAGCTCTGAACCTTTGATACTACTTGCATAGGTGTTAATGGGCAAAGATACACTCACAGAATGAACAGTATTCCAAAACTTCTCCACATAATGAAAGTGTTTAAAGGCTGGCAGAAAAAGTACAATAAAAGTGGTCTATATGACTTGTTATATGTGTATGAATTCCAGGTGTAGCTTTGTGTGAGAAAAAAAAATTGCAACAGATTTTTTGTTGTTGTTGTTGTTGTATTTTACAGCTCCATTTACTTTCATTGTATGTAATAGAACAGTCTGTATGAAAGTCAATTTGTATGAAGTCATCACTGCAATAAGCACATGAATTCATATCAAAGTCAAAACCTTTCGGTAAATGAAAACTTGACACATATGTTACAAAATGTTGCGTAGAAACCGTCCTATATTGGATCTTTTGATCATTTCTCAAATTCAGAGAATGAACGTACACACGTACGCCTCTCTTTCAGATGTTTTGCGTCTGCTTAGACCCTGACGTGGTTCTAAGCACTGTAGCACGTCGGAGACTGTTTTTATAAATCTGAATGTTGGTGTGGATTTTAGCGTACAAACACTTAACAATGTGTGTATGCACGTTCATTATCCTGTTTCTAACAGGTCGTCAGTTCTGTACAAGTTACGCATGCTATAAGCTCATATAATAAGCAGTAATTATCATCCCATGGCCTTTTCTATGAGTGTCATCAGCGTACGCCAGGTCAACAGCTGAAGCTACAGCTTCTAGGAAAAGGATAAGCTTTGCACTGTTTTCTGCTGGAGCAAGACAGTAATCTTGCTTAGCCCGTGAGGTTATGCAATTCCAAATTTAATACAGGTGCAAAAACTTCAGTGTTTTACCAAGAACAATGAACTGAAAAAGAAAGCGCTCAAAAAGGGTTCTCTTTCCCTTTCCTTTTCTACCAGTCGTGCCCTTCAGTAACCCTGCTGCTATCTGTCGTGGTAATTCCCTCCAAGATTAATGATTCATCTTGTCTTTAGCAATGAGCCTTGGCTGCATGTGGTATGATAGCATAAGACACAACCTTTGTTTAAAGCAATGCTGTTACGAACGCACATGCATATTGCATGTAATATGCAATTATGATGACACAATTTTGATCCAGCACACTAAGTGATTTGTGACTTCAATGTACTGAGGTGAACTGAATTCTATGTAAATGCATATTAGTTGCTTTGTTACTTGAGAAAAGTGGTTTGTCTCATATTTATGTTGATTTTTACTATTAGTAAATTATAACTATTAGTGTTTTTGCGTTTGTATAGAACACCCCTTACCTGAGGTAGAATCACTGAAATGGAGTCTACAATAATACTTTTGTTGCAAAGAGTATGGCTCATTGTCTCAAACTGTTGCTGTAATCGAAATTCTATATTATGATTAGTGAGTTTCATTTAAAAAAAAGCTCGGTGTGGCAATATGCTCAAAAAGTCAAATCAGGTTATCCATTTATGGAGGTCAGACTATGTTTATGACATGGTTAAGCAGACTCAGAAAATGTACATCGAGTTTAATGCTCTCCAGAGATTATGAGATTAATATCCTTTTAGATGAAGTTGTAGGGCTCCTAATTCACTTAAACTGAAAAAATGACTCAGATCACTGAGCTATTGTGCCTAATTGAAAATGCTCAGCCTATCAGAGCTCACTATAAGCTATGAATAATTGAGATGATGCCGTAACAAGGACATCTGTGTCATCTGAATATGGAGTTTGAGGGTTCAAGGAAATAAGAGCTGATTTCTTTTTCTGTCATCTTTGAATATTGCCTAGTTCCTTTCACATTTTCATCACACCAGAAATGATGGAAAAGTGATTCAGAAATGTTGCAGGCCACATGCAAGTGTGTGACGACTGCACATTTTAACCACCAAAGCCCCAAAATTTCCACTGCCTCAGCAAACCATTTTCTAAATATATATATATATATATATATATATATATATATATATATATATATATATTTTTTTTTTTTTTTTTTTTTTTTTTTAACAAGAATAGGCTACATGTAAAAGTTAACATTTATATTATAAGTGACAATTGTAATCTTAATCTCGTTTACATGATTGTTGCACCAAACTTTTAAGTATGCCCTGAAAAGGCTCTTTGACACAGGAAAATTAAGATATTTATCATCAAATCAAAATAGTCCTCAAAATATAGTGCATTGGATTGCTATGGAAATGAATGTCTTCAAGGTCACCTGATCCCCTTTTGCTTCTGCAAGTGATGCATGAATGCTACTTTTAAATTCACTCTGCTGGGAATATTATGTAGTCCAAATTCAGTTTGTGTAGTCTAGTTAATGAGATGTAACTTGAAGATCAACTTTTACAGTCATCGCCTATTAGCTTATTTTTAGTTACCTTCTTCTTCCCATCAAACATCTAAAGCATTTTAATCGGCAGGACACTCTGTTCTTAAACGGGTCACGAATTGAGAAATAGAATTTTGCTTGATCGTTTGTGGTCATTATATCCTGTATCCGGTAACTTTCTCGTTAGTCCAAAAACAGCTTTTATTGAGAAATCAAGCTCAAAAAACAACTCGTTTCTGATTTTGTTGCGTTATTACATCATAATGCAAGGAAAGACCGCCTCTGCAGAAGAGATCAACACCTACTTTACATCATAGCCCCGCCTACCGATTTGCGCATATGATACTCTCAGAAAATAAAGTACATAACTGTACCTTTAGGGTTACAATGGCTTGTCACTGGGGCTGAACCCTCAAGGGTACAGCTTTTGTACCCTAGTACCCTTGTGTTTTGTACCTCAAGAGACCAATTTTGTACCTTTATTTAAATTTTTTTTTAAAAAATGTACAAAATTGGCTTTGACAGGGTACAATCGTCGACTATAATGATATATATATTAGGGGTGTGACGAGATCTCGTACCACGAAATTATTATTGAAGACGCCCCCGCCACTTTCAAATCGTTTGTGTGGAAACATTTTGGTTTTCCAGTAGAAATAATGAACGGTGAAAGAATAACACACAAGACACAAACAATATTGTAAGAAAACTATGCCGTACACCTCGGCCAAGGTTGTACAGACATTTCCATTGGCGCAAAATGGAAGCGACGCGGCGCGCTCGTTTTTTCCTGGCGCGGCGAGATGAAAACATCTCAGCTTTTCAGAATGCCACATAAATGTTTCACAAACAATTCCGCACGTGTAGTAGCGAGAACGTTGAAAATGATTTTAAAATGCAAAACTGTTACCCAGTCACAACAGTGGGTGTTTACTTCTCCATGTCTTGAATGGGGCTGGCGTGTTCGAAAGAAAGGGTAAAAACGGGATAGAAAATAACTTATTTCTTCTAAATTAGGGTGGTTTAATGTAAAAATATAAGTAGACTTCAGAGAAAATTATAAATGTAAAAAATAAATACAGTTCATGACCCCTTCAATAGATTTCCGTTCAGCATGCCAGTATAGTTGTCGAGCACACCTGAAGCAGCAAATCTTCTCATCAGATAGGATGTCAAATCTATGTTTAGCAGAAGACAACCATTCCCAGATGGAGATTTGAGAATATGAGCTGTCACGGCAGCGAGCTTTTCAGGACCTTATAGCACTAAGAGTTCTGGTGGATTAATTGCTCTCTAATCCTTTTTTTTATCCATTGGTAGTCCCAAAATAAACTCAATGCAATAGCGTTTTAATCCCACTGCCCTATTACCCAGACTGGCCCACTGGATGATGTCAGATGGGCAAAGAGTCGAGCTGTAGAGCCTTTATTGGTTAACCATTCGGCAGTGACATAATGGTTTTAAACATACAGTGTGTTATATATAGAATTTACATTTTCTGAAGAAAAAGTCACTGATGCTCACCAAGGTATTTCTAAGGTGTTGTTCTTGGTTGTCATGGTATGCAGTTTCTAAGACACACCACATTTGTTCTTTAGTGCTTGTTACAGCTTTGCTTTGCAATTGTTCTGGCTGGTTTTTGGTTGGCTCTAGAACACTGCTTGATGGTTGGATGTTGCTAGAAGAGACCCAACCCCAAATATAACATAGAATGGAATATTCAAAATTGAAAAAAAAAAAAAAAAAAATACACATCAAACATTAATGTCTATATAATGTTTTTGATCTTTACATAGTAACGAACAGCAGCTCATTGACCTCTTGTGTACCAAACAAAGGGCATATGCCTGAAACCACAAGTCTTATATCATCATTTGCTTTGAAACCGTATGGTGTCGGCGCAGACTGTGTTAACTAGCTCATCCTTTGTTAAGACCTTACCGACTCATCAGCCAGTGGCACATATCCCAACAAACCGTCCCATACCGGCGTGATCAAAAAGATCTTAAACTAGATTAAATATTTTGACTGTTGCGATTCCAAATCGGTTTAATGACCCGTAACTCTGCCTGAGTATCGGACAAGTGTTCACTGTTGGCCAGAGGAGAACTGGCCCCCCGACTAAGCCTGGTTTCTCCCGAGGTTTTTTTCTCCATTTGTTGGAGTTTTGGTTCCTTTGGCTTGCTTAAGTTGGGGACACTTGCTTGATATTCAGCAGTGTTTTTGATATGCCTGCATTGGCGCCGTTGAATGTGAACTGAGCTGAGCCGGACGATTACGTCACTGTTTTCTGCAGTGCTGATTTACCTAAATTAACTAGACTAATAACAACGGAATGAATCAATAATACATAGAATAAGCTGCACAATGACACCATTTTCTTATTAATGTAAAGCTGCTTTGCCACAATTTGCATTGTAAAAAGCGCTATATAAATAAAGATGACTTGACTTGACTTGAAACCTAGATGAGAAAAGCTTAACTGCAAAATATTCTAGCTGCCTTTAGACAACATGCATAACTTAAACGTAATGAAGTTATTCATCTAGAGGTTTTTAACCTTCACCAATGCTGTCAACATGTGGCATGCAAATTGTTTTGCTTTTTGGTGTGAGAAACAATAGAGAGCAATCTGACGAGAGCAATTACCTAAATGAACAGCACCATAACTCTGCAGTGACTGCATGAAAGCCATTAAGGGGGATAATTCAAAATGTCAATGAGTAATGACACCATAACATGAAAAAAAAAAACATCTACAAGATCATCGATATGTTACACCCGAACGTCATGCATTTCATAGAATCTAATAGCAAGTGCTGTGTATTTGATGCTCATGTTTACTAATTAGAGCAAAATGTCTTTTCCATTTAGAATTTAATCATGTAATGTGTTAGCAGACACAATAATGTTACATATGGCCTTCACTTTAAATTAAGATGGCCTGGTAATTGCTGCTAGTAAACACTTTTAGAGCTATATTATATGTTTTTGACCTTCATTTTGATACAGATCTTACTGCTGCTAAGGTTGAGATTAGAATTTAGAATGCTAAATTTAGCATGAACATGTTCTAAAAACCAGACTGACCACTTTTGACTATACAAGCTAGTATCGGCCAGTATGATTTTTGCTTTTGTCCCAGATTAACGTCTTTCCTAATCTCTGCACCAAGCTAATCTGGATATCTTGATGGTTCATCGGCTGGTATGCCTAAGAGGCTGGTAGACCTTGGTCAAACTGGTTACAGCTGGTAGACAAAGCTGGATAAGGATCAAACCAAATAAAACATTCCAAAAACCAGCTTGGCTACCTATGATCAAGTAAGTATAATCTTCACCTTTGACCCACAAACACTGGCCACATCTTTCTGATATTTGCAACGGAATGAATCAATAATATATAGAATAAGCTGCACAATGACACCATTTTCTTATTAATGTAAAGCTGCTTTGCCACAATTTGCATTGTAAAAAGCGCTATATAAATAAAGATGACTTGACTTGACTTGACTTTCCTTTTTACCTTAGCACCATGTTGGCTGCAAGGTTGGCATTCCTTAAGCTTTTATACTCAAATGCATCAAGAAAGTGCATCGATCCAAAGCAAAACGTACTCCACACAGCTCCGGGGGGTTAATGGAGGCCTTCCTAAGCGAAGCGCTGTGATTGTGAAATAAAAATATTCATATTTAACAAGTTATGAACTAAAATATCTAGCTTCCGCCAGACCGCCTTCTGTATTCAACGAAGAAAGTGTAAAACTCGCACAGTTCAAAATCCTTACGCTACGTCCCACGCCTTCTGTCTTTAACTGACGTGACGTACACGAACACATCGCTTCGCTTCGTTACTCCCGTATAAAGCTTAGATGCATCTGGATATTTATTAATATAACTCTGTGTTCATCTGAAAGAAGAAAGTCATATACACCTGGGATGGCCTGAGGGTGCAAAGCTTGGGGTAATTTTCATTTTAAAGTGAACTAATCCTTTAAATTCTTCAGCGCATACAACGCTCAAGGAGTAAGACTAAAGGTCAAGATACAAGTTTCTCATGTGATCATCAAATTTTTTTCATTTTTCATCATTTAGCAGACGCTTTTATCCAAAGCGACATACAAGGGGAGCAATTAGGGGTCAGGTGTCTTGCTCAAGGTCACTTTAGTCATGGTATCAAAGGTGGAGAGAGTGCTGTTCATTGACAATCCCCACCTTCAATTCCTGCCGGCATGGGAATCGAACCAGCAACCTTCAGATTACAAGCCCGACTCCCTCACCACTAGGCCACGACTACCCACTCATGATCACCTACCCAGATCGTGATAAAGGCCTACAAACTTTTGTTAGAGATTTGCTCCCACTTCATATTTAGATGTCTTTAATTACTATGTTCTTACATCCAAAAAAAAAAAAAATATGGTTAGGTACAATATTCAAAACCCCATATGGATTTAAAAAGAACAAAGGCCGTTACGTCGCCCGGTATGGCGCAACCGGGGCCTCACCCTGGAGCCAGGCCTGGGGTTGGGGCTCGTAGGCGAGCGCCTGGTGGCCGGGTCTTTACCCACGGGGCCCGGCCGGGCTCAGCCCGAATGAGGGACGTGGGGCCGACCTCCCGTGGGCCCACCACCTGCAGGAGGAACCATATGGGGCCGGTGCATTGTGGATTGGGCGGCGGCCGAAGGCAGGGGCCTCGGCAACCCAATCCCCGGACACGGAATCTGGCTCTAGGAACATGGAACGTCATCTCGCTGGCGGGGAAGGAGCCTGAGCTTGTGCGGGAGGTCGAGAGATACCGACTAGAGATAGTCGGGCTCACCTCCACGCACAGCTTGGGCTCTGGAACCCAACTCCTTGAGAGAGACTGGACTCTCCACTACTCTGGAGTTGCCTGCGGTAGAAGACGGCGGGCTGGTGTGGGCTTTCTCATAGCCCCCCAGCTCAGCCGCCATGTGTTGGAGTTTACCCCGGTGAACGAGAGGGTCGCTTCACTGCGCCTTCGGGTCGGGAATAGGGCTCTCACTGTTGTTTGTGCTTACGGGCCGAATGACAGTGCAGAGTACCCGGCCTTCTTGGGGTCTCTGGGAGGGGTGCTGGAAAGTGCCCCGAACGGGGACTCTGTCGTTCTACTGGGGGACTTCAACGCTCACGTGGGCAGCGACAGTGATACCTGGAGGGGCGTGATTGGGAGGAACGGCCCCCCCGATCTGAACCAGAGCGGTGTTCTGTTACTGGACTTCTGTGCTAGCCACAGTTTGTCCATAACGAACACCATGTTCAAGCATAAGGGTGTCCACCATTACACGTGGCACCAGGACACCCTAGGGCGGAGGTCGATGATCGACTTTGTTGTTGTTTCATCTGACCTCCGGCCGTATGTCTTGGACACTCGGGTGAAGAGAGGGGCGGAGCTGTCAACTGATCACCACCTGGTGGTGAGTTGGATCAGATGGCAGGGGAGGAAGCTGGACAGACTCGGCAGACCCAAACGTACTGTGAGGGTCTGCTGGGAACGTCTGGCCGAGTCCCCTGTCAGAAAGATCTTCAACTCGCACCTCCGGCAGAGCTTCAACCAGATACCGAGGGAGGCTGGAGACATTGAGTCCGAGTGGACCATGTTCTCTACCTCCATTGTCGACGCGGCTGCTCGGAGCTGTGGCCGTAAAGTCTCCGGTGCCTGTCGTGGCGGCAATCCCCGAACCCGGTGGTGGACACCGGATGTAAGGGATGCCGTCAAGCTGAAGAAGGAGGCCTATCGAGCCTGGTTGGCTCGGGGGACTCCTGAGGCAGCTGACGGGTACCGGCAGGCCAAGCGGACTGCAGCCCGGGTAGTTGTGGAGGCAAAAACTCGGGTCTGGGAGGAGTTCGGTGAGACCATGGAGAAGGATTATCGGTCGGCCCGAAGAAATTCTGGCAAACCGTCCGGCGCCTCAGGAGGGGAAAGCGGTGCCCTGCCAACACTGTTTACAGTGGGGGTGGGAATCTGCTGACTTCAACTGGGGACATCGTTGGGCGGTGGAAGGAATACTTTGGGGATCTCCTCAATCCCACCGACACGTCTTCCACTGAGGAAGCAGAGGCCGGGGACTCAGAGGTGGGCTCACCCATCACCCAAGCTGAGGTCACTGAGGTAGTTGGAAAGCTCCTTGGTGGCAAGGCAGCGGGGGTGGATGAGATACGCCCTGAGTTCCTCAAGTCTCTGGATGTTGTGGGGCTGTCTTGGCTGACACACCTCTGCAGCATCGCGTGGCGGTTGGGGACAGTGCCTCTGGACTGGCAGACCGGGGTGGTGGTCCCTCTTTTTAAGAAGGGGGACCGGAGGGTGTGTTCCAACTACAGAGGGATCACACTCCTCAGCCTCCCCGGGAAAGTCTATGCCAGGGTACTGGAGAGGAGAATAAGGCTGATAGTCGAACCTCAGATTCAGGAGGAACAATGCGGTTTTCGTCCCGGTCGTGGAACACTGGACCAGCTCTATACCCTCTCTAGGGTGCTGGAGGGTTTATGGGAGTTTGCCCAACCAGTCCACATGTGTTTTGTGGATCTGGAGAAGGCATTCGACCGTGTCCCTCATGGCACCCTGTGGGGGGTGCTCCGGGAGTATGGAGTCCGGGGCCCTTTGCTAAGGGCTGTCCGGTCCCTGTATGACCGGAGCAGGAGCTTGGTTCGCATTGCCGGCTGTAAGTCAGACCTGTTCCCAGTGCATGTTGGACTCCGGCAGGGCTGCCCTTTATCACCGGTCCTGTTCATAATCTTTATGGACAGGATTTCTAGGCGCAGTCAGGGGCTGGAGGGAGTCTGGTTTGGGGACCACAGGATCTCATCATTGCTTTTTGCGGACGATGTTGTCCTGTTGGCTCCATCGGGCCAGGACCTCCAGTGTGCATTGGGACGGTTTGCAACCGAGTGTGAGGCGGCTGGGATGAGGATCAGCACCTCCAAGTCTGAGACCATGGTTCTCAGTCGGAAAAGGGTGGCTTGTCCTCTTCAGGTTGGTGGAGAGCTCCTGCCTCAAGTGGAGGAGTTCAAGTATCTTGGGGTTTTGTTCACGAGTGAGGGAAGGAAGGAGCGTGAGGTTGACAGGCGGATCGGTGCAGCTTCTGCAGTAATGCGGTCGATGTACCGGTCTGTCGTGGTGAAGAAGGAGCTGAGCTGCAAGGCGAAGCTCTCGATTTACCGGTCAATCTACGTTCCTACTCTCACCTATGGTCATGAGCTTTGGGTCATGACCGAAAGAATGAGATCCCGGATACAGGCGGCCGAAATGAGCTTTCTCCGCAGGGTGGCAGGGCGCTCCCTTAGAGATAGGGTGAGGAGCTCGGTCACTCGGGAGGAGCTCAAAGTAGATCCGTTGCTCCTTCACATCGAGAGGAGTCAGCTGAGGTGGCTCGGGCATCTGTTTCGGATGCCTCCTGGACGCCTCCCTAGGGAGGTGTTCCGGGCATGTCCCACCGGGAGAAGGCCCCGGGGAAGACCTAGGACACGCTGGAGAGACTATGTCTCTCGGCTGGCCTGGGAACGCCTCGGTGTCCCCCCGGAAGAGCTGGAGGAAGTGTCTGGGGAGAGGGAAGTCTGGGAGTCTCTGCTCAGACTGCTGCCCCCGCGACCCGGCCCCGGATAAGCGGTGGAAGATGGATGGATGGAGGTACAATATTTATTGTGTTCATGCTGTATTGGAAATATCTTCCTGCTACTGTGGTGGGATACGGTTAACAGATTGGGACCGTTTTTGTGATATGGGTTCAGGTTTATATGGAGTAGGATCAACAGTGTGATGTAACTACATAACATGTAATAACATTCTGGTGTTTTTTAAATGTAAGTATGACATAAAATATTAAAATGTTAATACATACTAGTTAAAGAACATATTAAAGTGGGTCCATTTTTTTTTCTAAACAGCGAATGGTTGACACAGAAATACATCCATACTTCATTTAACCCACCACAACTGAGAGCAAATGTACTGAACTTTATCAACAGGTAAATAAATGATGCAAACAATTCCATTTGGTTCTTACTTAATTTTAAATCACAAAATGAAACAATAAACAATTAGTTTATCAGTAACTCATGGAAATACAAGCTTTGGGCCTAAATAGTATAAACTATTAGTATAAACTTAACTATAAAGTTATCATTGAATGTTAAATGCAACTGAATGTTAAAAACATTGACAGCCTGTCAGAAACCACCAAGCTAGAGCATTTAAATCATCTGACTACAGAAACTGTTGTGTGCACTTATAATAATCAGAATTTCATTGTTAACTGCTATTGATGCTAATACAACTTTTGAATAATGATCATCCTTGCTGTGAACGGGCCTTTTGGTGGCGATTCAATGGCAGAATTGCATTAGTAATCAGTGAAAAGTAACTTCGTAACCTTTGTACGTGTGTACATTTGTGTGATGAAATAGTTTGATCCAGTTCTTATTACATCCTATTCAGAAATGTAGGTTACATCATCAGAAAACCTTGACATTTGAAAAACTTTCCAAATTGAGCTGCTTTTGCTCTTTATTTCTCGTTTGTCAATTCAAATGTCAACATGACTGGTAAGCAAACAGTTTTCAGTGTTCTAAGTCCCACAGGAAAGACTGATTTTGTTCCTCAGCCACTTAAGAGCATAACTCTTCATGGTGACCACGGCGGTGTTAACATTACGGGAGGACAAATTGTCAAAAGTGGATGAAACTCAATGAGCAAATAATTACATAACATTTGACAGCAAACACTGGCAGCTGTAATGTGGTGTGCTGTTGGTTCCATGAATCATCTGCTAATCTGGACAAACGGTGGATACGTGGAGCTTATCAATTCTTTTAGTGGTGCATGCTCAGGCAAGCATGTGTGTTATCATTGATCTTATAGTTAAAGTTAGGGGTTTCTTCTGAACCCCACGACTTCTGAGAAAAGAATTGATCATAACTTTCCACTGATGGAATAAATATCTGGGTCAATTAAATGTTTTTTTGTTGTTTTTTGTACACACGCAATTTAGTAAAAATGCAACGATTTGAATACACCTCTTCTATGATGAGTATGTTTTTAGTCTGCAAATTAAGATTTGTGAAGTTAAAAAAATTGTGATACAATGATCCTGGTATTAAAATGAAGAACAAAAGCATTAAATGATAATAATAATACCATTCTTGCAAATCAAACCTTGAGAAGGAAACCCTGCCTCAATATTTATTAGCGGGTTAGTTCAGCAAAAAAAATCTGTCATCAATTATTCACCCTCATGTCATTCAAAACCCCTAAGGCTTCAGATCACAAACGAAAATATTTTTAATGAAATCTGAGAGCTTTTACAGACAACCACATAAGTACCAAATTTGATGATTCAAAAAGTTGAATTGAAACTGATCCAGATGAATTGAGCTGTTTAGTCTATATTTTCTGAAGAGACACAATCGTTTTATACACTGAAAAGTTTTAATTTAGGCTTTTATTCACAAATAAACACTTATCAACACACACATCAGTTGTGGTAAACGAAAGCTAAAGCATGATTGCTTCCGGAGGAGCTTTGTTCTTGTGCTTCAAGCAGGTTCGGTTGAGCTTCTGGTTATGTTCACTGATCAATGGTTATGTAAATAAAAGCCTAAATTAAATCTGATCATCAAATAAATCAGTGGAGTCTCTACAGAAAATTCTGACTAAATCTCTGAATTCATATGGATTCATTTTACGATGCCTTCATGAAATTTTTGATGTGTCAGTGTTGCATAGCTGTCTATAGAAGGAATAAAAGCTCTCAGATTACATCAAAAAGACCTTATTTCGTGTTCAGAAGATGAATGAAAGTCTTTGGAAGGGTTTAGAAAGACGTGAGGGTGAGTAATTAATGACAGAATTTTCATTTTGGGGTTAAGCTATCTCTTTAATTGTCTGGCAATTCAAAGTCGTCTGGTGCAACCGACAAATTCATGTAGTGCAATAAACAAGAAAAAACATTCATAAAAATTCAAAATAAATATAAATAAATACAAAAATAAATAAATAAACCAGGCACCTTCATCTGCACCTGTAAAATAATTATTCATATTTTTAAGATCTTTGATTTTAAAGTTTTGTTCCATTTCCTTCAGTTCCTGTTTCCCTGTTTAGATTCTTTGGTTACTATGTCATTGATTGTTGCTATTGTTATGTTATGTACTAGTTTCACATGTGTTTCATTTGTTCTTTATCAGTTCTTATTAACATATTATGTGCTTTATGTGTCTCATACATGTCTTCCTGTGATGATCTAAAGATCAATCCATATTTTCGATTGTTCAATTTTAACTCCTCCGTCTTCGTGTGTGTTGACGTCACATAACAATGTGGGGATAGGCCTGTATGTTACTACTTTTTACTTAAAACACCAACAACAAAAAACAGCAAAACAGAACATTAAACGTTAACAAGTTTTCCCATTTTCTCATCTTGTTAAAAAAAATACAAATAAAATAAAATAAAATAAAATAATAAATTATTATTTTAACAATTACACTCCTCATCCAGCCCCATGCAAAACATGATGGGAAGTGATAATCCTTTTCCCAGTTTCTATAATGCTATTTTAACATAAATTAAAGCATTCATGTAGTCTCAACTCAAATGAATTAAGTGAACTGGATAAACAATTAAGCTGTTGGATTCATTTGCTAATTAGAAATTGAATAAGAAGCAGTGCCTTTTTGATTGAGCTACTTGATTGAAATGTGTAACTTCAAAATGAAAACATTGACTGAAGCTATCACGTCTAAATAAGAACTCTGATATAATGGTGTCAAATGAAATTAACTTTTGAAATAAAGCTAACAGCGTTTTTTTTTTTTCTTTCTTTCTTTTTTTTTAATTGTAGTTTTTCATTGTCTCATCCAACAGCCTGTGACTTGCCCTACTGTATGCCTAAAATGCAGCATTTCTGAAGGGGGTCATCAAGATTGTTAAAAACAAGTGGAAACATGCAAGTACCATGTGCCTTGCATGCAAAGCAACCAACACAACAAATAACAGATGTGTTTGTGGCTACTTCTTTTTATAGCATGGAGTTGGAAATCACCTTACATTTCTCAGGCAGTATATTGTGTGGTAGAAAACCAAAGCTTTACAGTGCAAAGACCTCTTATTCACAACACACACAGATGTAATCTTTGATTCATTTTTTAAAATAAAATATTGGGACATGCCATTGTAAAAACAAGTTATACAGATAGAATATCTGTATTAACACTAATCCTCAAATCTGTAGATATTGTCAACAAGATATTACTGGATTGAGTTATTCAAACACTTAATCCAAGTATTATAAAACATACCTATTTTAAATTAAAATTATTGTTTACATAATGAAATTGGATAGCCCAACCTTACCACTATTCCAGAATAACATTTAATTAGTGGTGCTTGCTAAGGCAAGCATTGCTATAGCTGTTATTCATTCTTAGGGCTAGGCATTTGAACAAGCCTTGTCCTTTATTGTTTGTGGTAGAGACATGGAATGATACCTGAAATCATGTGGCTTGTTGAGAAGAGGTGTGCTGTTGTGATCTACTCACACTTTTCACCTGGTGAATGATAAAATAACCAAAAAAACATAGTTAATGGAGGCTCTTTCATTTTTGTCAGTTAGTAACCTCACAGACTACCTACACACTAAACGTCTAGCTAGGTTAAGGTAAATAGGTAAATATTTTTAGGATTATTGTTGTTTTCTATATCCTGACATCATTGTATGCCTTGGTGGACTAAGGAGTGCACTGGTTGTAATTTTCACTTTGTGGCAAATAACAAAAAGCTGATGATGAGTAAATAATCATTATTTTATTATAATAACTACTTTAACAGCATGACTGCTGTGCTTACAGTTGGCACACAGAATTTTTTTTTTTTTTTTTTTTTTTTTACTTGACTTTGCCCCCGACACTTGATGATCCCAATGATTTTGAAAAACTGAACTTTGACATGGTCACATTTTTAGCTTCTGCGAATATCTTCCAGCATTTTGAAGCCATTAAAAATTCATTAATTAATCTTAATTATTAGTACTATGGTAACACCTTATTTTAGGGTTCAATTCTCACTTTTAACAAGTTGCTTGTTAGCCTGCATATACATATTGGTTGTTTATTAGCACTTATAAAGCACATTTTAATGACTTATTCTGCATGACCTTATTCTACATCCCTTAATCCTACCCAATACCTAAATTTTAATGCTACCTTAACTATTGATAAGCAGTACATTAATTGAGGCAAAAGTTGCAGTTAATAGTGCATACATGTTCCCTATACTGAAGTGTTGCCTTTGCTATTATTATTGTCTTTTTTTCTCAAACAGATTTTTACCTTCGAAACCAAACTTATGTGAGATATTGTTTCACCATCTGTTAGATCTTAACGTGAGCTCTCTATTTCTCCAGAGTTCACTGAAGATCAGTAAAAGCAGGATCCAGATTAAGGCCATCTTTACATTTTTCATCATTTTATCATTTTCATCCACATACATCTTCATCCACCATCTTGCGTTTGTTGCACATTAGCCTACAGTTGCTAAGGTAGGAGCTGCTACTAGGATTGTTACATGTATATCTGTTTTTGGACTCTGTTTGTTCCTTAGTTGTCACATGTTCTGTGTTCAGTTTTTTGCCTCCCCTCCTTAGTTACTATGGTTACCAACATTAGTTGATTCAGTTCAGCTGTGTATAATTAGTCTCGTTTGCGCCTCTGTTCCCTGTGTATATAAGCCCTCGGTTTTTGTGCAATCCTTGTCTTGCCATTGATTTTGTTTTAAGTGGTGTGTTTGGCATTCTGTTCCTGTTTGTTTATCCTGTTTGTGAAGATTTTTGTATTAAATGTTTCCTTTGAACTATTCCTTCATTGTGCACTCCTTTTAACCTGCAAACCCATAACAGAACGCAAGACCTAACCGAAACGGGTGAAGCAGTCCACAACATGTTCGCGGTAGAATTGCCGTCCTTTGGAGAGGTATGTGGAGGAGTTTATCGAGCTCTCCCATCAGGTGAGCTGGGATGTCGCCGTTATCAATGTGTGTTTCCGTATGGGTCTTGATGAGAATACAATTCATTATTGTTAACCTGCTTGTTATTTTCCCTATTCGAGTTAATTAATCTTATTCTCTATTTAAATGGTTCCAATTTTGGAGTAGAATAGGTTCAAGATGACAGACCCATCAAAAATACACAGAGCCACCACATTTGTGCCGGTTGGCCTCTTGGTAGAGTATGAGGGGATGTCCTGGAACTCAGAGAGAGAGTTCCATCTTCCGTTGAGTCCGTTCCAGTGCCTTCTACTGAGTCCGCTCCAGTGTCAGCTCCAACCCTTGAGTCTGCTCCAGTGACAGCT
Organism: Opsariichthys bidens; assembly: GCA_037194245.1. Classification (NCBI taxonomy): domain Eukaryota; kingdom Metazoa; phylum Chordata; class Actinopteri; order Cypriniformes; family Xenocyprididae; genus Opsariichthys; species Opsariichthys bidens. The sequence continues at coordinate 1,116,177 of CM074310.1, read as the reverse complement.
CCAACCCTTGAGTCTGCTCCAGTGTCAGCTCCAACCCTTGAGTCTGCTCCAGTGACAGCTCCAACCCTCGAGTCTGCTCCAGTGTCAGCTCCAACCCTTGAGTCTGCTCCAGTGACAGCTCCAACCTTTGAGTCTGCTCCAGTGTCAGCTCCAACCCTCGAGTCTGCTCCAGTGTCAGCTCCAACCCTCGAGTCTGCTCCAGTGTCAGCTCCAACCCTCGAGTCTGCTCCAGTGTCAGCTCCAACCCTCGAGTCTGCTCCAGTGTCAGCTCCAACCCTCGAGTCTGCTCCAGTGTCAGCTCCAACCCTCGAGTCTGCTCCAGTGTCAGCTCCAACCCTCGAGTCTGCTCCAGTGTCAGCTCCAACCCTCGAGTCTGCTCCAGTGTCAGCTCCAACCCTCGAGTCTGCTCCAGTGTCAGCTCCAACCCTCGAGTCTGCTCCAGTGTCAGCTCCAACCCTCGAGTCTGCTCCAGTGTCAGCTCCAACCCTCGAGTCTGCTCCAGTGTCAGCTCCAACCCTCGAGTCTGCTCCAGTGTCAGCTCCAACCCTCGAGTCTGCTCCAGTGTCAGCTCCAACCCTCGAGTCTGCTCCAGTGTCAGCTCCAACCCTCGAGTCTGCTCCAGTGTCAGCTCCAACCCTCGAGTCTGCTCCAGTGTCAGCTCCAACCCTCGAGTCTGCTCCAGTGTCAGCTCCAACCCTCGAGTCTGCTCCAGTGTCAGCTCCAACCCTCGAGTCTGCTCCAGTGTCAGCTCCAACCCTCGAGTCTGCTCCAGTGTCAGCTCCAACCCTCGAGTCTGCTCCAGTGTCAGCTCCAACCCTCGAGTCTGCTCCAGTGTCAGCTCCAACCCTCGAGTCTGCTCCAGTGTCAGCTCCAACCCTCGAGTCTGCTCCAGTGTCAGCTCCAACCCTCGAGTCTGCTCCAGTGTCAGCTCCAACCCTCGAGTCTGCTCCAGTGTCAGCTCCAACTCTCGAGTCTGCTCCAGTGTCAGCTCCAAACCCAGAATCCGCTCCAGTGTCAGCTCCAAACCCAGAATCCACTCCAGTATCATCTCCAGCCCCTGAGCTTGCTCAGTTTCTGCTCTTGAGTCTGCTGCAGTGTCTTCTCCAGTTCCTATGTCCACTCCGGTGTCTTCTCCTGAGCCCGCTCTAACCCACAACCTACAAGCCCGCTCCAACCCATGAGCCTGCTGCTCCACCCAAGAAAATTTGGGGCAGGGGCCATATACCCGTGGCCATAGTGGCCGAACATGGAGTCCAGGCCGTAGCCATGGAGACGGCTCTGCCCTGATCTCCTAAGCTCCCGGCTTCGCACTGGTCGCCTGAACTCCCGGATCCACCCTGGAGATCTACTGTCCTGCCTGCACCCATCCACGACCTCCAGGGTGCCCACCCCCTCTAACTGGTTGGACTCTCTTTGGCGCAAGGTCGCGCCTTCCAGGAGGTGGCATTAATGTTACATTTATATCTGTTTCTTTCTCCTGTTTGTGAAGATATTCATATTAAACATTTCCTTTGTGCTATTCCTTCGTCGTCTACTCCTTTTAACCTGCAAACCCATAGCAAGGATGTTTTGGGAGGGTGTTTAGATTGTTGTTGATGGTTACCTGGCCATTGCTAAGGTGTTCTGAGTTGATTTGATCCATGTCGCAATTAATCATACATCTAATGAATTACGAATGTAATGGTACAACTCTACTTAACAAGACAATCTGATGGTTTTGTAGTGTGTTATGTGGTTGTTAGGGCATTGCTTGTGAGCTATGAGTTTTTGTCAGGGTATTCTTATGTAATTTTTCATTGCTATGCAGCAACTAGAGAGTTTTGGGTGGCTGCTAGTGTGTTATTGATGGTTTAATGTGTGTTGTTAAGATGTCCCGGTAGTTAGGGCGTTGCTAGTGTTCTGAGTTTCTGTCTTGGTATTCTAATGTAGTCTTGGTAGGGTGGTTGCTAGGGTGTTGTTGATGGCTGCTTGGGCATTGCTACAGTGTTCAGAGTGTTTTTTGTTGTTGTTATTTTTTTTGCATGTTGATATGTGGAAATTAATCATACAGTGCATCCAATGACTTAGAAAGCATATAGCACAACTGTCCTCAACAAGACAATTTGAGGCCATTTTTTTTGTAGAATTTAGTTACAGGGGTGGACTTAACCATTATGCAAAGGTAGGCATCTGCCTTGGGCCCCTGAAAGCCAAGGGCCCCCTAAAATCCATTTTTTTGTACGTACATGACAACCGTCTGTGTGTCCGTGTTGAACATGCTTTTTGTAGAAAATGCATGGATTTGCGCGATGCAGAAGACGCAGACAGAATTCCGGAATCAATCAAAAGAGGTTTTTTTAAAAGTAATAGCACAACTCTACTCGACAAGACAATTTGTTTGAAAATTCTCTTTAAGTCCGTTAGACAAATGGTGTGGCAGTTAGGTGCCATAGTTTGGAGTGTGCCTTCTTTTGAAAACACCATGTTTTTTTTAACAGTTATCTGGTTTGATCTCTGTAAGACTGGTACACTGCAAAATGTTTACCTAGCCAAAGAAAGCAAACATGCTTGACTGTCATGTGTTCTATGTTGTTCTAAGCAGGAGAAATGTGTTGATACAGTTGCTCTGTCTAGTGGCCTCCAGCCTTCAAAAGCCTTGCCTGTTCCTTGAACAGTTTGTTCCAGGTGGCCAAAAGTCAATCAAGAAGCAGAGCAGTGGGAAAAAGGGGGTAAAGGCGGAAGGAAAAACTTAATCACTACATATTCATCCCTAGACTGCTTCTCTTTCCCTCTTTTCCTCATTTCTGTTTCCGTCTTGGCACTGAAAGCCACAGCTCTTGCCAGATACTGCTAATGTGCGTGAAGCATGAATGGTCACACACTGTGTAGAGTCTTGCAGTGCACTTAATATAGCAGTTCTCCCCAAAAGCGACTCATTTCCTCTGACAAACTCTAGTGCTTTGATTTCTGTTCCCTCTAAATGCATGCTGAACGCTGGGTGACTCGATGATGTCATTGCTACTCCACCCAGTGTCCCTTTGCTAGGATTTCTGGCAGAAGAAACCGGTTTTACTGCAATCTTATATAAGTCTGTGGTCACATCATTCAAGAATGCACAAAAAGGGCTGACTGGAGACATGAACTAATGTTGGCATAGTATTCAATAGCCTTTGAATACATCTTGCATTTACTAGCAAGGATTTAGTCGGACCTTTCAGTTTGAAGAATAAAAGCCGCAACACGTTTGAAAAAAAAAAAAGATTTGAAAAGAATTTGAGCAAGCATTACAGTCTCTGGGTACATGAAAGTGTAACATGATGAATGTATCTAAGCAGTTCCTTGTATTATAATCTATAGAATACATTTTAACTTTAAGATTGTGCCTCATTGTGGCCTCAAGTACTTCACATAACGACACGTGGCTCTCGTGAGAGGGGGTTTGAAACCATGTTTTGCAACATACTGCCATCTAGAGGTTGTATTTTGAAAATGATTACATAAGCCCATTTTGAGGTGACAGGTCAATAATTAATGATAATAACAATAAATAATGAATTATTCATAATGCCTCACTGAAATATAAACGTAAAATAAATAATAATATAATATAAAATATTCATAGCAATAACTCAGAGACTTCTTCAAATGTACCTGCCATTTTTGCTATTAGAAAATTAAAGTCCTATATGCACCAACAGCAATACTAGCATTGAGGAATTGAAAGAAATGGAAAGAAAAGGAACTATTCAAATCACCCCTGATACAACTGAAGCAATGCTATCTCAAATAAAAGCACACTGTGTAACTATAACCTCAACTCTTTTTCAGCGCACAGAGTGCATTTACATGCACTGCATCTCATCTCAAGTAATTTAAGTTATGAAGAAATATTTGTGTAGCAGACTCTTTACAAAAGACCTCAGGCAATACACAAAAAGGTCACTGCACATGGCAATAGAATCAGGTGACAATTGCCGACATTAAAGGTATACAGTCTATTCAATTGAGATTTACTGTCGAGCTTTACTGATTATCGAATATGATTCACCTTAGGAATAAATATAAACACACTATGTAACATTTTTGTTAAAAATTTACTGCATTTTATAACAAGTGAGTACATCATGAATCCATCCTTCAAACTGCCTTATCCTGAATCACAATGGAAAGCCTATAAAAAGTATATATATTCTGAAAATTTTAGACTGAGCTGGACAACAACCGCTGCGCAGTAGCCCAGTACCTGCGTGACTCATCACATACATAAATCGAGAGAAGTAGCTCCGGCTACAATGTTCTTCTAGTTCGGTTTATTAAACTTGAACGTAAACGAGTGAACGAATTCAGACACTGAGAACACCGGAAGGGCTGCCACTTAACATATTCGAAACTCAGAAAACTGGCAGCTCCAGAAGTAATGAAAATATTTATCTTGAACTTTGTCATGGAAACAATGTATCAACCTAATAAAGCTACTTAATAATAAATTAAAAAGGAATTTATACCTGTATGATATTACACTGTAGCCACATTGGACCAGTGGTTTGGAAAATGGATGGATGGATGATTCAGCTGCAGGTGTCATCTTCTGTTTAGACGGGGGGAATTCATTCGGTGCGTGATTCTCACAGTGCATTATGGGTATTCTCTAGCGATTGAGCATACATCAGTTGTACACTCGTTATTGCGGTGCATTGTGGAATTGAATGAGTTCACTCGATAACGTCCCACTATGGTTTCAGACACCACTACAAATTGTACTGTCCCCTCTAATAGTGCCCTATTTAAGGATATAGGGGGTGATTTCGGACACAGAATGCTCAACATTTATGCGCTGGATGATTTGGCATCATATCTGACTTATAATGCATACTATAGAAGCTGTGTTTGGAATGGCACACTAAGATGCTAAAACTGCTGTACTGCAGTGTGCAATGTGTATACTGTGAATAGTATGTGAATTTTCTGTATGGATGGAATTCTCAGATTGCCTACTACATTTGCTGAAATCTGATATATATCTGAGGACACTGCATAGGATACAGTTTCCCACAATGCAATGCGCTCCATGTTATATTTGATATTTATGTAGTGTGCGGGCGTGAGTGAACTGGAGGTGGGGAATAATTGCACATACACATTGTTATGACTGTTTCTTTTGATAAAAGTGTTTGTATTGTTCTGTTTTCTTTTTCTGTTGTTTTGGTCTGCTCTCTCATAGATTGCATGTCTGCGTCTGATTGGTCGCTCTATTAAGGCGGAGTCCTATAAGAACTCAAGAGCTCATTGTTGGGACGAACATGAACGGGTAATATACTTGTAAATTAGAGACAAAAGTGTCCCAAAATAAACATAGTCATTCTTTATGATCTACCAAGTGCATCCGTAGTAGTTCATGGCCAGCCATATGTTAATATTTTGGAACATTGATACAGGTCTCGTAACGATGACCAATCTATTTTTGGGAAAATATGCACTTCATAGTATGTGCTTCATCTGAAATTTGATGCTGGTCGGGTTGAATCAGTCATATGAAATATTCTCTTGACAAATAAAACCATATTATTAGGGTAACGCTTTATAATAAAGTTCATTTGTTAAACATTAGTTAATGTATTTACCTTTGTTACTGCATTTACTAATCTTCATTAACATTAGTTAATAAAAATACAGTTGTTTATTGTACAAAATATCACCACATCCACTGGACTTTACACCAACAACAGAATTTTTATGGGTTAGATTAAATCAAATCATTGGTGAGGACAGTCGAATTAATGTTCATTTTTTTTTTCATGTGACAACACTGTAACATAAATCGTTATTCGTTGCATACTGTATACCATTTCACACACTATTCTTAGAAAAATAGTACTTTTAACTTTCACGCACTTTTGCGTGACTTTTATTTTGAAAGGCTTCAGAGATGGTAGCCATATGTGCGGAAATGTCACGTCACTTCAGCCACCACCTCAGTTCATAATGTTGCTGCTAGCTAGTGAAAATAGAGATATCTTTCAAAATGTATTTCGATAATCAACGGTTTTTTATTTCAGGGTTCACCGTTGTGGATTACCAGTACATGAGCGTTTTCAGCACCGAAGAGCCCTGAATGGTGTTGTTATTCGCGGTTTCAGCTGTCTAAACAGGCTAACGCAGTTAGGTAGATAACAGCTTTTGTATGTCAAAGATGAGCTCTTAGATAAACAGTGGAAGATTTAAGACATAAACACACAGCAGAGGTATGGATGAAAAATACAGCAGTAATGTTATCTCCAGCGGGAAGCTGGGGCGAGTGGAGGCTCCAGATGCCAGGTAAGACAAAAGCCTGTCCAAACATTACACTAAATTCTCTTACTCAACTAGCACTATGGATATGGCTCTACGATGCAACTCTGCTATTTTTTGTAATTGCTGATGCCTTTTAGTTGACCGTCTATAAAATGACAACCTCAGTATCAGGGCCGGATCTAGACATTTGGAGGCTCTAGGCAAACTTTATGTTTGAGGCCCCCACTTTACACCCCTCCTAATAAAAAGCACTTAAAACAAATATTATTCTTTTATATTGAACAGCTGTTCCTAAATTTGTATATTTTATTTTTAGATGTCCATATTAATTAAGGTAAACTCTTATTTGTTTGTTGAGGATGCTATATATGTAGTAATTTGTACAGTAATTTATTTACAGCAGCCTAACACACTCTACAGGGCTACAATGAAAGAGAAGGAAAACCACTTCAGTAAATGAACATCATTCCTTAATCATTTTGGACAGGATTTCCCCCTCCTATTGATTTATTGCAGTGGCATAAATACCTTGAATATGTATTATACACTCTTAAAAATAAAGGTTCCAAAAGGGAGTTTTTACAGTGATGCCATAAAAGAACCAGTTTTGAATCTTTCAGTGAACAGCTCTTAATTTAACCCATTTAACCTGTTATGGAAAGCTTCCATGGATGTTGAAGGTTCTTCATGAAACCACAGATGCCAACGAAGTCCCTTTATTTTTAAGAGTGTATAAGTCACAAATCAACTGCTAGTGAATGTGAAAGAGACAAACTACTAAGCAGAAATTAATTACTTTATAAAATTGTCTATTGTTCATTAACAACAATATTTATGTTTTGAAAACTGAAATTAAGTGCTATGTAAGCAGCAGAATTTTAGAGATACAGAGGTACTTTTTTGAAATATTAAAATACTCCAGTGCTGAAATGTTCTAGCCCTTTGACTTTGCAAACGAACTTTGCTTTTACTTCAGTATCTTACTAGTCGAGAGACAATGTCATTCATTACGCACAAATTCAAAGTGTCTAACAGTCTGGACACGTCGACGGCGCTCGCGCTCTTTTAAACCGGTAAATGATCCATCCAGAAATGACGGCGATCGACAGAACACGTTTATTTTAGGAATACATTACAAGCAATCAATCCAAAAGAGATGACTCCTCCATTACGAGCTCCATTGTATGTTTTAATGCCATACATACAGGGAGTGCAGAATTATTAGGCAAGTTGTATTTTTGAGGATTAATTTTATTATTGAACAACAACCATGTTCTCAATGAACACAAAAAACTCATTAATATCAAAGCTGAATATTTTTGGAAGTTTTAGTTTTAGCTATTTTAGGGGGATATCTGTGTGTGCAGGTGACTATTACTGTGCACAATTATTAGGCACCTTAACAAAAAACAGATTTATACCCATTTCAATTATTTATTTTTACCAGTGAAACCAATATAACATCTCAACATTCACAAATATACATTTCTGACATTCAAAAACCAAACAAAAACAAATCCGTGACCAATATAGCCACCTTTCTTTGCAAGGACACTCAAAAGCCTGCCATCCATGGATTCTGTCAGTGTTTTGATCTGTTCACCATCAACATTGCGTGCAGCAGCAACCACAGCCTCCCAGACACTGTTCAGAGAGGTGTACTGTTTTCCCTCCTTGTAAATCGCACATTTGATGATGGACCACAGGTTCTCAATGGGGTTCAGATCAGGTGAACAAGGAGGCCATATCATTAGATTTTCTTCTTTTGTACCCTTTCTTGCCAGCCACGCTGTGGAGTACTTGGACGCGTGTGATGGAGCATTGTCCTGCATGAAAATCATGTTTTTCTTGAAGGATGTAGACTTCTTCCTGTACCACTGCTTGAAGAAGGTGTCTTCCAGAAACTGGCGGTAGGACTGGGAGTTGAGCTTGACTCCATCCTCAACCCGAAAAGGCCCCACAAGCTCATCTTTGATGATACCAGCCCAAACCAGTACTCCACCTCCACCTTGCTGGCGTCTGAGTCGGACTGGAGCTCTCTGCCCTTTACCAATCCAGCCACGGGCCCATCCATCTGGCCCATCAAGACTCACTCTCATTTCATCAGTCCATAAAACCTTAGAAAAATCAGTCTTGAGATATTTCTTGGCCCAGTCTTGACGTTTCAGCTTGTGTGTCTTGTTCAGTGGTGGTGGACTTTCTGCCTTTCTTACCTTGGCCATGTCTCTGAGTATTGCACACCTTGTGCTTTTGGGCACTCCAGTGATGTTGCAGCTCTGAAATATGGCCAAACTGGTGGCAAGTGGCATCTTGGCAGCTGCACGCTTGACTTTTCTCAGTTCACGGGCAGTTATTTTGCGCCTTGGTTTTTCCACACGCTTCTTGCGACCCTGTTGACTATTTTGAATGAAACGCTTGATTGTTCGATGATCACGCTTCAGAAGCTTGGCTATTTTAAGACTTCTGCATCCCTCTGCAATATATCTCACTATTTTTGACTTTTCTGAGCCTGTCAAGTCCTTCTTTTGACCCATTTTGCCAAAGGAAAGGAAGTTGCCTAATAATTATGCACACCTGATATAGGGTGTTGATGTCATTAGACCACACCCCTTCTCATTACAGAGATGCACATCACCTAATATGCTTAATTGGTAGTAGGCTTTCCAGCCTATACAGCTTGGAGTAAGACAACATGCATAACGAGGATGATGTGGTCAAAATACTCATTTGCCTAATAATTCTGCACTCCCTGTATTTGTAACAGACATAATATTACTATGCCATGCATTCTGACACTGTACCTATCACTACAGTGCTTTTTGTCACGGTCTTTCTTGTTTACCGCATTCAGAGAATGCTTTGGAATTTTCATAATGGTAGTGTCCAAAACTAATGGCATTGCGATGTTTTCCATGGTATTATATGGAAATTGTAGTAGTTTCTTTTTTCTTCTTTTTTATTGTAAGAATAGCTCAGCTTTATTTGACCATTTTTTTGTACTTTAACTGAATGTTGGTGTTGTCTTTCTTTCTTTCTTTCTTTCCAGACTGACCCGGTACATATTATTACTCTACTTTACCAAGCTGCTGAAGGCTTTTGGGATATTTGAGTCCTATGATCTCCTCAAGGTTGTGCATATAGTACAGTTTCTCTTTATTTTGAAAATGGGGTAAGGAGTTACATCACACATGTATAATAATACAAGTGTCAACTTACAATATTTCTGATCATGTTAATACCTCCTTTTCTGCATAGGTGTGCAATGATACTGGTTTTCTTTCAAAAGCCATTCTCATCTGGAAAAATGATTCACAAGAGACAGGTACAAAGTTCTAATTCTAGTTTACCTTTTAAATTCCTCAATTTTAAAACCCTTACCATTTGGAGGGCGAGTTCACCAAAACAAAAACTCACCCTCATGTCATCCCAAAGCCCTTTCATTCATCTTCAAAATGCATGAAGTATTTTTAATATTCTCTCGTCCTTTTTTGTCCATCCTTTGAAACTCATTGTAACCATAACGTTCCACACGTTAAAAGCAATCATAATCCATATAAATAAATGGTTTCTCTTCTGAAGAGACATGATCGCTTTATACTTTATACTGTAAATTCAATTTAGGCTTTTATTCACATAAACATCCATCAACCGCTAGACAGTAGCCAAATTTAATACTGGCTAATGTTGATGCACTAAAAGTTACTGCAATAATAGTACGTAATGCTCATTCTCTTTATGTTGCGGAAGTAAAATGGATTGCGAATGACATTTCATGTGGACCTATTTTGCATGGCAGCCTGGCTTCATTTGTTTAACTTCTGATTTCAGTGGATAAAAATCTTCAAACATGCTGTCATGAGCTGCGTCATTTCCCTGTTGGGTTTCTTTGGGTTGACGCTCTGCGGGCCGCTCAGGTATGTCTTTGCGTTGAATATAAAATAAACGTTCCTTATTTTTGTTCTGTTATTTATCAAGCATTTGGCCTAAACTGATGGGGATTTGTTTCAGGACCCTTTTGCTGTTTGAGCACAGTGATGTGGTAGTGATCTCTCTCCTCAGCGTTCTCTTCACCAGCTCTGGAGGGGGACCTTCTAAGGTCAGAACTCTAGAGAAATCGTAACTGGATCCCCGAGCAAGCCATATATACCAGCTGACACATTTCCATGTGTTCTCTTTTTGTTTTGTTTTTTATAGACGAGGGGTGCTGCTTTATTCATAATTGCTGTGATCTGCCTTTTGCTCTTTGATAATGATGATCTCATGGCAAAGATGGCAGAGCACCGTATCCTTACCACTGTACCAGAAATGTATACACTTATTGTGAACGTAAGATGAAGTGTCATTTCTCCCCCTTTAATGACACCTTGCAGGCAAAATGGCAATTGTTTTCCCGACAAAAAGGAAAGTTATTACAAGTTAAAACATTTTGCTATAGATTTATTCTTTGAAATGACATTTACACATTAATCATTCACAAAACCACTATGAATGTTTACTTTTTCGGTTTTGTCTACAACAGTATACTCTTTAACTGTATTTCTTTAAGCTGAGGGGCACCATGACAGCGCTCTGACCCATGCGCTGTACACAGGGATTGCATTTTTAGGTGTGGCGGACCACAAGGTGTGTTTTTGATCACTTTTTTTTTTTTTTTTTTTTTTTTTTTTAAAATAAAGTGTTGTTATTGTTTACTGCTGTACAGACTCAGATGAAGGAGCAGGGAGATCATCGTGATTAACTTTCTTTTTCTGAGCAGGGTGGAGTGGTTCTGCTGGTTCTAGCTCTGTGCCTGAAGGTGGCTTTCAACACAGCATCTAGAAAATTATCAGTGGAGATTGGGGGCGCAAAGCGCCTGTATGCTTTGTCTAACCTCGTGTCCGCTGTAGTTCTGCTGCCCTGGGTCATAGTGCTGTCTGCAACCACTGAGGTATCAACCAGCAGAATCTTTGTTTACTGCATTTGAAGACCACATGAAGTAGCTTTACACACTCATTTACTTTCCCATGTTGACTTTATTTTCTATTGAAACAGGAAATTGTGGTAGGAACATATTTTAAAGAAAGAATTGTCATTTTATGTTAACTAGCCAATCGCTTTCAATTTCAATTTGCCAATTATTTACTACTGATTTTTTATCGTATTTTAACTTGTATGTCCCTACCATATTCCCTAACATATAATTCAACAGTGCTTATTATTAGGAAAATTTGTCCAAATTATTATTAAATTGTGCCGCTTTGAACATGAGACATTATTTTTGTCACTATTCCCAAAAAAGAAAGACTGCAGACTTTATCAGTTGAATTTATTTTGGCAACTTTTAGGAGTCAAAAATGAACAGACATTGACTAAATGCAGCAAAACTCCAAATCTGATTTCATTCATTGGGTCAGTTATTATTTGAGAGTGTAAGTCGGTGTAAAATGGTTAAAACCAAAACAATGGATCATCTTCAGATGCATTAACCTTATTATGAACACTTTAAACAATACAGACACTAATTTCTTGTCCTGCAAGTACTGTAAGTTCTTGACTTTTTTAAAATGGAAATCTGCAGAGTAAGGTGGAATCCTGGTCCGGCCTTATCTTGCCATTTGCCATGATCATCTTCTCTGTGATGATACTGGACTTTTACGTGGAGTCCATCTGCACAGCAAAGCTGGAAACCTCACGCTGTGCTCGATATGGCTCCATCTTCCTGTTCCTCAGTGGCCTGCTGCTGGCAAACTTCTGGACCCACCCGCTAACCGACCAGCTCAGAGTGATTAGTAAGTCAGCCCAGCAGAGTAGCACCGAGCATGTGCTGTCTGGTGGAGTGCTGGTCAGCGCCTGCTTCTTCATTATGGGTAAGTTAATATCTATGATAGAAGATTTTATGCAAAGAATGTACTTGAAAGATTTCTATGTTCCCCCATCATATAAGCAACCAGATGTGTAAATGTCAAGTCTACGATAGGCTGTAGATGTAAGGAGTTTGTGCTATATTGTTATTAGTTGTGCCGGTGTGATCAAAAAGATCTTAAACTAGATGGAACTAGATTAAATATCGGTTTAATGACCCGTAACTCTGCCTGAGTATCGGACAAGTGTTCACCGTTGGCCAGAGGAGAACTGGCCCCCCGACTAAGCCTGGTTTCTCCCGAGGTTTTTTTCTCCATTTGTTGGAGTTTTGGTTCCTTTGGCTTGCTTAAGTTGGGGACACTTGCTTGATATTCAGCAGTGTTTTTGGTGTCGTTGTATGTGAACTGAGCTGAGCCGGACGATTACGTCACTGTTTTCTGCAGTGCTGATATACCTAAATTAACTAGACTAATAACTACTGATATGAAATCAATAATATATAGAATAAGCTGCACAATGACACCATTTTCTTATTAATGTAAAGCTGCTTTGCCACAATTTGCATTGTAAAAAGCGCTATATAAATAAAGATGACTTGACTTGGCTATATAAAAAAGTGGAAGAAGTAAATTTCATCATTAACGACATCAATAAAAAGGTGTAGAAGTAAAACTAATTGAAAGCAGCACATTTTACTTTGTCCTAATTGAATGTACCATTTGATGTTTTCAGCTGATAGCATACTGTCAGCCCCATCTTCAAAAGGTCAGAAGGGAACACTGGTGGGGTATTCCCCTGAAGGAACTCCTCTTTATAACTTCATGGGTGATGCGCTTCAGCACACGTCCCAGTCTCTGCCTCGCTTCATCAAAGACTCACTCAAGCAGATCCTGGAGGAATATGACTCACGGCAGATCTTCTACTTCCTCTGTCTCAACCTGGTACGTTAGCTCCTGTTGGATGGCCACTCCAACTTTATTCAGTTTTGGTCATGAAGTGTAGATGCTCAGTTTAAGTGCTTTAATTGACCCTTCTCCGGCAGTTCGTTTGACAGGAGATCTAACCGATCGTAACCCCGAATCGGCCATTTTGTCCGACAAATCAGTCAGGGGAGTTAGAAGATTAACGTTGGTGAACTTGAAAAATTGTCTGTACTCACGTCTTTCCGCTCTAGAAACAACATTCCTTCTGATGCGTGAGAGCGCATGGCGTGTGGGACATAGCAAAAGTAACTAAAGGGTCTACTCAATTGCTTAGAATGTGTATTTCTTGTCAGAATGACACAAAATTATTTATGATTCAAATGTTCATTAAGATTTAGAGCATTGGAGCAACTAAATTGAATTGAACCTCCTTCCTTCCTTTGAAATGAAAACCCCCTATGACCCTCTTTAGATGCCTGTCTGATATAACTTGGCAACAGAATTTTGATAGCAGTTGTGTTGATCTTTGTTCAGGCCTTCACGTTTGTGGAGCTCTTCTATGGTGTGTGGACCAACAGTCTGGGGCTGATCTCTGATGGCTTTCACATGCTGTTTGACTGCTCTGCTTTGGTTCTGGGGTTGTTTGCGGCCCTCATGACCAGATGGAAAGCAACAAGGATATATTCCTATGGGTAAAGTAGTACTGCTTGCTAATTTTAGTAAAACTTATTTGTGAAATGAATGCACATTATACATTTGTATGCGAGCAGACTGATTTGGATTGTGGACGATAAAATGCACGGACTTAAAGGTGCCTGAGCTCATTTACCATTGCTCTGCAAAATCTTGTGATTTGAATTCGAGTCATTCTAATAGGACTTTGAGCATCTGGAGTTTTGCAAAAAAAGTTCCTCAGGCACATTTCACAGATTTCACTCAAGTTGGTCACGTGAATTTGCTGTGCTGACCGTGCTTGGTTTGAGCGGTGGACATTTTATGGCTGGCAAAATTTGAATGTGACCACACCGAAAGGCTGGAATACACTACGTGACTTTTAGAATCTGAAAAGATTTTAAAATACACTTGCTGACTTTGTAAATGGTTACAAGAAGAAAAGTTTCTCGAGTTGTTTCAAACACAGTAAACATGTGCCTCGTTGCTAGGACACGCATGATAAAAACTATAATTTGTTTGATTTGCTCTGGACTGGACGCGTTGTCCCCTCTCGTTGGCTGCGTCTCGACCAAAAGCCCTAATGACGACTGTCAACTAGCATGTACTTGTAAAGAAATAACAGTCTATATCAGCTGGTATAATTCAATCGTCTATATTCGTCATTCAGAAAGGTATATCGCACGGATGTAAAAAGCAGCGCTTGCTCACCATTTTAAATATATCAGTCACGCCGATCACTTTCTTCCTTCCAGTCAGTTCACGTTATAATGAAAATATTCGTGTATTTGAATGCTTGGGTAAGATGACGTAAAATTAGAGCAGACTTCTCTCTATACCTCCTTGACTGGATTGTTCGCATTCATTACTTTTGCTATTATTCTCGTGCGCTGATGTGTTCCTTAAGCTGAACAGCCAATCAGAATTCTCTCTCTCACCAAAGGCGCCAACGCAGATTGAACATGCTGAATCAGCCCCCCAAAAAGATGCCGTTTGACAGTGCAGAACACAACAAAAAACGACCCCAACCAATGCTTAAAAACGGCCAGAAGGCCGACTGTGGTCTTGGTGTGGCCCGAACCAATCCAGACACATCCATTGAACAGATTGTCATCATAACTTGGCAATGGACTCCGTAAGCAACCACCCAGAATTCATTAATAACCACACAATAATACAACGGCAACCACCAACAACAACAACTCTCAAATTTTCTTCATAATCTTTCTTTAAAAATTTGGTGTGTTTGTGTATGTTTTAGTTTTTTTCATTAAATTATCGATTTCTATGATCACTTTATGTTGTGGAGTTACAGCTGTGTTTAACCTGTAAACCAGTAAGTGGTTGTTTTGATCTTCACAATAAATTCAAATTGGTTCTCAAAATATCTAAATGATTTATCGGCAAATAATTCTGAAACAAAAGTTATTTCGTTACCATAATTGATGGAAAATCATTGGTGTGGGAACCTTGATTACTGGACAAAACATTGCTTTCTGTAATTTTACGGGCTGTTAACAGTGTGACTTGTCTCATTGCAGGTACGGTCGTGTGGAGATTCTCTCTGGGTTTATCAATGGGCTGTTTCTCATGGTCATAGCTTTTTTTGTGTTTGTGGAGTCAGTCACCAGAGTCATCGATCCACCAAACATCAACACAGATATGCTAACGGTATGTACAGCTAACCTTCAAGACATTGTTGTCAGGATTGACAAATCTATTGCCAAGTTGCTGTTTTGACATGGTTTTGCTAGTTGAACAAACGAAAGTGATGCAAAGTTTCACACATGAATCCGGTCACCTTATGCTTATCCTTAATCCATTTGTTCCTTAAAGCCAGTGTCAGTTGGTGGACTCCTCGTTAATCTGGTGGGCATCTGTGCCTTCAGTCATGCACACTCCCATGGGGCTTCCAAAGGAAGCTGCTCTGGGCATGACCACGACCACTCACACCACGGCCACGGACATGGCAGTGCGGAACACAGTCATGGAGGACACGGTCATTCTCACGGCCACGGACATTCCCACGGGTCTGCTGGAGGGGGAATGAATGCTAATATGCGAGGTGTGTCTCTAATAAATATGATTTGTGTTTATTATAGACATGACAAAGTTAGGCAAGTCAATTATTATCTATCAATTCTGATGCTTTTCTGATTTTTGAAGATCACGTGTCCCTGTTCTGTTTGCAGGAGTGTTTCTACATGTGCTTGCTGACACATTAGGCAGTGTCGGTGTGATTATATCCACTATTCTCATCAAGCAGTTTGGATGGCTGATCGCAGATCCCATTTGTTCACTCTTCATTGCCACACTGATTTTTCTCAGTGTCATTCCTTTGTTAAAAGATGCATGTGAGGTTCTTCTCCTGAGAACGCCACCTGAAAATGACAAGGAGCTTAACTTTGCACTTGAAAAGGTACGAGTAGAAAAAATATACACTATCGGTCAAATGTCTGGAATAATTATGATGATTTCTAAAGAATCATGTGACATGGAAGACTGGACTAATGGCTGCTGAAAATTAAGCTTTGCCGTCACAGGAATAAATTACAATTTAAAATCTATTCAAATAGAAAACCATTCTTTTAAATTCTAATATTTCTCAATATTACTGTTTTTATTGCGTTGGTGAGCATAAGAGACTTCTTTCCAAAGCGTCTTTCAAAAATTGTAATTCCAAGCTTTTGGCTGGTTAGTGTAGCTTAATTTTTGGATCACCAAATTGAATCCTTTACTTAATGCTTCCGTGTTTGTCTAAGATTCAGAAAATAGAAGGCGTTTTATCCTACCGTGATCCACACTTCTGGAGACATTCTGCCAGTGTCATTGCTGGAACCATCCATCTCCAACTCATGTCTGACGTAGTGGAACAGCGAGTTATTCAACAGGTATGAATGCTTCATCTTAAACATGGCTTGTTTACAAATTTAACAACAATTTACAACAAAGTCTTGGAAAGACTTTCCAAGAAAAGGATTAGACATTTAAGCTGTGTCCCAAATCCGATGCTCCATCCTTCGACGGATGTGGACTTCAAAGGCCAAACCAAACGTCGGACCAAACGTGGTTAAATGGAATGGTCTAGCCCACTGTTTCTCAACATTCCAGAGGGGGTCGCGGGACTTTTACTTTGTTCTCATATTTTATTTCATTTCATTATTGTCCTAACTTTCTAACGCTATTTATAAACCGTCCTATCACAATAATTTATCACTGCCGCGAACGGCTCTTATTGGACAAGGTCCTACTCTCTTTGCGTAGGCGGTTCACAATCGCATTGCATCGCTATTCCAGAAATATTGCACGCAGCCACGGCCTGTTAGTTGGACAAAAATGCATCCTTTTTTTAAAAGAAAACAAGCAGAGGATTCTGAAACTCCTTCCACTTCAAAGACAGCAAAATGTAAACCACGCAAGTACAACCCAGACTATATTAAATATGGATTTACTAGGTCGGACGAAAAACCACAATGTGTTGAGTGTGGTGAGGTTTTAGCAAAGGAGTCCATGAAGCCATGAACGTCACCTTCAGACTAGCACTACCTATCTTTGCGAGTCGGGATTTTCGACAGTGACCGCAACGAAAACAAAAAGCAGGAATAGACTGACAACTTTTAGTTTGAGTGCGACACTACGAGTGGCCCTTTCCCCAATTCCACCGCGTCTGGATATCATCGTTTCAGAGCGGCAGTCTCGAATGTCACATTAACGTGTGTGAACGTGAGTGAAAATAAATAAATCAGTTCGTTTCATCGTCTACCTAATTTTTGTAAATGTGTTTTGTGAAAAGAATTATGAGCACACACGGTATAGGTCTAACGAATGATTTCATCATTTTTCATTACTTATTATTTACTATTTTTATTGATTTATTTCTAGCCTTAGTGGGTCGTAGGACTGGCATACAAAAAAAAAGTGGGTCGCAATAGGCAAAAGGTTGAGAAACCCTGCTCTAGCCTATGGAAGACGGCAACTTTAACAGCTGCCATTGAGTGGCAGTAACATTTATACTGGACTTTTTTGAAAGTTGTATTCTACTGTCTAAAAAACAAAACAGGGTTTTGTTTGGTCCAGTGAAGAATGTTATAAAGAGGATAAACTATATAAAATATATAAAAAGATACAAGTTAACATTTGAACTGGGAATGCACCCATACCAGTATCATTATTGGTATCAGGCCAGAGACTGCGCTTGTGTACTTGTACTTTTACTCATTAAAATGCTCTGATACCACGCCGCATGTACAGTATCGTTCTTGTGAAGAAACGCCAACAACAGAGCAAACGTAGAACAGAATTAAAAATGAAATATCTGCTGTGCGCAAGCTGGATTAAGCGACGGACATGCAAGCTTGTTGACTCGAGTGCTTTCCTTTTTCACAGACATCGCTCCAAAGTTTGTAGTTAGGTCGGATATGGCAATAGCAAAGAGGGTAAAACAAGGCACATAATACCAATGTTAACTGATGGTAAAAAGAGAGCGCACTTCTGTTGCATGCTCTTGATTGCTGATCTCTCACTTGGCACATGCGTCTTTTGGATGAACCCCTTAGCATTCCTGTAAAATTTGCTTAAAAGGCATACTCAAAGTGCCATAAAAGGGTGATACAGTGGAACGCTAACAAGTTAAAACTAATATATGCAAATAAAAACATGAACTGGTTCGTGATTTATGAATAACGAGTGGTTCCCTACATTAGTAAAGGATGTTTACAGGACATTTATTAAGTAAAGAAGTTTACTGCGCGCAAACATCCGAAGTCCGCGCCTAAAAAGCCACATCTCAGACAGCACTTAAATACTGCCTTGAATTCTCTTTCATGTCTTCTTGCGCTTCAACTGACGAATTCACACAAAATTATGTCTGAAAAAAATGCCAAGTATCCTAGTAAACATAGTTGGTAATGTCTTAAGTGAACATAAACAGTTGAGATGTGTAACAGTATATTTGATCCATGCATTCAGTCTTAAAGGGAAAGCAGTTTAATAAACCTGCTGTTTAATGTCAATTAAACAACAAAGGACAAAAAATTGTTCACTGCTCTTGACTGAATGATTTTTGTAACTTTATTATTAAAGACTGTGCTGTGTTAATCTGTTATTTTTATGAACGGTGAAAGTAACAGAAGCTTGTACAATACATTTTAACAGCCATAATTAAGCATGAAAATAACTGAATGAAATATATACTTTATTTGCTCAAATTAATTCAGCAAATATGATTCAAATTTTTTGGTTTCTAGACCTAATATGTGACCCAAAACCATTTCTTCAAAAATGAAGATATCAGTATAGGCCTCGTAGAAAAAGTGGTGGTAGTGCATTTCTAATTTGAACAGCTTTAATTTTTTTTTGTTGTTGTTGTTGTTATTTTTTAGTTTTTGTTTACATTAGTATCATTAGATATTTGAGTAAGTTGAAACCCAATACTCGCATATCTTTATTACACTTATATCTCTCAAAAAAGTCCTGTCGTCACCGGTGTTCAATGAATACTGTGCTAGACTTGGCCGCGAGGGATCCATCCTTCATTGCCCAGAAAATGAAGGATTCATTTCGAGGCCGCATTTGAAGGAGCTTTCAAATTGGGACACATGGCCTTCGAAGAATGCAGGATCTGAAATGGGATGCAGCTTTAGTTAGATGGAATTTTTCTCTTCATTTTTATTTATTTATTAGATAAAGTCCATTTCCGATCTCAGATCTTGTATATAATGACCTACAATTTTTGGTTGTTTAAATGAACTAAACTGAATAAATTAACATCCTGACCAATTTGTATTGTTTTACACTGAATTTTTTCTCAGGTGTCTGCTGTGTTAAAGGATGCTGGTGTTAATAACCTGACAATACAGTTGGAAAAAGAAGCTTACTTCCAGCACATGTCTGGCCTAAGCACTGGATTCCACGAGGTTCTAACCATGACACAACAGATGGAGTCCATGAAATATTATAAAGACGGCACATGTATCATGTAAACTATTGTTTTTAAATGTTAATAAATAAAGGGATCAGAGGTGTAATTTTAATCTCCTAAATTTTTAATAAAAATGTATTTTATGATGTCATCCTCTTTAATATACATGTCATATTGCATTCTTGTCACATTCCAATTATTTCCATTGACACAGTAACTTATTTTTCCACCATACATAAAAATATTAAAAAAAAACATTCACTGTAATACCGTGACAAAAATTATGTATCAGTCAAGTCAAGTCAAGTCATCTTTATTTATATAGCGCTTTTTACAATGCAAATTGTGGCAAAGCAGCTTTACATTAATAAGAAAATGGTGTCATTGTGCAGCTTATTCTATATATTATTGATTTCATATCAGTAGTTATTAGTCTAGTTAATTTATGTATATCAGCACTGCAGAAAACAGTGACGTAATCGTCCGGCTCAGCTCAGTTCGCATTCAACGACACCAATGCAGGCATATCAAAAACACTGCTGAATATCAAGCAAGTGTCCCCAACTTAAGCAAGCCAAACATCAGAAACAAGTGAACATACGAAAGCCATATTTTAACAATACCCATTTATTTGTTTAATAATGTAAATGTACAGGCAAGGTCTTTGTAAATCCTGATTAAGTTTATTTTACCTTCACATATACCCTGAACTCTCAGTTGATTAACCCAAACTTTGCTTACTTGAGGTATGCTGGTTCCAGAAACACATCAGGGAGTAAAAGTTTAATGTCGGTTAATCGGTTTAATGACCTGTAACTCTGCCTGAGTATCGGACAAGTGTTCACTGTTGGCCAGAGGAGAACTGACCCCCCGACTAAGCCTGGTTTCTCCCGAGGTTTTTTTCTCCATTTGTTGGAGTTTTGGTCCTTTGGCTTGCCTAAGTTGGGGACACTTGCTTGATATTCAGCAGTGTTTTTGGTGTCGTTGTATGTGAACTGAGCTGAGCCGGACGATTACGTCACTGTTTTCTGCAGTGCTGCTATACCTAAATTAACTAGACTAATAACTACTGATATGAATCAATAATATATAGAATAAGCTGCACAATGACACCATTTTCTTATTAATGTAAAGCTGCTTTGCCACAATTTGCATTGTAAAAAGCGCTATATAAATAAAGATAAAAAATTTTTTTAAAGTTCAGCCAACCCAGAGTATGTTCCCTGTTTAACACACAAGACTTTCTCAACCGAGTGATGAATCAATGATTCATCATGGAAACAGACCCAAAGAAAAATCATGCCATTCTATTTCCTCCTCCTTTTGTTTAATGGCAATTTACATAACATACTTTGTGCCCTATTTGATGGTTGTGCAATTATTTTTTTCAATCTTTAAGTAATCGATATTCACTGAGAATAAGAATTATATTGTTTGTTTAATGCTAATTATTTAATAGACATGTATTTTATTATAGAAATTATAGTTTAGAAAACATTTGTTATAAAAAGGAAAAAAACTGATCCAATTATGAGATGATGAAAATTTAAATACATTTATTAAAATTGAATAAACATTACAATAGTGATATATACATGTATATATTATAACTCCAGAGCAGGTTCTGTCCGGAGGCTATAAAAGTTTTAAGTTATCTGCGTTTTTGGAACCAAAAGTTTTTCGGTTTACTTACTCTTAAACATTCCCAATTATGTCACATAACCGGCTTTCTGGAATACCACCCTGATTTATGGGTTGGCAGAGCATATGAAGTCCTATCACACAATTATTCAGTTTTTCTAATAACATGAAGTAAAAAAAAAAAAAAAACAAATAATGAATACATGTTATGATTATATTGAATTAGTAGCAGTGGTAGTAAATTGTATTATCATTCATCTATTTTTACATTAATAATCACACTCTTAATATAATTTTTAGGGTAAGTAGTAATAAGTGTCAGATTGTTACAAACATATCAGGAATATCAGTTTATAACAAAGAATATAACAAAGTTTATGGAAAAGTGCAGCTCCACAGCAAAAGGTGGCAGTGAAAAGCGCGCAAACCCCAGTACACCACAAAAAGAACACGTTCGACTGTGCGTCACGTGTTCATTAGTTGTCCTGGAAACGCATTCAAATCAGCTGCGACCTAGCCAATCAGCGCTCAATGATTTTCGAACCCAGCGAATCACGTTCGAAAGAGCGACAATTTAAACCATAGAGGAAATTCAATGTTACATCGAGCTCGCTTGAGTAGAATCAGTTTGTTCATCGAGTCACAGCAACAAGTCTCCTGAAATAATGGCTCTTCGTGTCTCAAGGGTAAGTCGTTTTAAAGTCTATTTATGTTGTGGGTCTCAATATTAACGCTGAAGTTGTTTATCCTTTTTAAGTTGATATGGAAAGCCCTTAAATGTGTCCTTATCTCGCACACTACTATGTTAGTGCGTGTGGTTTTACTTGAGTTTTTAATTCAGTGTCTATGCTCTGTTGAAAACCTTACGTAACTCTATACATTTTTTTTTTTTTTTTTTTTTTTTTATAGACCTCAATCGTCGCTCAAATTAGTGTTGTTAACGCTCTCTCCTCAAACACGTTTCCTAGAACCCTATCCTGCTATTGCTACACCTTAAAGCGAGCGCATTTAAATGTCTCTTAAGCAGTTGTCCTACTTGTACGCAACTTACCGGCGACCCCTCTTATCTTGAGTAGAACACCCGCCTGGCCAGCAGCGAGAATCAGAACGCTCTGCCCGGAAAAGCAGCTGTAGCGAACAAGCCCGGCCTCAGACCCCGGGCTGCGCTGGGGGAGATTGGCAACAATCCGCAGACACGACAAGCTTTGAGGAAGAAGGTAAAGTGCCGTTTCTTCTCTAGTCGTCGCGCTTTCAGCCGTCTTTTTCTCAATGACTGAAAATGACTTTTTTTTTTTTTTTTTTTTTTTTTTTAAACAGGAGGTGAAGGCTGCACCCAACGCGGAGGTTGTAGCTGAGAAAGCGCCTGTGGTTCAACAGCCCAAAAAGGAGTCTCCTAAAATTAAGCATGACGTTCAGGTGAGCAGGATCAGTTCACCAGAATTTGAAGTCTGTTTGGAAGCCCCTGTGCCATGACTAAAAGGGCAGCTTGCTTTGGACCCGTTTCTAAATGCTTTGCAGTCTCTTGGTGTTCGGTGGGGTTAGTGCACTTTAGGTTTCAACTTTTGTAGACTTGAAGAGCTGCAGACAACAAGTTTAACTGAAAATGTGACTAGCTGCCATATTTGCTGACTCCTGGGAACTTCAGACATAGACTTCGGCTTTTGTTTTTGGCAAGCCATTTTCTGAATGGCCATGACTCTATTTTGACTTCTGACTACATTGTAGCTCTAATTTTAACCAGCAGAGGTTAATTCACCCCTTAGTGCTGGCTCTGAGGCATCTGGATGTATTACTATTCTGAATTCTTCTTCTCAATCCCCTTCGCCACCTTAATGCAAAAAGATTCACTTCAGTTTTCCGTTGCAGGTTTTGTCCGAGCCGTCCTCTCCTGTTCCCATGGAGACCTCTGGCTGTGCTTCGGATGATCTGTGTCAGGCGTTCTCTGATGTTCTGCTTAATATCAAGGATGTGGATGCAGATGATTATGATAATCCTATGCTTTGCAGTGAATATGTCAAGGACATCTATTTGTATCTCCGTCAGCTTGAGGTTTGTAGAGAATATGCCTTGTTGCTTTTATAATGTGGACGTGTTCAGCAAATTGAGCTCTTCTGCTTCTCTTGTAGACCGCGCAAGCTGTTAGGCAGAAGTATTTGGAAGGAAAAGAAGTCACAGGGAACATGCGTGCCATTCTTATTGACTGGCTTGTGCAAGTCCAAATTAAGTTCAGGTTACTTCAGGAGACCATGTACATGACTGTCGCAATCATCGACCGCTTCCTTCAGGTGAGTTGTCTTCCAGTTTTTGCATCAATGATTGTCTTGTAGTTTTGGTCTTCATGACCTTGTGCTCTCTCTCCCCCCCCCCCCCCCCCAAAATCAGGATCATCCAGTTCCAAAGAAGCAGCTCCAGCTTGTTGGTGTAACAGCCATGTTCATTGCCTCAAAGTATGAAGAGATGTACCCACCAGAGATTGCTGACTTTGCCTTTGTGACGGACCGTGCCTATACCACTAGTCAGATCCGTGAGATGGAGATGAAAATTCTGAGGGTCCTCGACTTCAACTTTGGAAGACCTCTGCCACTACAGTTCCTCAGGAGAGCTTCCAAAATTGGAGATGTAAGCTGGTCAAGTCGCCTTTTCTCTAGCGCTCTTTACAATGCAAATTGTCAAAGGCGCTTTACCTTATTTGGTATCTTGCCTGCACCACAGCTATCATTTGAAAAGTGCTCTTGAGGTGTTGGTGTTTCTCGTTTACATTTGTATTTGCTTATATGGTTTTTGCAGGTTACTGCAGAGCAGCACACATTGGCCAAGTACTTCCTGGAGCTCACCATGGTTGACTATGACATGGTCCACTTTCCTCCCTCCCTGGTGGCCAGTGCAGCTTATGCTCTGACCCTGAAGGTCTTCAGCTGTGGTGACTGGGTACGATCTTGGATGGTGGTTTTGCTTGCAATATTTTTTTTCTATTAAAGATTACACTTTAAATAACTTTTTTTTTTTTTTTTTTTTTGGCCGTTTACAGACGCCTACTCTTCAGCATTATATGGGCTACACTGAAGATATGCTGGTTCCTGTAATGCAACATATTGCCAAAAATGTTGTGAGGGTCAATGAGGGCCTCTCAAAGCACCTGGTAAGTGGTGTTGACCTATGTAACTTGTTCAAGTAGTTTTATAATGTGTAGATGTATTAGTGTGACCCACTAAAGAGTGTATTTTTTTTTTTTTTTTTTTTTTTTTTTTTCCCTCCCTCCCTGCAGGCTGTGAAGAACAAGTATTCCAGTCAGAAACAGATGAGAATTGCCTCAATTTCTCAGCTCAAGTCATCCTCGATCAAGGACCTGGCCAAGCAAATCTCATAGTGTGGGGTTGTTGAAGAGACTTAAGCACTATGTGCTGCCTTGTAAAATTTGTAACTTATGCATGCTTTTACTGTTGCAACTTTTATTGTTTTAAGATTTTTACAGGTTTTCATCTGCACTGCCATGCCTTGAGTAAAAGTGATCTTTAAAGTTGAATGATTCAAAACGTTTATGCAACCTTGTACATTTGAATTCAAATAAACATTTTTAAGGTTTTAAACTTAAGTGGCGTTTCAATCAAATTTATTCTTGTCTCTAACGAACAAACTTGATTAGTAATTTCATCACTAAACACTTTAAAATGTTAAGCATTTCAATGCCTACACCTGCCAATTGACCCTTTGAAAAATGCATCACGGAGCAAAGAGACTATGAAATGTTTTTTTTTGTTTTTTTTTTTGTTTTTTTTTTAAAAGCAGTTTATACACTAAATACCATATAGTGGCTCCTTAATGTGTCGTGACGGATCATTCAAACAGCTTGTGGACTGATCATCTCTTCATACTAATTCATTTATAGCATCAAATAAGCAATTTTTTTTTTCAGCCGCAGAAAGACTTGAGTATACTTTGAAGTTGACCAACATTAATCTATAGGCTACTCCCTGACGGCTTTTTCGGATAAGATGGCGGATTCGGTGTTAATCATTGGTTAGCTTGCCTGTCAGTTAAACTGTTTGCGAAGGGCCAATTCCATTCCTCTCTCTCTCCTGTGTGGGAGTGCTTTTTTTAATTTATTTTTTTAATTAAAAACGTTGCTTTCACTGGAATTGCACAAGAGTTCTAGCGTTTCCTTGGCTAATGCAGCTTTGGTTCATTGAATACAGGTGCTTGTCATAATTAGAATATTAAAAAGTTCCATTCAAAAAGTAAAACTTGTATATTATTCATTACTCCGACCGATATATTTAAAATGTTTATCTTTTAATTTTGATAATTAACTGACAACTAAGGAAAATCCCAAAGGTATGATCTTAATTGGATCATCCGCACTCCATGACTGCCTTGCTAATTGGTGTTCTACATGTAAATCCAGTTTCATTTAGTTAATTTCCTATTGTCTGTTTCTCCCCATTGAACTTCTTGATCCTTTTTTTTTTTTTTTAACTGCTGAGCAGGAACAACCACTTTCTACATGTTGGTTCTACTACTTGGACCTCTTAATTTTTTCACAGTTGATTTTCTTTATTGTTGGGGCCAATTCAAGATTTGTAAGCGCCTCTAACTGCAAGCTGTTGCTTTACATTTCAGCTGGTTGGCCAGTTCCTCAACCTGTTTGGTCCCAATTTGTCTTTAATTACCAAATGGGCTACTAAACCTCAAATTATTAAATAAAATGCACTTGCTGTTACTGTTAAGCCTAACCTTACACTTTAAACATAATAACAGGTTATTTTCCAATACAATATGCCACTGTGAATGTTGAACTTTTCTGTACACCTACTATAAAGTGTAAATCTTTAAAAGTAAAAAAAAAATTAAACTTTTTTAATTGTTTACCTTTCAATGTCAGGATTTTTGCCTAGTTGACAACTGATTTTTGCATTGCACCTTTTTATGATTTCTATAATGATAAACGATGCAATTTCTTGCTCAAGCTTTGATTTTTAATTTAGAATGCAAATGAGGAATGCAACAATTTCAGTGCAATGAAATTCAAGAAATAGAGTGAAATATAGGGCTGACCTGTAGGTGGCGTTCTTTCACTATTAATCATGCGAGAAAGGCTTCACCAAAGTAAACAAAGGGGCTTTTTGAATTTTATATTTGACTTGGCGAACATGTTGTTGTTGTTGTTGTTGTTGTAAGTTTGTCTATGGGTCTTTATTATGCTTAGGTCTCCTTTTCCTGTTTATTGTTTAAAGGGTATTTGTTTCATTCAACCCACACATTGTGACAAAGTCGATCGACCCTCCCACTGTTGTAGGTGGAGTGCTGAATGAGCAATATGAGACGCTCCACTACCTATATATTCAGTCATTGCGTCAGCCTGAATGGACATTCTCCAAGGGCACACACGCCTATCACTCTTTCCACGATCAAGTCATTCACTGGAGCCTTCGAGAAGCTTACAGTGCTATAGATGTGCTACAGTCCAATACCTTAAAATGACATCGCAGATATTAATTAATGGCTGATTTAAATGGGGTGACTGTCTCTCTGAGGCAGCTGCATTTCTGCATTGCAAAACAGACTATTGTCCACAATTTGCACATGGCACTGAATGCATATACTTACTGATCAAAATTGATGAGATGATTCCAAGTGAAACTGATACTGCTCATAACTTAATATTCTTTAATCTTGTGAGCCATCACATGCAAAAATTTTGCATTCAATTATCGAAATCTGTCAGACCTACTACATTCCACAATCATCAATATGACTCAGACCTGCTGATATAATTAAATAGGAATCAGGATCTTACTAATCAAACCATTTTCTGCTCACTATAACTACATGTAAAAATAAATAAATACAAAAGTGTAAAAACTGACCATTTTTATTGTAACACATTGCTACACAAATAAATGTACATAATGTCTGTCTTTTTTTGTATAGTATTGACTTTTCCCAGTAGACTTTCTCCTGCTGTTGAAATCTAAAAAGCTTTGTATGTGATAAACACATGCAACAGAATGAATCAATACAAATATATAGAATAAGCTGGACAATGAATTTTCTTTGGGAGTTGCTGTGCAATTATTACTGCAAAGCTGCTTTGACACAATTTGCATTGTAAAAAGCGCTATATAAGTAAAGGTGACTTGACTTTTTGAATGCACTGAGCATCAGTAATGACATTTTCATGAGTAATAGTAACTGTTGGAAGTGTGAAAAAGTTTTAGTTTCACCTAATGCAAGTGAGTAGCAATGGAGGGTGCAGAGAGTGAACAACTGCTATAGGCAAAATTGACATTCTTGAAGAGTCAAATGTGTGTATAACAAACAGTTAAAATCTAAACAGTTTGACCATGGCTCACACTGACAAAAAAAAAAAAAAAAAAAAAAATTGGCGACATGGGCCAATTTACTTGCATAACTAGGATTTGAAGTAGGAATTAAATGTTTTGCGTGAGTTACTACATTTTGTTGTAGACATTGAATAGCGTTATGATGTCCCATAAAACAGTTGTGACAGTTTCACTTACAATTAAGAAAATGTTGAGACTGTTTCAAAACGTTTAGCCAAAGCAATTGAGAAAAACTGTAAAAACCTATTTGGCTTTATGTGAAGAACATTATGTGTGAACATTATGTGAAGTGCTCTGAATAAATCTTGAGAAAAAAAAATTAACAACGACTGTGGCTAGTTGTCACTTTGTACCAAAAGGGTGGGGGGGGGGGGCAATTTATTTAACATTTAAACATACTAAATGGACTGAAACAATATGAAGCATTTAAACTAAAACCATTATGCCAAAATGTAAAAGGTGACAAAGTAAATCAATCAGTTGATTTAAAGTATTACAATTAAAACAAATGAAAAACTGGCTCAGACTAATATTTATGAAAAATACCCTTGATCTGTTCGACCTTTCGGTTAAGAGCTGCCATTTAGACTCTTGTATTAATGGATTTTGGCTCACAACTACATAGTCACTGCGATATAACCGCTGTGACAACTTCCCCGTATATGATCATATGTCATAGAAGCTGCTGCTTCGTATATTGTCTATGAAGCCTTCGTTCTTTAAGAGGGAAGGACTTACCTCCTTTGCTCCACCCTTAGTGGTTGTGCTCCGCAGGGACTGGTGATAATGAGTCTCAGTTTCTCTGGCAGGCTGCGCTGGTAAATGCAGGTCCGGGCTGAAAACTCATACTTGCACACTGAGGTCATGACTGGCCAATGAGATCAGTTTACAGGACAGATTCCACGTGAAAAGAAGAGCCATAGGGCTGCAGTTCAAAAATTCAGCACCAGCACTGAAAAGGATGTTTCATTGTACACCACTGATTGTCTGCATTACGCCATCACAACATTCCTAAAGCAAAACATCTCTCATATAAAGGAAATTCAGACAACCACTCTGATTTGGCACTGGAATCTGTTCCTTATAAATGTTCATATAACGCTATGCATCCAAACTCTTTTTATATAACAATAATGGGTTATTTTGCCAAGCACAACGTGATTCTTTGTTTTGTTAGTCCTGGATCAACATTTTTGCCAAGGTAATTCTAACACTATCCTAAACACTTTCCATGGTAACACGAGGATATACAGCTTACTAATAACTAATGCATAAAATGCATACTTTTTGTCAGTGAGTGTGTTCCATTGCCAACACACGTACAATTGTGTTTATGATCCGATGACCTATGTTTGAGTCTTGCTCAGGCCGTATCCTGACCCTTTGATGGTCAGGTGCAAAAAAAAAAAGTAAATTATTATATATTTGAACTAATTTAATTTCCGATTCTTGGGACCCTTAAAGTACCTTCAGTCTACACTGGCCTGGCAGCATAAAACTACTTTCGCAGATCATTTCGAAAACATTGCATTCTGTATAGCAAAAATGCAGTTATTCAGTTCATATCTCACAATCTGACTTTTGATAATCACAAAATTCTGATATCTTAAAGTTACAGTTTTGTTTTTCATAACTACGACTTTATTCCACATGATTGTGACTTTTAAAGGATGCTTAAAGCTTTTTGTACTGGAAAACAAGATAAAAATACTGATTAAGAACTGCATTTTTGCAGTGAAGAAATAACTGCAGTCCCCTAGATTGATTACTCTACCTGTGCCTCTCCTCTTTCAATCTATAAACAGACTTCGGGAACCCGTTTGAATGAGGTGCTGACACAACCATGTGGAGTGGACGGAGAGACTAATAAGAGCACAGCTGGCAACTAGGCCGCAGTCTCTCAGAGCCTGGAACCCCATGCATAAATAAACACAGAGGCATTCATTTTCACAATTTATAGATTTTCAAGTAAAAGCCCAATGTGTTTCCTGAACTTTACAGACCTCTGCTGTTCTATGGCACACGAAGGGAAGAAAGTGTTCTTTTGTGCCCAAGTCTCAGTGTTTGGTTTCATTCAGGTGTGAACAGGCATTAAGACTGTGGTGTTCCGAAGCATCATGCCCTTGTATGGCAAGCCGTTTTGACTTCTAATCATTCTCAGGATATGAACTTGTGATATCAACAATTACATTTGCACTAGTTAAAATGTTCATTCCTGATATCAGCAATTACATTTCCACTTGCAACAACGTTAATTACTTGATATCAACAATTCAATTTCCACTAGTAAAAAATATAATTCTTGATAAGTGTAATTGTATTTTCACCATAGGCTGCCATTCAAACTCAATAGTTGATATCAAGAATTGATTTCTTATTAGTTAATTTCACATATCCGGAATACAATTCTTACTAGTAAAAATGTGAATTTCTGATATCAACACAATTGCATTGTTACTAGTGCAAATGTCTATTCTTGATATCAACAATTGAATTGCAACTAATAAAAATGTTCATTTTTGATATCAATAATTTGATTGTCACTAGTGACGATGTATATGGCAAGCCGTTTTGACTTTTATTCATTCTCAGGATATGAACTTTCACTAGTTAAAATGTGAATTCTTGATATCAAGAATTACATTTCCACTGGTAAAAAAGTTCATTCTTGATATCATCTTGATATCAACAATTGTATTTTTACTAGTGAAATCTCGCCATAGGCTGCCATTCAAATTCAATTGTTGATATCAAGAATTCATTCCTTACTAGTTGAAATTCCAGTTTCACATATCAGGAATACAATTCTTACTAGAAACAATGCACATTTCTGATATCAAGAATTGCATTGTTACTAGTGCAAATGTCTATTCTTGATATCAACAATTGAATTACTACTAGTAAAAATATTCATTTCTGATATCTGAAATGAATTCCTGATATCAAGATCATTTCTGATATCTAAAACGGCTTTCTTACTAGTAACAATCCCATTCATGATCTTACGAATTATGGTTTTTACTAGTGGAAATGTAATTCTTGATATCAAAAATTGTCATTGTTACTAGTGGAAATCTAATTCCCGATATCAAGAATGAACATTTTAACTAGTGAAAATGCAGTTGTTGATATCACAAGTTCATATCCTGATAATGAATAAAAGTCAAAACGGCTTGCCATACATAGGCTGCCATTCAAAATCAATAGTTGATATCAAGAATTGATTTCTTACTAGTTAATTTCACATATCAGGAATACAATTCTTACTAGTAAAAATGTGAATTTCTGATATCAACACAATTGCATTGTTACTAGTGCAAATGTCTATTCTTGATATCAACAATTGAATTGCAACTAATAAAAATGTTCATTTTTGATATCAATAATTTGATTGTCACTAGTGACGATGTTCATTTCTGATATCATGAATTTGATTTTTACTAGTGAGAAAGCGGTTTTAGATATCAGAAATTATATTGATTTCAGGAACATATTTTCAGAAATCAGAAATGTACATTTTTACTAGTAGCAATTCAATAGTTGATATCAAGAACTGACATATCAACTAGTGGCAACTGAATTCTTGATATCAAAAATTCGCATTTTTACTAGTAACAATGTGATTATTGATATCAAAAAATAATGATCTTTACTAGTAAATATTATATTTCTCATATGTGAAATTGGAATTTCAACCAGTAAGAAATCTATTCTTGATATCAACAATTGAATTTGAATGGCAGTCTATGGTGACATATAGTGATTAAACAATTACAGTTATCAAGAAACACTGTTATTAGTGGAAATGTAATTCCTGAGATCAAGAATTGACCCTTCGTAAAGACCCGCCCCCTTTAGTTATTGTTGCAAAGCCCGACAAGCCATGCACTCTCACGCCACACATCATGTTTTCATGCAGTGAAAAATACATCACCGAGCAAAGAGGACACTGACAGCATTTGAGACAGTTTCATATTTTAATTATTGTAATTTTTAAAGAATTTTAAACAATAAACACCGGATAGTGGCTCTTTAACGTGTCGTGAACCAACCATCTCTTTATACTAATTCATTTAGTATCAAATAAATATGAATGGACATCAGAAGGAATGTTTTTTTCAACCGCGGAAAGACAATTGTATGCGCAATTTGTCAAGTTCAAGTTCACCAACGTTAATCTACTAACTCCCCTGACTGCTTCGTCGGATAAAATGGCAGATTCGGGGTTAAGATTGGTTAGATCTCCAGTCAATCAAACTGTTTGTGAATTGCTGATGTCAAGAGTTCATATCCTGAGAATGAATAAAAGTCAAAACGGCTTGGCATAGCCCTTGCAAATGGAGGGGATGTGCCCAGATTACGGAGCTAAATTTTAGATTTTGAACTTAAAAACAATAAATGTACTGAAATATCAAAGCATGATGATGAACAGTTTGAGGGGTTTTAAATAGAATAACCACTACTAAAAGGAATTTTAAAAAGAATATTGAAGGTTAAAAAAAAGAATCTCCATCATCAGCATATAAATAGTCATTTTGCCAAACGTCAGATGAACAAACAAGACAACGAGTCTCATTGCATCCACTTGTCGAAGAAAGTGTTAACGGCAATATGAACTTTTGAGGTAAATCGGCTAACTTTCCATATCAAAATGTTAGTGAGAAGAAGAAAAAAAATGAATCTAAAAATCTTAATCTTGGATATTGATATGCTCTTTCTTTTTTTTTTTTTTGCTCACTATCTTGAATAAAATTACTTTATATTTAACAAATCACATACAAAAGTCCTGAACCGGAAGCGGACCAGTGATTATAGATCGAGGGCCCGTTTTACAGAATATGGAATTTTGTTCCGGATACCCCCATTATCATTTTACATTCATGCAAAAATAGATTTACAATGAAACTATTGTCTATTTTACTCCATTGTACACTTGTCCTGTAGACATTTATTGTGTGAGGTATAAGTAATAGATCTAAATTATTTTCTGTGGTAAATGGCAGCATCTGTTGCATAGAGTTTAACCTGGAATGTTCCTTAAATACTTATAGTATGCACACTCAGTATTAAACTTATTTTAAACTTAGGTAAGTAAATGATCAAAATCAGGCATGGACAGCTTTGGTCCTTGAGAGCCACTGTCTCAGGCAGAGTTTAGCTACAACTCTGACCTGTCTAGCTCTCCAGAAATCCTGAAGACACTGAGAAGCTTGTTCAGGTGTGTTTGATTGGGGTTGGAGCTAAACCCTGCAGGACATTGGCCTGCTGTAAATGATACCTTGAATCGTGCAGGCTATTGGTATGCTATTTTTTTTTCACTTGGCAGATAGAAAAAGGGAAGAGAAGGGTGGGCTCTTGTGGTAAGTAATCACCTAGCAACCACCCAGAAACAACTGCATAGCAACAAACTCAGAACACATTATCAACTGCATAGTAACATCCTGGCATCAAGCACAAGCAGATACCACTGCAGTATACATAATTAACCATGCCAAGGTTTCTATGAAAAAGTGTATAAAATTGAACCGAAATGTTATTAGTGAGTCGGCAGCTCCAAATCATTCACTTGGGGGAAGGACAGTGAAGTTTATAGATCATCGTATTGACTCCATCGACTCTGCAATGACCCCATAATGAGTAGTGCAATCATGGATGTATTGTTGAACCATGGCTTGAATCATTTAGCTGCAATCCCTATATATAAAACACAGATGTTTGGCACCTCTTCCTCAATATGAGTTTATGTGGCAAATCATATTTCTGGTTCAAACTTTACATTTTTTACGGTCTTTTAAGTTGCCTCAGTGGTATTTTTCCAGTCTACAAGCACAAAAATAAAATAATGTCCACAGTCATGTATTGTGAGAAAACACGTACGTTATTGCAAAATGTATTTATTTAGTGATTAATGGCTGGCTGGTTGTACATTTTCATTGGACATTGGTTGGACATTAAAACAAAAAACACACCGTCCAGAAAAGCAAAGTTCAAATTCTGCCTGATATTTTCATGATTGTTGAAAAGTAAAATAGAATTGTGGGTTTTTTTTTTTTTTTTTTTTTTTTAATCATTTGACCTGATATTTACCAAATCACCGTACTGTCATAAATCTTCGCAAAGAAGCTTGTGCGTTTGTGTCGACGCTGTAAATTACCTCTCAGGGTCACTTTTGTGCAGGATTCTCAGGATCAAAATGATTCTTTTCTTTCGAAAAGAAAAAAAAAATCTATTTATTAGTTATCAATGGATATGATGTCTCTGAGCTGCCACTGTGAGTGATGCAATCCTTAATTCATGAATTGATTTTTTTGAAGGGCACGACCTCACAAGGTCTATGAGCCGTAAGAAAGTCTGTTAACACTGTACAATAAGGTTTCATTAATTAACATGAACTAAGAATTAACAATACTTCCACAGCATTCATTAATCTTAGTACATAAATTAAAATTTGTGTTTGTTAACATTAGTTAATGCTCTGTGAACACTTTGGTAACACTTCACAATAAAGGTTGATTAGTTAACATTAGTTAACATATATAACTAATAACGAACTGCACTCATACCGTATTTATTAATCTTTGTTAATGTTAATTTCAACATTAGTTAATGCACTGTGAACTAACGGACAAACTATGAACGACTGATGTATTTTAATAACGTTAATACGTTAACAAATGTACTGCTCATGGTTAGTTCATGTCTATTAACTAATGTTTAACTAATGAACCTTGTTGTAAAGTGTTACCACTAACATTAACAAAGATGAATAAATACTGCAAAAAATGTTCATGTCAATTAATGCATTAACTAATGTTAACAAATGAGAGGTTATTGTGAAATGTTACCAAAAATCTCTCTCATTTGTAAAACGCCCATCTCAAAATAATAAAAAGAATCAGATTTCCTCCTGCTTGTATTTATTTTCTGTACACCCCCCACTATTTTATGCCTTGTAACCTGATCCAGGAGCTTCTGTCACTCATCACCAACATGATTTCATTAAAGCTGGTCAAATACAGAACACAGGAAACTGAAATGATCAAGTCAAACATTTGAACAATGGGTGCTAATTCAATTCAGTTATACCCCTGCTTTGACTTCATTTCCCAAAATGTGTTGTTTTCCCCTCACGCACATGGCAGCAGCACTTATTGATTGGATTCCGTCAATAAAGGCTAGTTTCCTCTACTCTGATCCTAATGCACTTAGGGAGAAGGTCCCTGCCTGCATGACTGCTGCCAGGTTATACCAGCGCTGAAAGCAGAGCACATAAATTATTCAGGAGCCGTGCTTCTGCCTAGGCCTCCATTAATGATGTCACCCAATCCTTTGGAGCCAGACATTGTCCCATGGGATGTCATGGTTGTGGGGGTGCTGATCTA
The DNA here is from genome assembly GCA_037194245.1 of Opsariichthys bidens. Taxonomy (NCBI): domain Eukaryota; kingdom Metazoa; phylum Chordata; class Actinopteri; order Cypriniformes; family Xenocyprididae; genus Opsariichthys; species Opsariichthys bidens. The sequence continues at coordinate 1,081,187 of CM074310.1, read as the reverse complement.
TAGGACCCCAAGGCTGCTATATATAGCTCTCCTACATGAATAAACACAAAGAAAAATGCATTCTCAATAAACAGCATTGTAATAAACATAAATATGACGCATCTTGTCCCGTTACTCAATTTTAAACATTTTCTCAAATTCTTTTAGAGCTTTTCAGTTCATTTTTAAGCTTGAAAATGACCTGTTGTTATCATTTGTGCAGGCTCTATTTTTTTGAATGTTGAAAATCCTTTATAATTGTATTGATTCTCTCGTTACAAACATATCTTATACGTTCTGTGGTAATGAGAGGTTATTTGCTTTTTTTAGATTATTTAAGCAGTGTTATCTATATGATCATTAAATTTGATTCTTAATAATAATACACTGTACTTTTTAGTTAACTTTGCCTCAACTTAATTGAAAAATTCTAGTAATCTGTACTATTCACATACTATGCCTTTTATTTACTCAGAAAACCGTAAACAATTTATCATCAAATTAACAGTAACTTACTGGAAACAATTATCCAGTAGTATGCTGTAGCATTCAACAGTAGGCTTACTGTAAAACTGATTTTTTTTTTTTTTTTACTTTGTCAAAGTACGGTATTACACTGTTGATTGTATTTTACAGTTATGAAATGTTATTTTAATTTAGTTTTATAGTGCTACTGTATAACGTTTAGAATATCTAGAAAAACTGTAGAAGTGTTATTTTAACTGTTGATGGGAAATAGGAAAAAGAACAATTGAAGCTTTAACTGCACAAAAACAGTTTATTATACAACAATCCATTAGTAAAAAGGACATAACAATAAAAAAGACTAACAATTTATAATTCATAATAAAAAAAACAGAACACTACATTATAATAATAATGGGATATAATGCAACAATAAATATAATATGTTTAAAAAAAACTAAGGAATTTTAAATTAAGAATTCAAATAACATTGACATAATGCAAAAAAACTCTGATTTGGCACTGGAATCTGTTCCTTATAAATGTTAATATAACGCTATGCATCCAAACTCTTTTCATATAACAATAATGGGTTATTTTGCCAAGCACAACGTGATTCTTTGTTTTGTTAGTCCTGGATCAACATTTTTGCCAAGGTAATTCTAACACTATCCTAAACACTTTCCATGGTAACACGAGGATATACAGCTTACTAATAACTAATGCATAAAATGCATACTTTTTGTCAGTGAGTGTGTTCCATTGCCAACACACGTACAATTGTGTTTATGATCCGATGACCTATGTTTGAGTCTTGCTCAGGCCGTATCCTGACCCTTTGATGGTCAGGTGCAAAAAAAAAACGTAAATTATTATATATTTGAACTAATTTAATTTCCGATTCTTGGGACCCTTAAAGTACCTTCAGTCTACACTGGCCTGGCAGCATAAAACTACTTTCCGCAGATCATTTCGAAAACATTGCATTCTGTATAGCAAAAATGCAGTTATTCAGTTCATATCTCACAAAAACAGTTTATTATACAACAATCCATTAGTAAAAAGGACATAACAATAAAAAAGACTAACAATTTATAATTCATAATAAAAAAAACAGAACACTACATTATAATAATAATGGGATATAATGCAACAATAAATATAATATGTTTAAAAAAAACTAAGGAATTTTAAATTAAGAATTCAAATAACAGTGACATAATGCAAAAAAATATATTTTTAAACTAATTAACAATTTATAATTAAAATCAGTGAACAATTCATGCAAAAATTAACAGGTACGAACTTACAAAACACAGTAAAACAAAGAAAGAGGGTGAGGATGAAGGCCAAGTGAGGAGGGCTGGTGTCATGTGCAAAAAGTTGCACTTCTGATAATCCTGCAAGAAATGATAAGCACAAATCAATCATTGAGGCAAAACATACAACTGATCATCAAAAAACACATTACAAACACCTTTAAATGATGGTCAAAAGCTTGTGCATAGAGCCTCGCAGCGAATGAAATCTTACTATTAATTAGTGAAGAGTATTTACCTCTGGATGAACTCCAGGGTGGAAGCTGCCTCTTCCTGGTATGCATAAAATAATGCAAAGAGGACAGTCAGGGCAGAGGTGAAGTCCTGCTGGAGGTGGCTGGACTCAATGACGACCTTGCCCTCCAAGGCCAGCACCCTTTTCTTGGGAAACAGAATGGAATCTCCTGAAAAACATATTTATGTATCACACTTAATTGTTCACTAAATACTGATATTACAAAAAAAAAGGTAAAGGAAATATAAATAAACTGTATACACATTTGTATGTTATCAAGAGTAAACAAAAATGTATTATTACAATGTTTACAGCATTCAAATTTGGTAATGAAATCTTAAGCATGAGGTTTGTTCCTGGCCAAACTTGAATCTGTTCTTCATATAAAGGGATTGTATCTCTTCAGGAAACTGGTTAAATAGCTCAATTCAAATAGATTCATTCTTTGATGTCTTTACACATCTTCCGTTAGAACAGAAAGAAGTCACACGCTGGTCTAGTACAACAGCAGTACAGGTTTTGTTACCCTAGTGCTTGCGCAAGTCAAGTATAAGAATCTTACCCAACAGGATTATCTTTGATGTGCTGGGCAGGGAAAGCTGGCTCTCTGTGTCTGTCTCTGTGGTAGTTTCCTGTATGAAATAGTCAACATAAAGGGGTAAGAATCGGAGCTAAGATCTGAGTTCACAAATATTGGAAAGACAAATAATAATAATGACATTAAATGACAGGCTATTTTAAGGGATTGTCGTCTTTTTAAAAAATACAGAAGCTTTGAGAAGTTCTGCTCTGGCTTTGCTAAACTACTCATTTACTTTTTTTGGCGAAACAGAGCAAAAACAGAATAAATTATGTCTAAAGTATAACTCACTTAATACTTAATACTCGTTTCTTGGAATGTTATGCACAATTAATTATATAATCGTCGTGACTCCCTCACCACTGGGCCAAATCCTGACTGATAGCAACCCATTCTTTCATAATCACTTCTTGGAGTTTGTCAGAATTAGTGGCTTTTTGTTTGTCCACCCGCCTCTTGAGGATTGACCACAAATTCTCAATGGGATTAAGATCTGGGGAGTTTCCAGGCCATGGACCCAAAATTTCAACGTTCTGGTCCCCGAGCCACTTAGTTATCACTTTTGCCTTATGGCACGGTGCTCCATCGTGCTGGAAAATGCATTGTTCTTCACCAAACTGTTGCTGGATTGTTGGAAGAAGTTGCTGTTGGAGGGTGTTTTGGTACCATTCTTTATTCATGGCTGTGTTTTTGGGCAGAATTGTGAGTGAGCCCACTCCCTTGGATGAGAAGCAGCCCCACACATGAATGGTCTCAGGATGCTTTACTCTTGGCATGACACAGGACTGATGGTAGCGCTCACCTTTTCTTCTCCTGACAAGCCTTTTTCCGATGCCCCAAACCATCGGAAAGGGGCTTCATCGGAGAATATGACTTTGCCCCAGTCCTCAGCAGTCCATTCACGATACTTTCTGCAGAAGATCAATCTGTCCCTGATGTTTTTTTGGAGAGAAGTGGCTTCTTTGCTGCCCTTCTTGACACCAGGCCATCTTCCAAAAGTCTTGGCCTCACTGTGCGTGCAGATGCGCTCACACCTGCTGCTGCCATTCCTGAGCAAGCTCTGCACCGGTGGCACTCCGATCCCGCAGCTGAATCCTCTTTAGGAGACGATCCTGGCACTTGCTGGACTTTCTTGGACGCCCTGAAGCCTTCTTTACAAGAATTGAACCTCTTTCCTTGAAGTTGCTGATGATCCTATAAATTGTTGATTTAGGTGCAATCTTAGTAGCCACAATATCCTTGCCTGTGAAGCCATTTTTATGCAACGCAATGATGGCTGCACGCGTCTCTTTGCAGGTCACCCTGGTTAACAATGGAAGAACAATGATTTCAAGCATCACCCTCCTTTTAACATGTCAAGTCTGCCATTCTAACCCAATCAGCCTGACATAATGATCTCCAGCCTTGTGCTCGTCAACATTCTCACCTGAGTTAACAAGACGATTACTGAAATGATCTCGGCAGGTCCTTTAATGACAGCAATGAAATGCAGTGGAAAGGTTTTTTGGGGATTAAGTTCATTTTCATGGCAAAGAAGGACTATGCAATCATCTGATCACTCTTAATAACATTCTGGAGTATATTGCAAATTGCTATTATAAAAACTTAAGCAGCAACTTTTCCAATTTCCAATATTTATGTAATTCTCAAAACTTTTGGCCACGACTGTACACACCATTCTTCTTCTGATGTAATGGGTACATCCGGTGTTATAGGAAGTGTTTCCGGTTCCAACTGACCTGATCTATGCAGCCTAACAATCCTTTAACAGATATGAAGATATAAATTGATAATGTGCCATGTGCATGTGTAAAAAGGAGTAAATTCTCAGTTCTCTGAGAGAAATCTCTGAGGATTCCTTTTGTTGACAAAAGAAAGAAAAGAATAAATAATAAAGTGTGAGTTTTGATGAATAGATTAGTCATTTGCAAGAATGCCAGAACAGCAAGAGTTTGTGTATGAAGATAACCTAAACACTAGTGCATGTAAAATGCCTGAAAATTACTTTGGAAAAGACCTCACATTTTTTCAAGTAATTATACCCTTTTTACAGTTAAAAAAAAAAAAAATCTGACATCTGGAAACATTTTATTCTTCTGTTATTCATCTGTCTCCTTGAAGGAAAATGTTGAGCTCTCTAGGAAAGCAATAATAAACAATTGTTAAAATCTGGCTAATGTTAAGTGAATACTATAAGTACAAAATGATTCTTGTTTTGGCTTGAGGACAAACTATTAACTTTGATATTCAATAGCTTAGAGGCATGTTTCACAGAAGTCTCCTGATAATGCTCTGATATGCTAATGACAGTATAAGCATATTCATTTACAATGAAAAATACAGGATAAATTAAACAATACTCAGTATAAATCCAACATGAGATTTACTCGTGATGTACTAAAATAAGCACTTTCACTGCTTAAAAGCAGCTTTTTGTAATATTATCTTTATTTGTAATGTCATTGTAACATGATACAAAGCCCATTAAACAAACCCATTACCATCTATACAGCTTCTCTGAGCATATGGCGCCCAGTATTGAGCAACAGTCTCAATTGAATTTCCCATTTCTCATATAAAGTTAAAATAATTTTTAACTAACCCCTATTTTAGTAACATGTAAAAAGTGATTATTGCTAGCTTTTCACAATGCTGTAGACAAACCACAAGAGAAAATCACAGGTTTGTATGAATTAAATCAGCACCGCTACATTGTGTAAATCATGGCTACTTCATTTTTGGGATAAACTCCAAGAGGGATACACATAAAATGAAACAACGCAAAAGGGTTTCAAGGGTTTCCCGGTAATTATAAAAAACTAGAACATGGATCACTGCTCAAGCCAATAATTTGGAGATTCTGCCTGGTGATCCAGGGGCTCTCTGATTCTCCTGGCAAAATATTTTTTCATTTCTGTGTTGATTTTCCATGTCCAGGAAGACTTTCAGCTGACTTCCCAGAACTCTAAGCATGACAGACCAACAGATACAATTCATACTGCTCTACTGCTGTTAATAATACTATTTATCTATTTTTGCAGGATCTGTTCAAGTGCTCTGTACTTTTTCTTATATATTATATAAGAGTATATTATTTATACTGTTACGTTTTTTAACTTCAAAAGAGAGTGATACAAATTGTCAGTACACTATAAAATCTAATTAGTTAGACTTACTTAAAAAAAAGCATGCAAACCGATTGAATTAAAAAAACTAAGTAAAGTTAAATAGGAATCATATGTTTTACTAACAAAACTTAGAAAGTATAGTAGACTTACACATGAGTTCTAGAGACTAAAAAAAAACCTGCGGAGTGTGACTTGATCATTTACTTTAAATAAAATTCAGTCAATTGTAAGATATTGTCACAAATTTAGAGGAATTGCATCAACCCAATTAAAATTTCACAAACTGTTTTTCACATAAGTGCAAACATAAACATGGTAAAAGATCATTATTTGAGATTTAAGTTCAAATTAGACATTATAGTAATTAGAGTTATAATGAGATAGTTATGTTATTCATATATAATTACATATATGAATTGTGATTTTTTTTTTTTTTTTTTTGTTGCATATGAATATATGAATTGCGATTTCTTGTTGTATCACTGCATCAATAGGTATTACAATGATATAAAAGAAGTGGCCAAGCAGAGGAAATTTTAGGAAAATTTTAGGAAAATCAGCATCAATTTATGAAGTCAGCTTATGTGATGTTCTCTCATATTTTTCAGTTGAATTGACAATTTAAGATGACTTTGACAAATCAGTGAATGCAAACAGAGAAGCATAACTGCAGAACTGGAGGAAATGACGGAAAAGTCTATTAAGAATAGCCCCTCCTCAGAAACTTTGCTTTGGCTAGACAAAGTGGTAATCAAACCAATTAATGAATCGTAACTTGCACTGTAAATGATTTCTGTTGCTTACACAGTATGATTTTCTCAACCGTATTCTGCTGTTTACGCTGTGTACAGTATGTTACTGTAGATTTTGTTGTTTTCACAGTATTTTATTGTATTCTCAACAGTTCCATACTGTTCAATGCATTCAGGGAAATGATCAGTAACTGTTAATCTAAATACAGTAGTGCAAATTGGCCGCGAAAAATACCACACAAACTTTTGTGGGTAAAACTGCTATCCTACAACAAAATTTCAGGACTGGGTGCCACGCATTAACACTCTTCATTTCTGTCAGCGGTGGGCGCATGAGAGCCATTTGAAAGAGTTTTTCTGTCATGTGAGTGCATCGTGTTTTCTCTGCCGACCTGGAAATGTGCTTCGTCATCTTCGTTACGTGGTGAGTAATAAATCTTAATATTGTCATGCATACAGACATTCTAGCTCCTTCTAGCTAATAGTTTGAATGTTAGTTTAGAATAGCTGACCGCGATTTCGAAATTTAAGGTTTATACTCCAACATTTTACTCTATATGCTGACGAGCAGGGCGGGCGAGAGCCGTGAGGGAACGGCGCGAGGCCGGTGGCGCGGGTGATGATGAGCGTCAGCTGCGCGGTGCACCGGGCTCTTTCACGGAGGAGCTCCGGAGGCATAGAAGGGGAGCGACAACAGTGAAGGACGAGAGAGGACCAGCCCTGTTTATTTATTTTGATATTAAAGTTATGTTGAATGTTCCGCCTCCTTCTTCTTCTTCATAATTAAGAACTGTGTAAGTTGTACTCTTTCAATGTAGTTTGCGACATGTTACTGTAAATTTAAATACAGTAATATGAAATGACCGTGAAAAACAATGTCAATTCTTTCATTTCTCTGAGCAACTTTGAGGGCGCCTTCGCCTTGCGTCACTGTCTGTAAAGCTTTTCGCCAGATCTTGTAAAGTTAAATGAATAATCTTTATTTTATTTTTTTTTTTGGCAAACCACAATGTCAGTAATAGCATAACGTTAGTTTAGAAGAACTGCGCCACATGAACATAATGATTGTGTTTTATTTTAGTGGATTTTTATATTACGAGCCATGTGGTACTGAAACATGAGATACAGCTGTGAAATGTTTTGCCTACTCTGTCAATTTCTGAAATACATTGTTGGTTCATTGTTTACTCCCAACTTTCAATGACGGAAATTTTTTCAAGGTTTCAGTATAGATACATTTCAATGTCCTATTCTTTTCATGTTTAGATTTTACTGTTGTATTTATTCAGTTACAAAGTTTCAATAACAGTTCATCTTTCCCTGTTACTGAGGTTTCAGTGATGAATATTGTTGCTCCTTTATGAGATTTCAACAATGGTTGGCTTTCTTCTTTTGTGAGATTTCAAAGATGGACAATTTTGTTCTTTTACGAGATTTTAATGACAGTCTGATTTGTTTCGTTACAGCATTTCAATGACGGACTGTTTTCGCTTTTGAGATTTTTCCTTTATGAGATTTCAATGACATTTGATTTTCATTGTCAGTCAGTTTTGTTCAGTTAAGAGATCTCAATACGGTATGTTTTGTTCTTTTGTGAGATTTTAATGACAGTTAGTTTTATTCAATTACAAGATTTTGGGTTATGATTTTAATGGGTTTGTTTTTCGGTTTTGTTCAATTGCGAGATCTCAATGATGGTTAGTTTGTTTCTTTGTTCTTTTACGAGATTTCAATGATAGTTGTGTTTGTTCCTTTAGAAGATCTCAATGACTGTCAGTTTTGCGCCATTACAAGATTTTAATGATGGTTAGTTTTCAGTGTCAGTTTTACAAGATTTCAATGACAGTCCGTTTATTTTCTGTTACGAGACTTTTTAATGTCCATCAGCTTTGCTCCATTAAATGATTTCAATGACAGTTTCATTTCGTTACGAGATTTCTGTGACGGTCAGTTTTGCTCCTTTGCAAAATCTGTTACAGTCAGTTTTGTTCCTTAAAGGGCACCAATTATGCCTCTTTTCACAAGATTTAAAATAAGTCTCTGATGTCCCCAGAGTGTGTATATGAAGCTTTATCTCAAAATACCCCACAGAAAAATTTTAATAGCACGTTAAAATTGCCACTTTTAGGGGTGAGTAAAAGTAATATTTTTGGTTACCTCCCAGGGTTACACTCCCTTATTTTCTGGGGTTTACTGTAACTCTTTATTCAGTACAGTTTATGGTGACTGAACTGGGGCTTTGGTCAGTATGTGATGGACTATTTTACACCAGGGTTAACCCTTTATACAGTACAGTTTATGGTGACTGTACTGTGGCGTTAGGACCCACTCAGACCACAGGCTGATCAGACCTGCTGGCCTCTCCAACATCTCTTCCCGCTGCTACCCAGTCTCTCATGCTGAAAGAGACCAGGCTCAACCCCGTTTAGCTTCAGTAGATGTATAAGCAAAAGCCTCAGGTTGACCACAGCAGGGCTTCACAAGCATTTTCAACCATAGACCCACTTATGCAGAAATATATACCTCAGCAATGGTGAGATGCTTCATGCCACATTCTATAAGTTAGCATTAACTGCATTGCATCTACATGATAAAAAAAAAACAAAAAAAACAAGTGTAATATTAGACCACTAGATGATGACAACCTCCTCATCAAGTTGCTCTGGAGCTTGAAGAACTCTGAGCCAAGTCAAAATGAAACATAAAAACGTTCTCCAACAAGGTGATATTTTCTAAATTTACTAAACTGTTAACAAAGCCATGTAATTTAGTATTTAATGTAATTTAGTTTTCTATGCAGCCAAGAGGAAGAAGGCAGAGACCGTAAAATAGGTGGGGGTCCAAAAATTTGAGAGAACATCACATAAGCTGACTTCATAAATTGACATTGATTATTTATAAAATTAGCAATGGTACATGTAAATACACATAAACAGTTGGTAAAACTTTTAAGTGAGTTAATCCAATTCTTCTAAATTTGTGACAATATTTTGTTAGTGATTATCTATGAGTCACACAGACTTCAATATTCAACATACTAAACACAACAGTGGTAACAATTCAATTTTATTTAAAGTAAATTATCAAGTACTCTCTTTTTTAGTCACTAGAACTCATGTGTAAGTCAGCTATACTTACTAAGCTTTTATCAGTACAACATACTATTCCTATTTCACTTTACAATCGCTTTGCATGCTTTATTTTAAGTAAGTCAAACTAATTAGATTTTACAGTGTAGTTGGGACCAGTAATGAGGGCAATTTAATGGTTTAAGATTTAGCACCCAAAAATATATTCTTACCTGCACATGGATTGACTTCCTATTAACATAATCTCCTTCATTGACTGAAGGAGCTTTAATAGAAATGTGAGTTCCATCAATGCACATCTGGGAACCCTGAAATTGAAAGTTATGTAAGAAACATTTTATGACTGTGGCTGTATACAGTATTGATATATGGATAGATTAAGTAGTGCTATGTAACTTAAAATGGTTTCTCACAGCATATCATAGAAAGGACAAAACTGCCACTCTGTGGAATTCCTCTTTAATGACTCTTGTGGTTAATGGCCAGGGAACTGCACAAAAGTGTGTAGAAACGTCTCGGTTACGTAGGTAACCCTCGTTCCCTGAAGGAGGGAACGGAGACGTACGTCGGATGACCGACGAATAGGAATCTCGCTAGAGAGGCCAATCTACTTCGAGTGTAACTAAAACGAGCCAATGCATATTGGCATGCAATCATATGCATCAGCTGCTCACTCCTCGCAGCGCGGGTATATAATGAGCAGCAGGTGCGTTGCATCTTTAGGTTTTCGCTGAGGAGCCGAACCAGATAGGCGGCAGCATCAGCGGGGTACAGCAACTGTGGCGACGGGACGTACGTCTCCGTTCCCTCCTTCAGGGAACGAGGGTTACCTATGTAACCGAGACGTTCCCATTCAGTCGGTCACTTCGACGTACGTCGGATGACCGACGAATAGGAATCCCTACCAAAGCGTCACAGGAGCTGCCCTCTTCCAGCGCTCTGTTGTAAGCCACCTGAACCCCCTTGCCTGAGGACGGTGGGCCAGGGCTAACACAGAGAGTGTCAATCACTGCTGTTCCCAAACCCATTCAGTGAGACTATTGGATAACACTGGGAAGCGTACCCTACGTGTAACAGGGACGCTGCGGAAGCCACATCCTTCCCCGAAGGAGTTATGTGGAAGAATAATGGACTAACCGTGGGGTTGTCATATGGAAGAACTGGGGTGACTCCACTCAACGAGAGGTGGGTTCTCCCAGAGGGAAAGACACGGGCTTCGATTAGGAGCAACCGTGGAACCAGACATATGGGATCCCCGTAGGGTCACTCATATGGAACCCAGCCTAAATCCGGTTCTCAAGGATGCAGCGGAGTATAGGCCTGGCGCCAGACGCTCCGCCACGTCGGCTGCCGAAGGGAGATCGGAGGACTCAACAGGGTCTGCCTTGTAGGGACTCTCTGGAGAATAAGCACATGTAAGTGCAGCAAGCCGACACTAAGCCGGGGCCTCTCCGTGCCTCTGACCTGAGGCGAGAACACGGGAGGAGACCGACTCAACACGAAGGCTATAAAACCTAGCGAGTGTGTTAGGTGTCGCCCAGCCCGCAGCTCTACAGATGTCTGTTAGCGAGGCGCCATGAGCCAGCGCCCAGGAGGATGCAACACCTCTCGTGGAGTGTGCATGCAACCTGAGCAGGCAGGGCACACCCTGAGCTTGGTAAGCCAGGGCAATGGCATCCACTATCCAGTGGGCCATCCTCTGCTTAGAGACAGCCTTTCCCTTCTGCTGGCCTCCATAACAGACAAAGAGCTGGTCTGAGGTCCTGAAGCTTCGAGTTCTGTCCACGTACAGTCGCAAAGCGCAAACTGGACAGAGCAAAGCCAGGGCTGGGTCTGCCTCCTCCGAGGGCAGCGCTTGCAGGCTCACTACCTGGTCCCTGAAGGGAGTGGTAGGAACCTTGGGCACATAGCCAGGCCGGGGTCTCATTACCACGTGGCTGTCACCCGGCCCGAGCTCTAGGCACGATACGTCGACCGAAAAAAGATTGCAGGTCCCCTGCCCTCTTGATGGAGGCCAATGCAGCCAGCAGCAAAGTCTTCATAGACAGAATCTTTAAGTCTGGTGACTGCAAAGGCTCAAAGGGAGCATTCTGGAGTGCTCTCAGCACCAGAGCCAAGTCCCAAGAGGGTATGGAGGGGGGACAAGGAGGATTTAACCGTCTCGCCCCCCTAAGGAACCTGACGACCAGGTCGTGCTTACCAACAGATTTGCCATCTATGTGGTCGTGGTATGCAGAAATAGCAGCAGCATGGACTTTGAGGGTGGCGGGGGCAGCCTACGCTCCAACCCTAGCTGCAAGAAGGAAAGCACGACTCTGATCGAGCATCTTCGGGGGTCTTCTCGGCGAGAAGAACACCACTCGACGAACAGGTTCCACTTCAGGGCGTAAGCACGTCTTGTAGACGGTGCACGTGCCGAAGTGATGGTGTTAAGTACCTCGGAGGGTAAGTCACCAGAACCTCCGCGTCCCGTCCAGGGACCAGACATGGAGTTTCCAGAGATCTGAACGCGGGTGCCAGAGGGTGCCCCGTCTCTGAGAAAGAAGGTCCTTCCTCAGAGGAATGGGCCAGGGAGGGGCTGTCGCGAGGAGTGAGAGTTCCGGGAACCAGGTCCGGTTGGGCCAATAGGGCGCAACTAACACGACCTGCTCCTCGTCCTCCCTGACTTTGCACAGGGTCTGTGCAAGTAGGCTCACTGAGGGAAATGCATGTTTGCGGAGGCCCCGGGGCCAGCTGAGAGCCAGTGCGTTTGTCCCGAGTGTTCCCTCGGACAGAGAATAGAACAGCTGGCAGTGAGAGGTTTCTGGAGAGGCAAACAGGTCTACCTGAGCCTCTCCGAACTCTCTCCAGATCAGCTGGACCGCCTGGGGGTGGAGTCGCCACTCTCCCGGCAGCGCAGCTTGTGAGAGCTCGTCGGCCGCACGGTTGAGCACACTGGGGATGCGAATGGCACGAAGCGACCTCAGATGCTTCTGACTCCAGAGGAGGAGATGGGGGGCAAGTTGTGACATGCGACGGGAGCGTAGACCACCTTGACGGTGTATGCAACGGTCGCAGTGCTATCCGTACGGACCAGCACATGCCTGCCCTGAAGCGGCCCCTTGAGGCGGCTCGGGGCGAGCCGTACTGCCAACAACTCGAGGCAATTGATGTGCCACTGCAGTTGGGGGCCCGTCCACACCCCTGACACTGCACCCATCTCGGGACTCGGCCGTGGAGCCAGTGCTGAAGCGGTCTCATATGAAGCAGACCGAGCGGAGTTACTGCCGCTGCGGCCGCCATATGCCCCAGGAGCCTCTGAAAGAATTTCAGTGGGACCGCCGTCCTGCCGTTGAACGTATTCAGGCAGTTCAACACCGACTGAGCACGTTCCTCTGTGAGGCGTGCCGTCTGTTCGACCGAGTCCAACTCCATACCGAGAAAAGAGATCCTCTGCACGGGGGCGAGTTTGCTCTTCTCCCAGTTGACCCGAAGACCCAGCTGGCTGAGGTGACTGAGCACCAAATCCCTGTGTTCGCACAACTGATCCTGCGACTGAGCCAAAATGAGCCAGTCGTCTAGATAGTTGAGGATGCGAACACCCTGTTCTCTCATGGGAACAAGGGCTCCCTCCACGACCTTCGTGAAGACGCGGGGAGACAGGGCCAGCCCAAAGGGCAAGACTCTGTACTGATATGCTCGACCTTCGAACGCAAATCACAGGAATGGCCTGTGTCACGGAAGGATCGAGACATGAAAGTACACGTCCTTCAGGTCGATTGCTGCAAACCAATCTCGGGGACGGATGCACTCGAAAATGCGCTTCTGCGTGAGCATTTTGAACGGTAGCTTGTGAAGGCTCCTATTCAAAACTCGCAGGTCCAAGATCGGTCGTAACCCACCGCTTTTCTTGGGTACAATGAAGTAGGGGCTGTAGAGCCCCGACTTCATATCGGCTGGAGGGACCGGCTCTATCGCGTCCTTCGCCAGTAGGACCGCGATCTCCGCACGCAAGACAGGAGCATCGGCAGCTTTCACTGAAGTGAAGTGGATGCCCCTGAACCTCGGGGGACGCCGGGCGAACTGAATCGCATAGCCGAGCCTGATGGTCCGGATGAGCCAGCAAGACGGACTGGGGAGCGCTAACCAGGCTCGCAGAGACCGTACAAGCGGGACCAAAGGGACCGCAGGCGTACCCGCCGTGGGGCAGCGAGGTGGAACGCAGGGACGCGGCTCGGGAGACTCTCTTTGTGAGGCGGCCCGAAGCGGGGTCAGAGTGTGCTGTGCAACACTTACCTGGTTCCACAGATGGACAGTGGGAGCAGGCGAAGTCTTGGCTGCCTGCTGCGCGCTGCTGTCCGCTGGCGACAGAAGAGGGGGAAGAGAGTGGTGAGGTTCTAGCCCTCCCACTGCTCTCCAAGTCCTCTTCGGACCCGGAGACGGAGGGAACCGCTCTTTTTTTTTCTGAAAATTTGGGTACCACTGGCTGTTGAGCCAGCGGCGGAACAGAAAAACCAATCAACAAAGGATTTACTACCCGGCCCTCCTCCGGGGAAAGAGTGGAGAGGTCTCCATCTCCTGAAGAGCAGTTCCCTCCCTCTCCAAGTCACCCGTCCTAGGGCCTCTTGCTCTTGGCTTTGCCGCCCTTCTTGGCGGGGGCCTGGACGGGCTGGGCACCCCGACCATGACCGGCTCCATGGCGCCGCTTGATGACGGCTGCTGCTGCTGGGGAGCGGGGGCGGCCACTGGGGGGGGGGGGGGGATGGGGGGGGGGGGGGGGGCGCCCCTGGCGACGAGTAGCCTGAGGCGATGCGGGCGGTGGAGGTGCAGCAGCTGACCGCCTCAGCAGGATGTGGCCCTCAGACTGCTTCTGTACAGCCGAGAACTGTTGGGCAAAGTTCTCGACCGCGTCGCCAAGAGGCCGGTCTGGGACATGGGGGCATCAAGGAACCTGACTTTGTCGGTATCCCTCATGTCGACCAGACACAGCCAGAGATTACGTTCCTGGACCACCAGCGTGGACATCGCACGACCCACTGACCGCGCAGTGACCTTCGTCGCTCGAAGCGCGAGGTCCGTAGCGGTACGAAGTTCTTGGGGAACCTGTGGATCATGACCACCCTCGTGCAGGCCCCTCAGTGCCTTGGCCTGATGGACCTGCAACAACGCCATAGCGTGTAAGGCGGCAGCGGCTTCCGCGCAGGCCCAGTAAGCACTGCCGGTGGTCCGACCAGTGCTCACAGGCCCGGGAAGGGAGAGACGCTCCCCCCTCTCTTAGGAAGGGGTATGCGTGAACATCCCTTTGCCGCACCGCCATCAAGGGTAGTGAGGGAGGAGGTCCCACTGGCACGGTTTCGGGCAGTAAAAGGTGCCCTCCACGCACCAGTGTTCTCTACATGCACTTCCGGGAAGAAGGGAACCGGGGTGGGGGGCTGAGAACCATCCCTTGCCACTCCAAGGAACCAATCATCCAACCTCGAGGGCTCGGGACACGGTGGAGCACTCCACACGTTGGAGCATTCCACACGAGCCCGACCCTGTTGGCGGCCCGGGAAAGCATAGCCATCAGTTCCGGGTCTGATTCGGGCACAGCTGACACTCCCGAAGGAGGCAGCCGCGCCGAATCATCATCCACGAAAGCGTCAGGCTCACCCTCCGATGCAGCGATCGACATCCGGTCATCCTGGGGAGCCCTGAAGGATACGGATGGTACACACCTCTGGGGCGGTCCATCACGCTCCCCCAGCAGCTCTACTGGCTGCAGAGTGCGGGAGGAGTGAGGGTTCCCAGGGGGTTGGTTCCCCGAGGGAAGCGCGCTCACTGTAATCCTCAAATCACCAGTGCCACCGCCCGAAACAGCCCTCCATTTTCAGGAGGACTGGAACGAAGCAGCGGCACTGGGACTCCGCCCCCTTGCAGGAGGCGGAGTCTAGATCGCAACCCCGCCCCCTTGCAGGAGGCGGGGTCTAGATCGCAACTCCGCGATGGTCATCTTCCCGCAATGGGTGCATGACTCATCCACAAACGCTGCCTCAGCGCGCCTTAAGCCCAAGCACGCGATACAGCGCTCGTGACCATCCCGAGGCGCCAGGTAACGACCGCATCCAGAAACACGCAAGTAGTACACATCTTCGAAAAGACGCGAAACCACTCGCGCGAGCTCTTTTAGGAATTAACTCTTTCGAGTGCCGAAGCACGCAGGGGATAACCGCGGCAACACAGACAGGGAAAAAGTGCAGCCTGTCGTGTGCACTCACTCTTGAAACCGCTCTTACCAGCTGTGATAACAGCTTTTAAGCGCTCTATAATAGCGCACCGTTACCAGCCATAAGAACGGCTTTTACAGCTGAGAACAGCTTCATTTGCTCACATAAAACAGAACAAACAGAGAAGACAAACAAGAGAACGGCCCCGCTGCTGCGCTGTCCGCCTGCACTCTCACGAAGAGCAATCCACCAAAAGATTCTTCGTCTTTCGTCACACTCGCTCGTAGACACCATACAGGTTCGGCTCCGAAGCGAAAAGCTAAAGATGCAACGCACCTGCTGCTCATTATATACCCGCGCTGCGAGGAGTGAGCAGCTGATGCATATGATTGCATGCCAATATGCATTGGCTCGTTTTAGTTACACTCGAAGTAGATTGGCCTCTCTAGCGAGATTCCTATTCGTCGGTCATCCGACGTACGTCGAAGTGACCGACTGAATGGGAACTGTTTGAATGCAACGCATAGTGTCCGAACAGCCCTACACACAGTTGCCTTTGCCACATGCTCTGCATCACCAACGTTATCCAAAACGTTGCAAAAAACGTTGTGATGTGTCACGTTTGATATGTAAGATTTCAAAAGATTTGAATAAATTAACGAATCAGTAATGCTCCAAATACGAAAACACATCGATACGTGGTCTTATCACCCTCTCACGGCGGAAAAGATTCCGTATAATCGGTGCTTCCACATCCACTGGATCGTCTTCGAAAGGGCATGCCATGCTCCGCCACCTCTCTGAAACAAACCCTGAAACTAAACCTGCCCTGGAGCAGGTTATGTTCAGAGCTTAAGTTGCTATGGCTACTTACATACCTTGAAACTTACCTCGGTTTTTGGAATCGAAAGCTGAGGTTATCTGCCTACTTACCCTTAAACTTACCCTGGAATGTCACATAACCTGCTTTTTGGAATAACCCCCAGTATCTCTGGTTGTGTTGGTTGTATTGCAAAGATCACTAGTTATAAGTCTAGTTAATTTATGTATAGCAGCACTGCAGAAAACAGTGACGTAATCGTCCGGCTCAGCTCAGTTCGCATACAACGGCGCCAATGCAGGCATATCAAAAACACTGCTGAATATCAAGCAAGTGTCCCCAACTTAAGCAAGCCAAAGGAACCAAAACTCCAACAAATGGAGAAAAAAAACCTTGGGAGAAACCAGGCTTAGTCGGGGAGCCAGTTCTCCTCTGGCCAATTATTTTGGAGTCATATGTACTTTCTATGAAAGTCTTTTATCTTTAAAGAATAAGAGGTTAAAAATAACAAATTACATGAAGTCAGATTAAATTAAAGGGATGATTATATTAGAGTCACACCATTAAATGTCACTAGATTTAGCAGCACATTACTGTAAAAACCTACAGTACAATACCGCATTTTATAATACAGTACATTACTGTAATTTACATTGCATTCTGGGTAATTTTGTTTGAGCTGGAACATGTTACAATATAATTTATTGTTGCTGTAAGTTAGCTGTAACATAGCTGTAATATGACAGGCAATAATACAGCATTGCTGTAAACATCACGTCCCCTGACTGACTTCTGAACACAATTACACCGCTCACTCATGAATATCTGGATGAGTCACTCAGTGGATATCTGGAAGTTTGGGAAGTTCATTTTATGTTTGAGTATTTTACACTATAGTGTGTGTAGCTTTTACTTTGAATTAACAGTAGAAGTTTAGCCAGCGAACATTGCAAAAAAAAGAGTTAAAGGTATCTACTCACTGTTTTGCTTGTCCTGACATTTTCAAATCTAACTCGGTGAATTACTCCTAGTTTATTTCGACCAAGTCAGACCTGGTGAATGTTGAAACGATGAAAAGACAAATCGGGATGGTTTTAGTTAGTTTTGTTTCTGTCAAGTTTGAATATATTGTGTTTTACAATGGTCTGCGAAGTAAATTTACTGCATTTGCTAATGGAGTCTGGTAGGTTTGAAGGATCATATGATAACAAAAATGTCTATCTCTGTGCGGAAACTTCCGATTATGTTCGATCTGTCAACAAAAACTGATTGGATTATAATAGACGTACATTGACTGTGCTCAAACTGAATTATGCACATCAGGCACTAAACAGCAAATCCTTGGACGCAAAACTGTACCTTCAACATTTAGCTTGAAAATACTTCCATCAAGCTGAAGTCACACTCAGTAGTTTTTTTTTTTTTTAAATCTACTGTCAATTGGTATAGTGGAGCTGCTAATCTGAATATCATATAGTATGTACAAAGAATTTCCAAGTACACAAAGTCACACAGTTGGTTGCTACACAATGATGCAGATTAGATTTGCAGCTGACTGCACATAAAATTATTATAAAAACCACCTCTTTAACCTCACTGCACAATGCTCAATAAGCAACTGTTTATTAGCATGCACAGTGTAAGAATTTCCATGTTTATCCACTGTGATTTAGTCACACAAAAGGAAGGAACCACCAGACCATGTATTTTACCTTCGACAAATGCAAGGCTTTTGTAATCAAATCTAGGCTTTTGGTTGTTATTACTCATAGCTTGATATTCATAGAGTGCGTGTGCATAATGCAGCACCAGAAGCAGGAGAGATGAGGGAGCATGAAAATGAATAGAGACCTTTTTTTTTTTTTTTTTTTACGCTTGTTTGTACAGGTGCTGGTCATATAATTAGAATATCAGCAAAAAGTTGATTTATTTCACTAATTCAATTCAAAAGGTGAAACTTGTATATTATATTCATTCATTCATTACACATTGACTGATAAATTTCAAATGTTTATTTCTTTTAATTTTGATGATTATTACTGAGGAAAATCCCAAATTCAGTATCTCAGAAAACTAGAATATTGTGAAAAGGTTCAATATTGAAGACACCTGGTGCCTCACTCTAATCAGCTAATTAACTCAAAACACCTGCTTTTAAATGGTCTCTCAGTCTAGTTCTGTAGGAAGTTTTAGAGCACTTCATGCATCCTGCTGACCAACATTATGGAGATGCAGATTTCATTTTCCAACAGGGCACCTGCACACAGTGCCAAAGCAACCAGTACCTGGTTTAAGGACCATGGTTCCCTGTTCTTAATTGGCCAGCAAACTCACCTGACCTTAAACCCATTGAAACCTCATATGGTTATTGTGAAGAGGAAGATGCGATATGCCAGACCCAACAATGCAGAAGAGCTGAAGGCCACTATCAGAGCAACATGGGCTCTCATAACACCTGAGCAGTGCCACAGACTGATCGACTCCATGCCACGCAGCATTGCTGCAGTAATTCAGGTGAAAGGAGCCCCAACTAAGTATTGAGTGCTGTTCATGCTCATAGTTTTCATGTTCATACTTTTCAGTTGGCCAAGATTTCTAAAAATCCTCTCTTTGTATTGATCTTATGTAATATTCTAATTTTCTGAGATACTGAATTTGGGATTTTCCTTAGTTGTCAGTTATGATCATCAAAATTAAAAGAAAAAAACATCTGAAACATATCTGTCTGTGTGTAATGAATGAATATAATATACAAGTTTCACTTTTTGAATGGAATTAGTGAAATAAATCAACTTTTTGATGATATTCTAATTATATGACCAGGACCTGTATTATAGACCTCCCTCATTTTGAATAAAGCCATAATTCTAAGTATTAAACTTTGGCATGTAAGTGGTCACACAATGTTTGTTCTACACCGTTCTGTAGCAATTAGACTACTCGCCTGTTGGATGATTAAAGGGGGGAAAAAATCCTGTAGACTCACATGGAAGAAGTTACCTATGCCTTATCAAGAGACCAGAATATCCTAGAGATATCAAAGAAATTTCTCCTTACCTTCATTTCAATATTTAAAAGTGGATATTAATTTGCCACCTGAATTTAAAGTTCTCAATATTGTGGAAGAATGTCACAGGATGCCGTGTTTGTCTTTTGTCAGCATTGTGAACCTTCATTTCAAGGCTGCCTGTCATCTCTTTTACTGTCTGCATTTGACAGAATTTGCATTTCAGCTCAACATGCAGAAAATGATTGCTCTCGTCTGATCAGACATTTTAATTAGAAAGATACAGAAGGTTAATTCCCCTCTCGGTAGACCCGATCAGCATTAAGGTTATGCACAATTAAAATGTTCTGTTTCTCATATTTGTTTCAGTGCAACCACAAGAAACATTATTTAAAACAATGCATTGTGAAAATATTTTGACTTTTAACCATGGTCGAGTTCTGATTTTAGACAAACATTCTGCAACATTATTATTATTATTTTTATTATTAAAATTTCAATGCATTTGTTGATTATTTGTCTATAATGTACTTGTTTTCATTTGATGCCCTTTAAAAGTGTAAATAATATGCCTCTATGTTTGTTTGAACATCCTGACCAATCTTTAACATTAACATTGGCTTTCAACCAATTGTGTGAGTTTGGGGCAGAATTATCATTTTGTCTGGCAGTTTTTTTTTGCAATATGGTATTTTTGTGATATATGAATAAATGTAAAAAGTCTGTAATAAAGTGATAAATAATGACAGTACATGTTGCTAATGTATCATTCAACACTGATAGAATTAGAATGGAAAGACAAACAAGGTTTTTAGAAGTTGTCCTTTAACAGGCAAGTTACCCAAACCCTATTGGAAGGGGATACGTGGTATTGATATTTATATTGATATTGATATAGATATATTCACTTCCATCAAGATTTCAGAGCTGAATTTCAAAATTTTTACTCAAAACACATTTTTTAAGATTAATGAATAATTTTAACTTTATGTGAATAACTGACACTTCGCAAACAGCTTGACAGGCGATCTGACCAATCATAGCCCGAATCTGCCATTTTGCCTGACAAAGCAGGGGAGTATAGTGATTAACATTGGTGAACTTGAAAAATTGTGGGTACTCGCATCTTTCTGCTCTTGAAACAACATTCCTTCTGATGTTCAATCATGTTTATTTGATACTATAAATTAATTTGTATGAAGAGATGGTTGGTTCACAAGCCGATTGAAGGAGCCACAGCGATCTGTCACGACATATTAAAGAGCCACTATACGGTATTTTTTGAAGTTAAAAATTACGTTTTTAACATCTTTAAAAAATTACGATTTATTAAATATGAAACTGTTTCATATGTCTGTCGATGCGTTGTCCTCTTTACTACACGATATATTTATCACTGCGTGAGAACATGATGTGTGGCGTGAGAGCGCATGGCTTGTCGGACACAGCAACAGTAACTAAAGGGGGTGTATTTTGTGAAACAATTTTTTCTTGGAGAGATGTGCAGAGCTTATATTTATGTATAGGCTAAGTATGTACGTATGTATGCATATATATGTTTAGGAAAACAAGGATTTTGGTTTTATTAATTTCTTGTTGTTCCTGGGAAGGTTTAGTACATAATTGCAGATGTTTGAAATCTAAATTGAAAGCCAACTTGAACCAGTTGGAGAATGAGTTTATGTTAAATTGTTGAGTAAATGTTTGAATCTTGTTCAAGAAAGACCAGAGAGTTGATTTCACTTTTATATAAGTATAAGGTAATTTGAGAAAGCCCTTTTCTTGTTTGTTTGTTTACATATACAGTACTGTGCAAAAGTTTTAGGCAGGTGTGAAAAAAATGCTGTAAAGTAAGAATGCTTTCAAAAATAAACTTGGTAATAGATTATATTTATCAATTAACAAAATGCAAAGTGAGTGAACAGAAGAAAAATCTAAATCAAATCCATATTTGGTGTGACCACCCTTTACCTTCAAAACAGCATCAATTCTTCAAGGTACACTTGCACAAAGTCAGGGATTTTGTAGGCATATAGTTAGGTGTATGATTAAACAATTATACCAAACAGGTGCTAATGATCATCAATTCAATATGTAGGTTGAAACACAATCATTATAACTGAAACAGAAACAGCTGTGTAGGAGGAATAAAACTGGGTGAGGAACAGCCAAACTCAGCTAACAAGGTGAGGTTGCTGAAGACAGTTTACTGTCAAAAGTCATACACCATGGCAAGACTGAGCACAGCAACAAGACACAAGGTAGTTATACTGCATCAGCAAGGTCTCTCCCAGGCAGAAATTTCAAGGCAGACAGGGGTTTCCAGATGTGCTGTCCAAGCTCTTTTGAAGAAGCACAAAGAAACAGGCAACGTTGAGGACCGTGGACGCAGTGGTCGGCCAAGGAAACTTACTGCAGCAGATGAAAGACACATCATGCTTACTTCCCTTCGCAATCGGAAGATGTCGAGCAGTGCCATTAGCTCACAATTGGCAGAAAACAGTGGGACCCTGGTACACCCATCTACTGTCCGGAGAAGTCTGGTCAGAAGTGGCCTTCATGGAAGACTTGCGGCCAAAAAGCCATACCTCCGACGTGGAAACAAGGCCAAGCGACTCAACTATGCACGAAAACACAGGAACTGGGGTGCAGAAAAATGGCAGCAGGTGCTCTGGACTGATGAGTCAAAATTTGAAATATTTGGCTGTAGCAGAAGGCAGTTTGTTCGCCGAAGGGCTGGAGAGCGGTACACGAATGAGTGTCTGCAGGCAACAGTGAAGCATGGTGGAGGTTCCTTGCAAGTTTGGGGCTGCATTTCTGCAAATGGAGTTGGGGATTTGGTCAGAATTAATGGTATCCTCAATGCTGAGAAGTACAGGCAGATACTTATCCATCATGCAATACCATCAGGGAGGCATCTGATTGGCCCCAAATTTATTCTGCAGCATGACAACGACCCCAAACATACAGCGAAAGTCATTAAGAACTATCTTCAGTGTAAAGAAGAACAAGGAGTCCTGGAAGTGATGGTATGGCCCCCACAGAGCCCTGATCTCAACATCATCGAGTCTGTCTGGGATTACATGAAGAGAGAGAAGCAACTGAGGCTGCCTAAATCCACAGAGGAACTGTGGTTAGTTCTCCAAGATGTTTGGGCCAACCTACCTGCCGAGTTCCTTCAAAAACTGTGTGCAAGTGTACCTAGAAGAATTGATGCTGTTTTGAAGGCAAAGGGTGGTCACACCAAATATTGATTTGATGTAGATTTTTCTTCTGTTCACTCACTTTGCATTTTGTTAATTGATAAATATAAACTATTAACATGTCTATTTTTGAAAGCATTCTTACTTTACAGCATTTTTTCACACCTGCCTAAAACTTTTGCACAGTACTGTATATATACTCTCCTTTGACATTTGCCATGTTATTGAGTGTCACGGTGTGGCTATAGAGAGCACGACGAAGGAATAATGAATATAAATAGTCCTCAATAAATCCAATAGGAAATATGCTGGAGAATAAACAAACAAAACCACTTTAAATTAGTGGTTCTCAAACCACGGCCAGTAACAAATGCAAATACAACCAACAATATGCCGACCACATTTAAAAAATAACTTCCAGTTTTGCAATTTATTTTTCTTTTCAAATTAAATTCAAATGGATTAAATGAATACAAGTTTGAACTATAATGTTTTTTGTCATATAAAATCATTTTGGTGATCATATATTATTTTCAGACATTAGCCTGCTCAGTTAAGGAACACTTACAAGCGCACGTTTTGGCAGAATTCCGATAGTAGCCATTATTTTTGTAAATTTAGGGAACTAAATGGACAAATTTGTTATTAGAGGAGAAAAACAAAATGAGGAACATACTAATGAAGGAACACATTGCAAACAAGAAGAGTAGTAGCATCAGCATGCAGCGAAGGTAAGAAGTATGGAAGAATAGCCATTGTTTGCTCACAGTGAAGTACTTGGCATGTTGTGTATCATGAGTTTATTGAACAGGAGAGTTTCACTTTGATATGAAGTCACACTGCCAACTATTTCAACACGCTGTGAAACGAAAACGAATTTCTTGTAGTATTTATTGATTTTGAAACCACTGAATTAGACTACAGGTTGGTTGTAAAGAAACACATCAAACTCAGGGCTTAAATACATGATTGAATGATTGACTAAAACAGAACAGGTGTTAAATCTAATACAGATTCAGAAATATGAATGATTACCTGATTAAGCAGTAATGAGGAAGCAAGAGATAAGGCACAGGATATCATCAAGTCCCAGGTCAGATGATAATCCTATCGACTACAACTCAATGTGTTATCAATATCATATTTATCAAGAGGGTGCATCTCATTTTTTAATTATCCATCCTCACCTGCCTTCATCCATATTAAAGGAAAGAAGGCAATCAGCTCTGTAAGCATTGAGTAAGAGGAAGGCTATGTGTAAAGTATGATGTTCTTGCTCACGGTCATCCCACATGCTTCAAGAAATGTTGTTGGAACTTTAATCATAAAATTTCTAATAAATGTTACTAAAGCAAAATGCGTGCACTTTTTTAAAAATTTAGAAAATGGATGGTTTATTCAAACTTCAGTAATTTAATTTTTTTTTTATTAGATGCAGTAATAATAAATCAAATGCAAATTATAAGCACAAAAGAACATGCATATAATAAGAAAGATGCACCATTGTTTGAAACCTAGAGAAGTCATGTGGTTCACCAATCAAGACCACTTACTGTATAGGAGTAAACCTGTGTTTTCTCTAGGAAATTGATTAGACTACCAAGCAGTGCATATCCAAAACCAAAATGGGCGTTCACCAATCAGTGGCCAATTTCAAACTACAACGGATGATTTTCAACCATTTTTCATCAGACTTGCTAAAATCATAAAGACCCATAACTAAATCTAGCCCCCAGTAGTCAAAAGCCCGTTAAAAAGCCCATCGTGGTTTGAAAACGCCTCATTGGGGAACAACCACTAGAGTTCTGCTGAGAAACATTACCTGCATGATCTTGTAGTCATCAACAGTTTCTGTGTTCCCATTTTCCTTAGTTCCTTGTTAGTCTCCCTGGTCCTTAATTAGTTAAGGAATGAAAGTGTTCTCCATTAAGTTTAGCCTGTTTTCACCGAAACACAATCACAAAACTACAGTTTGTTGGAGAAAGCGCCTGGTTTTTCTACTTTGTGATGTTTAAACAGATTGAGGTCTGCATAAGGCGAATGTAGCTTTACATAAATTTTCATTAAGAAAACCTAAGCTCTTTTATATTGTGCAAGATAAAATTGTTAATTTAATGTGTACGTAGTTTCACAGAAAATGAACTGAGATTTACGTAATGGCCATAGTTCAGAGGTGTTTATTACTCTTCAACACACCTGCCTGGATGTTTTCATTGATCCTAATGACCTTGATTAGCTGCTTCAGGTGAGTTTAATTTGGATGGAAAGATTATCATGGTGTCTTTTTTACATTTCAGACAATACAAAGGAAAAGAGGCAGTCTGATGTAAGACAGATTTTGAAAACTTGAGCCCTTGGACTACTTGTAGACTTCTGAAAGTAATGTTGTTTTTAAAGGTTATAAGTCTTTTGTCCTTTTAGCCCCACTGTTAATGTGTTTAATTTTCTGTCTCTTTGTCATTGATTGTTAAACTGCCAAATAAAGTAAACTCAATTGCTGGGAAGGTGTCACTTATGTTTTAAAAGTTTTTCCCAAAACTTTGAAATGGCCAGAAATTTGTTGATTGGCCATTAATGTCGCTCAGAACATTATTTTATGTTGAAGTTTCAGCTGTTTTTTTTAATGTTTCAACAAAAGTGATATAGAATCAACATCACATTAACATTGATCAAATGATATTACAAATGTTTTTTTTTTCAGTATTGATTCAACAGCAGTGATGTAGAATCAACAATATTATCATTGATCATTTCTGTAAATTTCAATGTTGCTTCAGCATCAGTGATGTAGAATCAATCATGGTGTAATGTTGAATCAATAGCGTTATCATTGATTTTTTTTTTGTTCAACATTGTTTTAACATTAACTGAGGGTGCAAAAGTGTTGTCGAAAAAATATCACTTCGTAGTGTTGAATCAATAATATTACCATTTATTTGTGATTGAAATCTCAACATTGCTTTAACATTAATTGAGGGTGCAGGGGTGATACTGAAGCAACATCCATTTGTAGCGTTAACTCAATGCAATTATCATTGATGCATCACCACTAACTCAACATTGTTTCAATGATTACATGCTATCTGGGTTTACTGTTCTGTTTGACCGCTAACCAATGAGAGGAGACAGGAGGGACAGATTAAATGGATCACAAGTCAGTTGAGAAGCTGGAGGAAAAGTAATTGGAAAGACAGAAATGTGGGACTAATCAAAGCCGTAAGGTTAAAGCAGTTAGCAGAGAGCATGAGTAGGAAGGGAAGGCAGAGCAAATACTGTCAAAAAGAATAGTTGATTCTTGGTAATGACAAAATGATGTAGAAAGCCACAAAGTTTAATTTCCCTTTTTGTCCCATTCAAAAGGTGTGCTCGCAGAGAGAGAGTTCTTTATTTTACGCTTCATTGGCTACAAATTGGATTTCTACCCATCAATATTGTTAAAGGGGTAGTTCACCGAAATATAAATTCTGTCATTAATTACTCACCCTCATGTCATTCCACACCCGCAAGTCCTTCCGTTCATCTTCAGAACACAAATTAAGATATTGTTGATGAAATCCGAGGTATATGACTCTTCCATAGACTGCAATTTAACCACCACTTTCAAGGTCCAGAAAGGTACTAAAGAAGTCGTCGGGACTGCAGTGGTTCAACATTAACTTTATGAAGCAACGAGAATACTTTTTGTGCGCAAAAACAAAAATTATGACTTTATTCAACAACATCTTCCCTTCTGTGTCTTTTCTCGTATGCTGTTTACGTTCAGCGCTTCCAGGTTCTGCATCAGAACGGCAGCTCAGTATTGGTTGATGCTGTTCACGTGAGCATTAAGACGCATGTGTGTGATCCTGATGCAGGAGCCAGCCAATACTGAGTCAGTGTTCTGACCTAGAACCTGGAAGCGCTGAACGTAAACAGTAATTTCTGGACCTTGAAAGTGTTGGTTAAATTGCTGTTGATGGAGGAATTATATAGCTCATGGATTTCATCAAAAATATCTTAATTTGTGTTCCAAAGATGAAAGAAGGTCTTACAGGTGTAGACCGACATGAGGGTGAGAAATTAATGACACAGCTCAATGAGTTCATGCCTGAAATGGTGGTCTGTGGCCCCTTCTAAATGCTCAATTGAGATCTTGGATGGATTTTTGGTTCTGTGTTGAAATTTGATAGATTAAAAAATTAAAAAACAACCATCTGGACATCAACCAGTCTGGTTTCAAGAACGGCCATTCCACAGAGACCGCGCTACTGTCTGTCACGGAATCCCTTCGAATTGCAAAGGCTGGTTCCAAATCATCTGTTCTCATTCTACTGGATCTATCTGCTGCCTTCGACACCGTAAACCATCAAATTCTGCTGTCCACCCTCTCGTCACTGGGTATCTCAGGTACTGCTCTTCAGTGGTTTGAGTCCTATCTCACAGGTAGGTCTTTCAGAGTTGCCTGGGGAGGGGAGGTATCCAAACCTCATGAACCGATCACTGGGGTTCCTCAGGGTTCAGTTCTTGGTCCCCTCCTATTTTCCATTTATACTACATCACTGGGTCCCATCATACAGGCACATGGTTTCTCCTACCACTGCTATGCTGATGACACACAACTCTACCTGTCCTTCCAACCAGATGATTCCACAGTAGCTGCACGGATCTCAAGCTGTCTGGCGGACATCTCCACGTGGATGGAAGAACACCACCTGCAGCTCAACCTGGCAAAGACTGAGCTTTTAGTCTTCCCTGCCACTCCTACTCTACAACACGACATCAAGATACAGCTTGGTACAACCACCATTACCCCATCAAAGTCGGCCAGAAATCTTGGAATTATCTTCGATGACCAACTGACCTTATGAGACCACATCTCAAAGACGGCACGGTCATGCAGATTTGCACTTTGCAACATCAGGAAAATCCGGCCCTTCCTGACTGAGCATGCAACACAACTGCTTGTCCAGGCCTTGGTCATTTCAAGGCTTGATTACTGCAATGCTCTTCTGGCTGGTCTGCCGTCAAGTGCAATCAAACCTCTTCAAATGATCCAGAACGCTGCTGCACGTCTTGTCTTCAATGAGCCTAAGAGAGCCCACGTCACGCCCCTCTTCATCTCTTTGCACTGGCTACCCCTCGCTGCTCGCATCAAGTTCAAGGCGCTGATGCTTGATTACACATCCACCACAGGCTCTGCACCTTCCTACCTCCACACACTGCTACAACGCTACGTCCCCACCAGAAGCTTGCGATCACTAAAGGAGCGAAGGCTTGTGGTACCGTCACAGAGAGGCACAAAATCATCCAGAACATTCTCCTTCACTGCTCCCTGCTGGTGGAATGATCTCCCTACTTTCATCAGGAACGCAGAATCCCTGGCAATATTCAAGAGACAGCTGAAAACTCATCTCTTCCGTGAACACTTGATCCCCTCATAAAAAAAATAAATAAATAAATAAATAAATAAAAAACCTTTCCTTCCCTTTTCCCTTCCTACTCTAGCTTACGGTACTGAGCAATGTATGAAACTTGTATTGTGAGCACTTCCTGTGTTATTTGCCAATTCATGAAGAATCTCTTGTTTGTTTTTCTCACTTGTAAGTCGCTTTGGATAAAAGCATCTGCTAAATGACTAAATGACTAAATGTAAATGTAAATGTAAATTAATGCAGTGGTAAAAGGTATTTTTTAAATTCATTGCTTTTCAAAAGTTTATTGTCTCTTAAATATATGGAAACTGTAATTCATGTCTGTTTTAGATTTTTCTAGTTATTACACCTGGGACTGTGAAATTATTTGCTTGCAGTTACTGCAAAATGTAGTGACCAGACTTCTGAGTGGCATCTTGAGAATTTTATCCTTAAAACTGCAGTGATCTACAGACAGGTTCAAAAACGCAGATTGAAATCACTGGTTTTTCTGACGTCACAAACTACCTTGTAACCTTGGTATATTTTTCTGCTGATATGAAAAATATGTAGATTAGCAATATGTGGGGTTTATGATGTACGGTAAACTCAAAAGTTTACATACCCCTTGCAGAATATGCTAAAATGATCATCTCTTTAACAAAAGAAGGATCATGAAAATGCATGTTATTTTTTATTTAGTACTGTCCTTTATAAACTATTTCATATGAAGTGAAAAAAGTTGAAGAAGCTGAATTTATAAAAATGACCCTGTTCAAAGGTTTACATGCAGTTGATTCTTAATACTGTTTGCCATTACCTGCATGATCCACGGCTGTTTCTTTGCTTTGTGATGAACAGGATAGGTTGTACTTTTTGTCTTCTGGGAAACATGTAAGTATCTTTTGTAGCTTCCGAAGGGCATTGTGTTTTCATTGTGAAGGGCATTGACTGCTTTGTGTTTCCTTCTGGACCATAGGTGAATGCTTGCAGCTTTTTAATTGTTGTGTTTGAGTCCCTCAGTTGTCCTCAGTGTGAAAAGATGGATCTCAAAATCCTACAGTCATTGAAAGGGTTTAAATATGCAGAAGATGCTGTAAATGTTTTTATTTATTTATTTATTTATTTATTTGTCTTGTGGACATTTTGTAAACATCTTTTGTATGAAATAGTTTATTCAGGACAGAACTAAATTCAAAATAACATGCAAATTTTCATGATTCTTATTTTGTTAAAATGATTATCACCTGTAAGACCTTCTTTCACAAGGGGTATGTAAACTTTTGAGTTTACCGTATATCATCCACCCCATATATTGCTAATCTACATATTTTTCATATCAGCAGAAAAATATACCAGGATAACCTTCTCTTGAGACTGCCCTGCTTCATAGTTAATAATAATAGTAATAGTAATGGTAGCAATAATAGTGCAAGGCGTATTTGATGTTACGTTGTTATGATGAATATGCCTTTCTCCACTAACATTTTAAGGTGATGAAAGCATTTTAAAGGATACTGATTTTTAGAAGACAGTTGTCTGACTTGCAGACAGGAACATGGTTTGTGTAACATTAGCAACAAATTATTATGTGTCTGACGTATTGTCCAGCATTTACCTTAGTAAGTTGACTGAGTGGATCTCTGAGCTTGTGCGAGTGACTGGAGGCGGGGCTAATTAGCATATTCATAGTTCTGCGTATACGAAATGATGCAAGGGTGTAGAGTTACGTCCAAGCTATTTTAAGTTTTTTCACAGGAAAAATGAACTTTAAATATGTCATTTTGTTGATCAAAGAGGAGTTTTAAGGGATACAATTAAACAGGGAGACTTTAAGCTCTGTTCAGTGTTCCTTTAAGTGCCCCAAAGTCACATCTGGAATCCTTCTGCAGTAGCCTTCCTCTCCTCTACTCTCCTCCCTTGCCATTACTAACTAGCAGCAAACTCTCACTATTGGTTGAGTAAGAAGTAGCACCAATAAAACAAACAAAGCAATGTTCTAGAGATTACTCAGACCACAGTGTTTTACTGATAAAAATGGTTGTTAACAAAGGATGTCACAATTACATTCATTTTTGTTTGTCTTAGTTTCCTTTTCAAAGACATTTAGTTTGCTCATTTATAATTTAAGTTTTCTATTCCCATGTTCCCGTTTGTTATCAATTAGCATGGTTATTCATCATTTGGTTGTCTGTATGTGTATCACTGTGTATTTAAGTTCCTGTTGGCATTGTTCGTGTATGGCACACTGTTTTGTTTTAGTTCTTTGATATTACATTGCCCGAGTTTACTTTATATTAATAAATCGTGTTTATATTTGAATCTACTTTATCTACCTTCTTCATCCCTCGGATTAGGTGTTATAACGGAAAACGTGATTGTTTCCTAAAACATTATAGGCATTAAATGTCAGGCTTTGACCCGCTTGTGCTGCTTCGATAAAGCTGAATAAAGAATTACCACCAGTAAACTGAAGAGCAGGTTATTTAACCTACCCAAATGCATATACTGTATGAGCTTAATCTGTATACACATAATACATGTAATATTACAGCTTGGATAAGTAATATACGCTCTTTCAGTAACAATGACCTAAAACATGTAAACACAATGACTATCCATCTTTCCGTTTTCCCAACCGCTTGTCCTAGTGGACAGTGACAATTTAAAATATTGTATTACAAAACTCATTATAACATTTTAACTTCAAGAGCGCAAAACAAGGACAGTTTTCATAATGCTTTTAAGAGATGTTGATACATGTCTACATTAATATATAAAATGTTTGGTTTGTCTTGGTTGAATTTTTTGTCAACTAAAATGTTAAATGCCATTTTAGTTCAAGTAAAACTGACTATCATTAATGAATAATGACTCAATTTTAAAGGATATTTTCATGGGATATTTAACTTTGGTAATTCAGCATACAAATAGCTTATTATAGTCCTTTCTAAGGTTTTAGGAAATATTTTAATTTGGAAAGAAAATACTTGCAGTGCTAAAACATCACATTTATCTACTCAAAAATGTATGGTATGAACACTAATCTCAACACCCTCAGATCACATATTTAAATGTGACATAAATGAAAGAAAATAAAATACGTTGAATTAGAACAGATGAGAACAGACAAGACCTTGTAGAATAATCTATTATGCATTTAATTGCAAGATACATTTCAGATAAATAGCATAAACTTTTACATTCTCACTAAGCAACGGTGGATTAGAGAAGGTGAATCTGTTGTCGTCAGCAGCTTGCATTCTCCCCGTCCCAGAAGACCTACACCTCCCAGCACGGCCGGTACACTCTTCCCACCATGCACCTCATGGTGTCCCTTCTGATGATGGCGATGCTCGGACTCAAGTCTGAATCGACATCTCTGCGCTCTGTGCTGAGAAGGCTCTCAGGGAGACTGAGATGAGGCACTCCTTTGTTCAGAGACATCAGGGTCCTCAGCAGATTGGAGTCAGCCACCACGATGATCCTGGAGTTGCCTGATGAAGATCTCAGAGAATTCTCCTCCAAGCTCTCGCTCAAATCTTGCAGATCTGGCTCTGTTTCATCAGCTTTGGTCATGGGAATGGCAGCAGTTTTGAAGTAGCACTCTGAAAAAAGTGCAACCGTGATGAGGATGGTCCCAATGGAGAGCTTCATTCTTGATCCCGAGCGTTTGCTTTAGTGGTTCAGCTGCTGTCTCTTGTCTTCTCTTGCAAGCTGGTCTGATGTTGGTGGCGACTTGGTCCATTTTTATAGGCCTACATTATCTTCAATGTGCCACGTTACCTCAGATTCATCATTGTCTTGGTTTCTCATGAGTATGTGGCTATTAACAAAAACTCATAGAAAACCTGATGAGACCCCAGACAGAGCTCAAGTGTTTTGTTTGGTGGAAAGTTGATTAAGATCTTCTGAAACGTGGTTTGTGTCCATTTGTGCAAACTGCAGGGTTCCAATGAGTGGGCATCGTAAGAGCGGATGTAATTCCAGAATCCTCACATATTGTGTTTATATGAGACCTGTTGAAGAGTCCAAGTGAATAATAACTGTTTAAACACAGGATATGGCTGACATTTTTGTTTTGTTAGAATCACAAAGCAAAGTTGTCAAAAGAGGCTCTAGCCATTGAAGGCCAAAATGAAGATCAACACACAGCAGGAGTTTATTTAGTTTGGAAAAGCTTAGCTCATTCATGATGGTGTTGCAGTTGTTTCAATTTGTATCAAGCATCATGTTGATGCAACCTGAATGGGGCCGCTACTGGTAAATGCTACTTGATATAGAGAAAGTCTATACAGTCAGCAGACTCTGAACAAACTCAATGAGGTTTCACATTACTTTTGAACTGAATACTATGACAAAGCAGGAGTAATGCTTTGTTTGTTATTATTATGGATATTTCACAATGTTTAGACTCCTTGATAACCTGAAAAAAATCTTACTGAACCAGGGCAATCAATATGATATACAATGCTAAGCATTTTATCAAATACGTGAAAGACTGACTACTTTATTTATCTGATAATGTGTTACTTTTGATTAAATATACAAATACAAAGTTAGAGTTTATTACAGAATATTCTAGTATCTACAATAACTCTTGTTGACAACATAGGTGTCACTGTTATGTTCTGTTTAGTTTCATTTTAGATTTTTGTCATTCTCATCATGTGTTCCTTTGTTCTGTTTTCCCACTCCTCGTAAGTTAATTTGAATCAGCGGTGTTCTGTAATTATCGTCTCAGTTTGCTACTTAAGATCATCCTGTTCACACAGTCCTTGTCTGATCACTGTTATGTTTGGTTGTGTTATTCCTGCCTGTCTGCCCATTTGGATTATATTAATTAAACTTGGAATGTATTGAAATTGATCTGTTCGTCTTCGTCTGCCTACCTCAACACACCGTGATAGATGATCGAACCGCCCAAAATTGAAGATAGGGCCAGAATAATCATCCTGGCTCAGGAGAGCCATGACCTTTTTTCTTTTCTCAAAGACTTTATTTGTTTAGCTGTCACCAGAACCTGGATGACGAGACCCTCAAGACCCTGTTCTGGATTGGGGCAATGTTTCACCACCATCTTGACCTCCCAGACACCACTGGACTGAGCTAGAGAGAAACTGTCATTTGGTATCTGGAGAGTGTCGCGTCCCGATCTGGAACGCAGCCAGACCCAGAGCTTGTGTCAACACCTTCAACTGCGGAGAACTCACGTGTGGCCCCTGCAGGCGGAGAGCTACCACCCGCCAAGACGTGTCGGCCAAGAGGACTGGGTTGACCCTCGCCCCGGAAGTACAGGTCCATCTGACCAGTTTGACCAGGGGTGTGAGCCAGTGAGCCAGGACGAGGTAGTTCACTGATGTCATCACTGTTTCTGAACAGCACAAATGACTTTGTGTTACTCACGATCCCGCCACCAAGATACTCACCACCTCCATAACCCCAGAGCTTAGCCAGTCCTCTAACCATGCCTCCAGCCTCTGAACTCTTCACTCTATCTCAGCCTGTCGACCTGTTGGCTCCGGAATGGTGCCTCCCCTCCTCCTCCACTCTCCGGCTTCCTTCCCCTTGATCAGTCATCACACCACTTCCGTCACGGATTTGCAGTCCATCCGCTGCACTCTGTCCCTCCACCCCTATGGCTGCAGCGGATTCCTCTGTGTCACATCTGTCCTTGATCACAGCAGCAGTTATGTTCCATTTAGTTTCATTATCATGGACATTTAGTTTTTTTGTCAGTCTCATCATGTGTTCCTTTTTTGTTTCCCTGCTCCTCATTAGTTAATTTTCTATCAACTCTGTTCTATTAATTATCATCATGTCAGTTTGCTACTTAAGGTCAAGATTTCACTGAGGTTTTGATGGAGAAACAACTCGGCAAAACCCATCTGGGTTCCACCTTCAAATTCTATGTGGGTACATTACAAGCCTCTTGTCCAATTTCAGACAAAGAGGTGCTAGGCAGGCGATTGCTGATGACACCTGGGTTTCACCTGGTTTGCCTATACAGGGGCTCTTCAACTCCTGAATCCTGAATTCTTCAACAGTCCTCAAGTTCAAGTGTCCTGCTGAGTTGCCTGCTAACTCTAACCAAACATGTCAAACAAGCTACACAGTGTTCAAAGTTACTTGCAATTTAGAGAGAGGTGTGTTTTAAGTAGGGTTGGAATTAAAGTCTGATGGACACCGGCCCTCCAGGGCTGGAGTTGAAGAGCCCTGACCTGTACTAACCTACAAATATAGATCCCAGACCCACTGCCCACTATGACCCCACATGATCTTCTTACCCAAAACACCTATGTTTGCTTTTTTTACCTATGCTTTTGATACACACTGGCTAACTCGTATAACTCATAACTCCTGTTTTCTTCTCATGAGCTCCTTCTGTTGCTCTGGCTAAAAGAATAACAGTATACTTTGAGACAGGAGAGATTGCTCAAACCTCCTCAGAACTTAGAAAATAATAGAAATGCTCAGAAATGTGATGTAAACATATGATATTTTATCAATATTTTTCTAAATGTGTAAGCCTTGGACTTAAAAGCCTTAATGGCATTGTTTTGTGCATTCTTGTGATTCCGAATAGTATGTGTTCTCTTTCTATGTGAATTGGTAAATATCAGTTAGATTCAGCATGACTGAGGTGGGCTCCTGACACAAATGAATAAATTACGGTTACGGTAATATTTTTTATTAGTTAAATATTGGTCAAATATTGATGTTGGAATCTTAAGTTTTTAATGCTGCCTTCACAGACTGCGTTCATCTGCAATTTTTACCTAGGAAACTCTTAATTATGATAATTCTGAGACCACGTGGCAGCACATTTGCTTCTGTCATGTTCATTTTGCAATCTAGCTAGTTTTCAGTCAGCTGGTGAAATGGTGAGGTTGTGTGACGTTGTTTTGTGGAGGCGTGTTAAGGGCGGGTTTTAGGGGTAGCTGTAGGGCTACTGGACTGACAGTGGACATGCAACTTGATTTTGGCCTCAGTGGTTGAGGTCCGAGGCTGTTGGCCCAGCACAGCACATTGTTAGCTGTGGCTTGCACTGGCCCGACTGTGGAAAAGTGGCAATTGAGTTTGCCCAGATCTATCCCAGTTGATAAACCCAAATGGGGCCCGTTTGTTTTGTCCATTTTGAGTCCATGCACTCGTTTCGCATTAGTGACCCAAATAGGACCCATATAGGGAGCCCACCTGCATTTGCCCATGTGGGATCTACAGGTGACCCAAGTAGGCCCCAGATAAGATGGCCATTTTAGGACCATGCCCACTTGGTATCCATGAAGCCCAAGCATAAACAATGTTGGGCCCACATATATATGTTGTCTGGTTAGTAACGGAAATCCCTAATTAATACTAATCCCCTAACTAATCATCAATTGGTAAAGTCATGGCATCACAGCAGCTTCCGTTAGAAACTCTGGTTCTCATAAAAACAGTTAATAGACTGCACATGCGCATTAGCTGCACCAAACTGAAATATATTGGGGTTTTTTTAAACTATTTAGGCATAAGCAACATCATTTATGAGACGGTGAACATCAGATTTTAATGCTGATTTATTGAAAAGCGATTGGCAAGTATCCATCCATCTATTCTTTCAGTTAACAACCAAACATATGTTGTTGGGTAACGTTTTATTTTGATCTCTTTTGAACAACATGTTGACTATAAGAAACAAGTATGTCAACTTATTCTAATCCCAACCATAGTTTAGTCTACTAACACTAATACTAATACTAATACAGTCTAATGAGAGTTAGTAGACATGTAGGTGCAACATTACTTATAGTCAACAGAATGTGTTAAAGGGACCATCAAAATAAAGTGAAACCATATTTTTTTTTAATAAACTAACATTCCAAAATCAAAATACGTATTATAGTTGCACAGAAATAAACAATTTTGTATTTTGATAGCTCCTTTTGTATTCCATGAAAAAAGTCAGATGAGCATTGAGAGTCATGGGAAAATGCAAGTTTCTGTTAAAAGCAAATGAATTGGACTGCCCATATTTACACATGTGAATTTGGGGTCTCTTCTGCTACAGTGTTTTATTATTATTATTATTATTATTATTTTGATTAAAACACTTCATTTGACCAGCAACCTTTTTTGGAAGTTGCATTTAAATTCTCCTATTCTCAAAAATCTGTATGTGCGCTCTGTCAGGATGTAATCTGTCATATCCGGTTTAACCAGTCTTTTGTTTCTTCTATCTTCGGTTTTCCCCCTTTTTAAGACTATATCTATTTATATCTACTTTTAATACTATATCTAAATCTCTTATTTTAAAACAACATAGTCTTAGAATTGCTCTCGGAAGGAAATCGTTTTATATGTCAGTTTTTGGTTTTGAAAACGATAGACCTTCCGTCCCTTTGACTGGCTTAGTCATTCGCTGTAATCAAATGCCATGTCACATTATACTATGCAAGCGGAAATGTCAAAAATAATTGGAAGCAAGACCTCTAATAGGACAACTAACAGAACAAGAGAATCTAAAGTAAGAGGTTATTCATTTTTGCAATGTCTCAGGCTCATCTTAGTGAGATGAAAATGAATACATAATAATATACATTTTTAAGGCAACTCCATGACTACAGAAACAAACAAATAATATT
This sequence comes from Opsariichthys bidens, assembly GCA_037194245.1. Lineage (NCBI taxonomy): Eukaryota > Metazoa > Chordata > Actinopteri > Cypriniformes > Xenocyprididae > Opsariichthys > Opsariichthys bidens. Next base: position 1,044,408 of record CM074310.1, on the reverse strand, counting down.
ACAGAACATATGTAGAGCAATATTTGTGTCCATAAATACCCATCTTGCACATTTCAGGAAACTAAACAACCTTCCAGAGAACATGTATATTTAACATCTAGTGGCCAATTAATTATTCTTCTAAATGTACAGTGTCCTCCCCAATAATGAAGTGTATGAAATGTTACTCTTTACTCTTTAGTGTGTCCACACAGTATATGGTTTGATTATCTACCAAATGATCATTTCCACTGAGGTGAGCAGAAAGAGCAACGGTGAAACAATAATGAGGTTTGGAATGGTGGGAATACTGCAATCACAGTTGCAGTAAGAAAGGCTGATTTCAAACAAAATACCTAAAATGGGAAAACATTCTGGGCTGTTTTAATAATATGCAAACAAGCTCATCTGGTGAGTGTTATGCATCCAGGAACAAGGTGGGTGGATTTTACAACTGGATGGTCTGTAGGCTCTAAATGTTTTTTCCTCTTGGTTTTGGGGATTTTGAACAAGGCTGGACTCCTTGTCACCACATTTCCTCTCCCTCTCCCTTCCTTGCATGGCAATATGATGAAATGAACTTCCTCACTCAAAATAAAGAGAAAAAAATCACTGCATTTGATTGATTGTGCAGATGTATGGTGAAGAGGAATTTGATTGACTGATTGGCTGTTTATGGAATCATTTATGAAAATAACGCTATTTTTTGATCAAGGGAATCAAAAATAAATAAATAAATAAATAAATAAAGATTATAATTTTTTCACTCTCCTGTCATTGTAAACCTGTATGACTTTCTTCTCAGAACACAGAAAAAAAAAGTCTTGAAGAATGTTGGTAAAACAGTTTGGGTTCCCACAGACTTCCATTGTAGGGACAAAAAATACATTAGAAGTTTATGGGAACCAAAACAGTTTGGCTATCAATGATATTAAAAATAACTTCTTTTGTGTTAAGCAGAAGAAAGAAAGCAGTTGCAAGGAACACACAATGCAGATCAGGTATAACATCTTTAATAATCCACTCAGAATGTAATACCAAAACAATATAAGCAAGAGACAAATGAACACTGAAAAGACTGCAACTAAATACAAAGCAAATGAGGGACATAATGACAAACACCTATAATTTTTAATGAATCACCATAGTAACTAATAAGTGGAGAGAAACTAAACAAAGGAACACTTGTGACTGAAAAGCACAAATTAAAGGTCCATGAAAATGAAACTAAGATCAAAATAACAATGTTTGTGACAGGAATAACATGAGGTTGAGTAAATGAGAGAATTTTCATTTTTGGGAGGAATATCCTTTTAATAGCTTCTTTTATTTGAGCTCCAGGACCTTGAAATGCTTCTTACGAAGCCACTCCTTCGTTGCCCGGGCGGTGTCATTGTCATGCTGAAACACCTAGCCACGTTTCATCTTCACTGCCCTTCCTGATGCAAGGAGGTTTTTACTCAAAATCTCACAATACATGGCCCCATTCATTCTTTCCTTTACATGGATCAGTTGTCCTGGTCCCTTTGCAGAAAAACAGCCCCAAAGCATGATGTTTCCACCCCCATGCTTCACAGGAGGTATGGTGCTCTTTGGATGCAACTCAGAATTCTTTCTCCTCCAAACACGACAAGTTGAGTTTTTACCAAAAAGTTCTATTTTGGTTTCATCTGACCATATGACATTCTCCCAATCCTGTTGTGGATCATCCAAATGGTCTCTAGCAAACTTCAGACGGGCCGGACATGTACTGGCTTAAGCAGGGGGACACATCTGGCACTGCAGGATTTGAGTCCCTGGCGGCATAGTGTGTTACTGATGGGAACCGTTGTTACTTTGGTCCCAGCTCTCTGCGGGTCATTCACTAGGTCCCGCCGTGGGGTTCTGGGATTTTTGCTCACCGTTCTTGTGATCATTTTGACCCCATGGGGTGAGATCTTGCGTGGAGCCCCAGATCGAGGGAGATTATCAGTGTTCTGGTATGTCTTCCATTTTCTAATAATTTCTTCCACAGTTGATTTCTTCACACCAGGCCGCTTACCTATTGCAGATTCAGTCTCCCCAGTCTGGTGCAGGTCTACAAGTTTGTTTCTGGTGTCCTTTGACAGCTCTTTGGCCATAGTGGAGTTCGGAGTCTGACTGTTTGAGGTTGTGGACAGGTGTCTTTTATACTGATAATGAGTTCAAACAGGTGCCATTAATACAGGTAACGAGTGGAGGACAGATGAGCCTCTTAAAGAAGAAGTTACAGGTCTGTGAGAGCCAGAAATCTTGCTTTTTTGTAGGTGACCAAATACCATTTCCACCATAATTTGCAAATAAATTCTTTAAAAATCAGACAAACTCTCTCATAGTTGAAGTGTACCCATGATGAAAATTACAGGCCTGTCTCATCTTTTTAAGTGAGAGAATTGGTGCAGAACTGGTGGCTGACTAAATACTTTTTTGCCCCACTGTATTATAAATTTCTCTTCATAGATTCACCACACAATGGCATGTTACTATGTTATTTAGTGAGGTTCTATAAGGTGAAGGATCTGAATAGCCACCGTTGTGCGTTGTTTTAACAGAGCAATTATACATACAGTTTTAAATTATTTTCATAATCATTCATAATCATTAGTCATTCATTTATTCATATTATTATTAAAATTTGATTTACATTGATTCATTTTATTATTATTATTCATTTTATGTTTTTATATTTTATATTACTTATTTCCTTGCTCTATCAATGCTTGCTATTGATGTTTAATCTTATGATTGTGTGGTTTGAATGGATATTTGTCTTCACAAGTAGGAGATAAGAGTGTCTCCCTTACAAAAAATTAGTTTTTTAGAAGTAATACTGCAGTTTTTGTTACATATAGAAAAATGCAGTTTTTTGGACACGAAAAAACTGCAGTATTGCAGTATAACCTAAAATTTCTGTAGTTTTACTGGAGTACAACTATACTGCAATACATCTAAAGTACTAGTTAAATAAAACTGCAATATAACTGCAGTTATACTGTTTTTATACTTCATGCAACTTTCAGTTGTACTTCATTTTACTGCAGCTGTACTTATACTACAGTTTTACTGCTGTTGAACTTCAATGTACTACAGTTGTACTGTGACTATACTTCATTATACTGCAAATCTATGGTTGTGCTCAATTAAACTGCAGTGAAACTACATGGTACTACAGTTTTAATGCAGTTCTACTTCAATATACTGCAGTTCTTTTGTGTAAGGGAATTTAATATGATTTTTTTTAATTAACCCTTAAATTAATGCTACTTGTTTGGTTTTGTATAACTTTTGTGATGCTCTTTGTTTACAGTCCAGAAGTCATACTGGTTTCATCCAGAACACTATCACAGGGATCACTCAATTATCAGTGTGATTAGAATAACATGTGGCATGCCCTCAACCTAAGCACAAGCTCAACACTTCACCACAATGGTAACCCCAAAACTATTAACAGAACAGAAACTTTTAAATATCAACATAATAGAACAGTAAACATTAAAAAGATCTCTCAATTTTCTCATCTTGCTAAAAACGGTTTAAACTAACACTTTATTTCAACATTTACTCTCCCAGTTCAGCCGCTTTGCAAAGCATGATGGGAAGTGAAAGTCCTTTTTGATTGAGTCCTGGTTGAGTTTACTTGAGTGAAACATGTTATTTTAAAATGAAAACATTACGTTAAGTCAAAAAGTAATCATTTCAAGTCAATTTAACATGAAGCAATCACGTTTGAACCTAAAACCAATATAATGGTGTTGAATCAAAATAAGTTGTTTAAATAAAGTGAACAGCATCGAAAAATCTTTTTTTTTTGAGTGTGCAATACAACTGCAGTTATACTGCTTTTATACTTCATGCAACTTTCAGTTGTACTTCATTTTACTGCAGCTGTACTTATACTACAGTTTTACTGCTGTTGAACTTCAATGTACTGCAGTTGTACTGTGACTATACTTCATTATACTGCAAATTTGAATTAAACTGCAGTTAAACTACTTGGTACTGCAGTTTTATTGCAGTTCTACTTCAATATACTGCAGTTCTTTTTTGTAAGGGCTCCATTTGAAGGTTTTTAACGTCACAGGACGTTGTTGTGAAGCAATAATTTTTCATTGTTTTCCCCTTGGTATAATAACACTTGTTGGATTTGTACTGGTCAGACGAAGTCAGAGCATTGAGACATTCAAATGAACCTGGGTTTTAGCTTGGTGCATAAATCATTCTTATGTCGCATCTAGGTCAAAGGTGAACATAGGTAACATGAAAAAAATAAAGCAAAATGATAAGGTTTTTATGTCACAGTCACCAGCTCAGTACCCCTATATTTCCCAGAATCCTTCCTGATCCACACCAGCACTCAGTCAGCCATCAGCACACCTGCCACATATCATCACCTGAGTTCTGAGATCACCTGCACCTGTGTACCCTCATCAACACTGCCTTCTTGTGCCACCGTTGCCTTCACCTCCTTGCGTGGTCTTGTCAATGACAAGGTCCACAGCCCCTACCTGTTAGACTCACCCGAGTAATCTACCTGCTGTTCCTGATCGTTCTTCTGTTCCCTTCGTCATCTTACTAGATCCTCTGCTCAGCCACACCACCTCCACAGCAGCTGCACAAGAGATTTGCATTCACCTGTATTCACCAGCTAAGTCTTCAACATTCATCAGTCTCATATCTGTACCAGTTTGCATTCCTGCTCTGCTCAATCCACTACCCTCAAATCCTTGTGGTTTGTACTCCCATTATGGAAAAGTGACTTAAATGATAGTTATTGAAAATTACAAATTTATAATACAACTGGGGATTTAGCTTCAGGAGCTGACTGAGCCAAAATAAACAAAAAGCTAATTTGTAAATCCCTCTTACTGTCCTAATCCACAAAAGAAAATGCAATTACTTCCCCAATTCAAAAACGGGCAATTAAAATGTAGACAAAAAAGTGACGCCAGTCTCCCTACCTCCCAAATTACTATATACAAGTATAAGAGCTAACAAATCTGTACAGGGGTAATCTGGAATTGAGGTCAATAAACAGGCAGATATTGCATATGGTGGTTCACAGGAAACAAACAACTTCTTTCAATAAAACACTCGAACAGCCAAAAATAATCATAATCAACAGTCTTACTAATACACTCTGGAACTAGCAAAGTCAGGCAAGGAAAGCACAGCGAGTGAACACAAGGCTGACGAAGGAAGTGACGAAGGAGGCTTTTATCCAGGAGTCAGCTGACCAAGTAGGGCATGGCACCAATTAGACTGAAGGAACCAATCTGGTCTTCTTCCTCGACAGAATACATTCAACCACCTGTCACAACAGAAGAGAACACAGAAATGGATCAAAAGGGATGTAACACTATTAAACTATTAGTTACATTTTCCATACAATCCTTTGAAAATTCATAGCTCGGAATTTGTCGCGGGACAGAGGAAAGAGACTGCTATATAAGAGAGACTATATATATATATATATATATATATATATATATATATATATATATATATATATATATATACATAACCAGCTTCCTCTTGCACTGAGTGGTTGATAACCTGAACGTGCTCCTCCCGAACTTTATTAAATAAAACTCCATAATGAGCAATTACGCTGATCTACAATTTTTAGAAGTTAAGATCAAATGTGCTATGTACACTGGGTACGGAAAGTATTCAGACCCCCTTAAATTTTTCACTCTTGGTTATATTGCAGTCATTTGCTAAAATCATTTAAGTTCATTTTTTTTTCTTCATTAATGTACACACAGCACCCCATATGGACAGAAAAACAGAATTGTTGACATTTTTGCAGATTTATTAAAAAAAGAAAAACTGAAATATCACATGGTCCTAAGTATTCAGACTCTTTGCTCAGTATTTAGTAGAAGCATGCTTTGATCCAATACAGCCATGAGTCTTTTTGGGAAAGATGCAACGAGTTTTTCACACCTGGATTTGGGGATCCTCTGCCATTCCTCCTTGCAGATCTTCTCCAGTTCTGTCAGGTTGGACGGTAAATGTTGGTGGACAGCCATTTTTAGGTCTCTCCAGAGATGCTCAGTTGGTTTTAAGTCAGGGCTCTGACTGGGCCATTCAAGAACAGTCACGGAGTTGTTGTGAAGCCACTCCTTCGTTATTTTAGCTGTGTGCTTAGGGTCATTGTCTTGTTGGAAGGTAAACCTTTGGCCCAGTCTGAGGTCCTGAGCACTCTGGAGAAGGTTTTCATCCAGGATATCCCTGTACTTAGCCACATTCATCTTTCCCTCGATTGCAACCAGTCGTCCTGTCCCTGCAGCTGAAAAACACCCCCACAGCATGATGCTGCCACTACCACGCTTCACTGTTGGGACTGTATTGAATGTGATGATCAGGTGATGATCTGTGTCTGGTTTTCTTCACACATACCGCTTAGAATTCAGGCCAAAAAGTTCTATCTTTGTCTCTTCAGTCCAGAGAATCTTATTTCTCATCATCTTGGATTCCTTCAGATGTTTTTTTTTTTTTAGCAAACTCCATGCGGGCTTTATTGCTTCTTGCACTAAGGAGAGGCTTCCGTCGGGGCACTCTGCCATGAAGCCCCGACTGGTGGAGGGCTGCAGTGATGGTTGACTTTCTACAACTTTCTCCCATCTCTCAACTGCATCTCTGGAGCTCAACCACAGTGATCTTTGGGTGCTTCTTTACCTCTCTCACCTAGGCTCTTCTCCCCCGATAGCTCAGTTTGGCCGGACTGCCAGCTCTAAGGAAGGGTTCTGGTCACCCCAAACGTCTTACATTTAAGGATTATGGAGGCCATTGTGCTCTTAGGAACCTTAAGTGCAGCAGGATTTTTTTGTAACCTTGGCCAGATCTGTGATTTGCCACAATTCTGTCTCTGAGCTCTTCAGGCAGTTCCTTTGACCTCATGATTCTCATTTGCTCTGACTTGCACTGTGAGCTGTAAGGTATTATATAGACAGGTGTGTGGCTTTCCTTACCAAGTTCATTCAGTATAACTCTTTAAAAACCCGCAAAAGGGTTATACATATATAGGCTTGTTATACAAATCAAATTTATTATGAAACAACTGGCCAAAAACTATTATGTACATAGTTTAGGCCTATTTAATGCCTACTCAGCACTCGTCTCTTGTATTCATCATTAAATGGAACATCTTGTCACTGTCCAGCAAGAGTCTACAAGCATTGATGGGCTCCATTTGAAGTTATTTCAAGCGAGGCATCTCTGCTGACTTTGGCTAAACAGAAATGTGTCCCTTTGCAAAATCAAACACTGACAAATAACAGGGGTGCAAAACTCATTTCCTGGAGTTTAGCCCTAATTAAACACACCTGATCCTCATCAAGTCCTTCAGGCTTATTTGAAAACTACAGGTATGTGTGTTGGAGCAGGGTTGGAACTGAAGCCCTACAGGAAACTAGTTTTGCACCCGTGCTGTATGATTTCTATAGCTGATATAGCAGTGATGTAAGCTTTATTGTGCATCATCCATGACTTCTTAACATGATGCAGTTCATATCATGTATGACGCAATACTAGCAGATTGCATCATTCATTGTTTCGCCTAAAAAGCAAGTAATGTCCAAACCCAGTCATAGATTTATTCATAGATCCAATCAAAGATGTATTTAGTAATTCTGGTTTAAATTAACTTCCCTTCCCTTTGTAATTCACTTATTCTATGCTGGTAAAGGGTTGTAATACTGACCGACAGCATATCTCAAACTAAAGCCAATCAACCATTAGCTCACTGACCCAGAATTAGTAAAATTTAACTACACATTTCAGAAGCATTTTGGCTATAGACCAGTGTCTATTCAAATATCAACTCAATCAAATATATAAATATATTTTATCACCATCCAATGAGAGACATCTTAAAGGGATAATTCACCCAAAAATGAAAATTGTCATTTAATCACCCTCATGTTGTTTCAAACCTGTATGAGTTTCATTCTTCTGTTGAACACAAAATCAAAATATTTTATAGAATGCTAGTACTATGCTTTCCTACTATGGAAGTCAATCGGTTTGATTACCAAGATTCTTTAAAATCATTTATTTTGTGCTAAACAGACGAAGGAAACAACAGGTTTGGAACAACTTGTGGGGGAGTAAGTAATGACAGTTTTCTTTTTTGGGTGAACTATCCATTTAACATTGCATTAGTCATTAAAGATGCAGCTACAGATTTCCACTGAAGGAGGAAGCCATATCTAACAAGCCCTCGGTTTCACAGACAAGGCTTAAGCTATTCCTAGACTAAACTGCATGTTTGGGCTGTTTTAACTGAAAGCATCTTGTACTGACATATCATAAATTATTTAGAGTCATTGCTTTGTCTCAAGATCCACACCAGTAATGTTTTTTTCTAGTGTAAGTTTATAAAAGCTACTTTAAAATCCTAATTGGACCAAGACCTAATCCTGGTTTAGGCTTAGCCCTGTCTGTGAAACCGGGCCAAGATATACTTGGGGTCAGCATTATTTGACTTGTATAAACCAACCATAACAACCTAGCAGCCTCCCAGTGTGTTTTGCAGACACTATTCACTTTTTCTTCTCAAAATGTAATAATCTAGTTTGAATGGCTCATTTATGAGATAGATTTGTTGGCTGTGGAGGTATACAGGTACTGACCCCTGTGTATCAAGGCATGTTATGGTTACTGTTGTCACAACAGCTTTCAGTATGTTTAAAAGAGTGTGTTTCTTGTGTGTGTATGTGTGTGTCTTGGGCAGGTGTTTGTGGGATGGTTTTTGGTTATTTGAGGACAGCTGCTGGCCATATGCTCATAACAGAGCTGTTTCGACAACTATAAATTGAGGATGGAACAGTTGAAGAATTTTAACCATGCGCCGTTTGTCCTTATCCAACTGGACTGTAACCCTCCCTCCATTGAACATAACTGAAAGCAAGCCACTGTAATCGGTTTAGAGATCAGAATCTCATGTTACGAATTATAATGTCGATTTTAAAGGTGAAGCGACACCAAACCATCATAATATGCTTATGCTTGTCACAAGTGTTACTGAAATTTAAAAAATGTGACTCTTTTGAGCGCTGTTGAGCGCATTCGTAAACACCTCTGATTGGCCATTGTGTTCACGTGATCAACATATGTCTGTGATTCCCGCTTTCAAATTCAAACACTTGCATGTGCTTTCAAACGCTCCCGTATGTTGCTCATTGCAGCCAATGCGAACATAATGGCCAATCAGAGGTGTTTACGAATGCGCTCAAAGTGTCACATTTTTAAACATTTCAGTGTCAACTTGGTATCGAAGTCAGTACTTTTGACACCACTATTTTTGACATGACTACTTTTGACGTCACCACCTTAGTGATGGAACAGCACATACTAATTACTTGCATAGAGTCCTATATTTATGGCCATAAACTAATACACAGCTATTTTTTAAGATTCAACCTTGTTTCAAATGAGACAAATACCAGTTTGTCTTTTTCAGTTCTTCTTTCTTTGCTTTCCCTGGCAGCCTGAGTACTCACTGACCACAGCTAAAGGTGTTTGTGTGTTATAGAATCAGCCCGTTAACAGTCTTGCCACCACACCTCACCATCCCGACCAGAGAAAAGAGTCTCCGAGGTCGTAGACGCTGCTCTGAAATGTGCACACCAGCTGATTATACCAATAGCTGCCAAGCAAAACACAAGACCCTGGCTCAGGGGCTGAAGGAAAGGCAACTTAGCCTCACTTGGAGAGAAGACAGTGCTTCTCACATAACCTGAGCCACCACTCGGCCCACGGCTGCAGAACTTTGTTAAAACAACATGAAGAAGCAGGCCGCACCATCGTCCGAGCTGAAGTGTTATTCCAGCTAGGTAAATAATAGAGGTCCCTTTTTCATGTGATGAATAGCACATATTAACAGCCACAAATTCAATTATGTTCCTGAGATTCTTGAACAGCAGTTTGCTAAAAGCCGATATGGATGGAAATGAGCAAACTCATTCTTTTATGTTCACATTTTATTCACTTTCTGATCATATCTGAAGACACAATAAGCAGCAGTGTCCTTCAAGGGTGAAAGAAAGGTATGATTATAGGAGGTATATGTTTTGAGAGCTCCTAGTAGTTTCCCTTTTCAGCTGGGTTAGGGACCACATTTAATGATACCTGAATAATATTTGTGACAGTTTCGACATTTCAAAATCTATGAAATGAAAGAGCATAGTAGTTCACATATTAATGTTCTGCCTGAGAAGGTACCACAGCGGCATAGTGAAGTACTCAAATACTTTTCCAAGATTTAGGTTTTCCAGTTTGCTCAGTAATGTTTATGTAACCTTCATTAGTGGAATCCAGAGACTCTAAAATCAAAAAGGAGGCATATTCATCCTCTTGATGGAAGCTAAAATGCTCATCTGCTTTTGGTTCACTTTACAGTGGTCATCAAGTGGACTACAAGACACTGTGAGAATTATTTGTTGTACAAATGTAAACAAACTCTTCAAAATTATACATTAAAAATTGTAGTTTTTGAGGGCGAAGGAACACTCTATCCATATCAGAATCTACCCAATCAAGTAATTAAATACTGCTGCAGTACTATAGAGTTTGCTGTTAACAAAAGAAAAGCTGATGACGCGTGAATCAAAGAATTCTTATTGGTATAGTTGAATTAGATCATTAAAGGTCAGCACAAAAGACATTCTGAGATTGCATTTCACTGTTTTAATTCCTTTTGCGGAATACTGAATGTTTTCGTGCAAGGGAGACGGTAAAAGCAATGTTACTTGGAAAAGTAATCTGATTACATAACTAAAGTTACTTGTAAGGCGCTACCCTTAACACTGCTAACTTTGCACAAATATGTGGTTTGTTGCATCATTTGTATTTAGCAAAGCTTTTTCTGCTATCTGCGATCATATCAAAAAGAGAAAGCTAGGAGCTGCCATTCTAGAGGGTTGTCATTTTACAAAAATAGCTACCAGATTAAGATGAATTTTCCAGCAAAAAATCTAATTATAAGCAGTCAGTGCTAACCATTTATCTACATGAACTGTGGATTTTGGCCAAACATTGTTTAACAAACACAAGCGGGAAGCAACAGAATCATTCACATTGCAGCTGTTCCATGATTTGTACTTGAGTGGGGGGCATGTCAACACTACAAATTGGAGATTTTTGGAACCAAAACATATTTGAAACAAATATTAAATGCTGTTGCAGAGTCCAGGCTGACACCAGAGTTGGTTGAGTCTGAGTCAGACCTAAAGAGGATCTTAAGGATTTAGACAATGTTAATAAGCTTTCCTTTGTAGTGAATAAAACCTAGTTTTATGTCAGTGTCACACAAAGCTTTGCAGAGCGCACACACACTCCGATACGTGATAGCACAGCGGATAATATGAATCTAATTAAGTCCAAATGCTTGCATACTAAAGCACTAAAAAAAATGTCAAGTCATAATTATTTATAGTCAAGTCAAGTCAGCTTTACTTTTATAGTGCTTTTTACAAAGAAATATGTGGCAAATTTCATTACAGCTTTACATTAATAATGACATAAATTTTGGCTACACAGCAGCTCCCAAAGAAAATGGTGTCATTGTCCATCTTAATCTATATACTATTGATTCATTCTGTTGCAAAGATCAATAGTAAAGTCGTGACGTAGTTATTAGTCTTGTTAATTTATGTATGTCAGCACTGGAGAAAACAGTGATGTAATCCGGCTCAGGTCAGTTTGCATTCAACGGCACCAATGCAGGCAAATCAAAAACACTGCTGAATATAGTCAAGTCAAGTCATCTTTATTTATATAGCGCTTTTTACAATGCAAATTGTGGCAAAGCAGCTTTACATTAATAAGAAAATGGTGTCATTGTGCAGCTTATTCTATATATTATTGATTCATTCCGTTGCAAATATCAGTAGTTATTAGTCTAGTTAATTTAGGTATATCAGCACTGCAGAAAACAGTGACATAATCGTCCGGCTCAGCCCAGTTCACATACAACGGCGCCAATGCAGGCATACTAAAAACACTGCTGAATATCAAGCAAGTGTCCCAAACTTAAGCAAGCCAAAGGCAACAGCGGCAAGGAACCAAAACTCCAGCAAATGGAGAAAAAAACCTTGGGAGAAACCAGGCTTAGTCGGGGGGGCCAGTTCTCCTCTGGCCAACAGTGAACACTTGTCCGATACTCAGGCAGAGTTACGGGTCATTAAACCGATTTGGAATCGCAACAGTCAAAATATTTAATCTAGTTCCATCTAGTTTAAGATCTTTTTGATCATGCCGGTATGGGACGGTTTGTTGGGATATGTGCCACTGGCTGATGAGTCGGTAAGGTCTTCACAAAGGATGAGCTAGTTAACACAGTCTCCGCCGACACCCCAGGGCCACATTGCTGCCGCACACAGGCACAGGTTCCCCGTCCGACCCCGACATAGCCTGGATCCAGCCAATCACGTTAATTGGTAAACCTCGGGATAAGCAGAGAGACAAAAATCAGCGTAGACGCCAATCATCTTCAGATGTACCGAGTACATCTGGGGTTATAGGAAGTGTTCCCGGTTCCGGCTGACCTGATCTATGCAGCCTAACAATCCTTTAACCGATATGAAGACAAAAGTTTATAGTGCGTCATGTGTATGCCAGGTTAAATAGATGCGTTTTTAGTCTAGATTTAAACTGACAGAGTGTGTCTGCTTCCCGAACAATGCTAGGAAGATTGTTCCAGAGTTTAGGTGCCAAATAGGAAAAGGATCTACCGCCTGCGGTTGATATTGATATTCTAGGTATTAACAACTGGCCAGAATTCTGAGATCGTAATAGACGCGAAGGACTATAATGCATTAAGAGCTCACTCAGGTACTGGGGCGCTAAGCCATTTAGTGCTTTTTAAGTTATTAGCAATATTTTAAAATCTATACGATGTTTAATAGGGAGCTAGTGCAGTTTTGACAGAACTGGGCTAATATGTTCATACTTCCTGGTTCTAGTAAGGACTCTAGCAGCTTGGACCAACAGAGCAGCCATCAAGTATTAGACAGTATTCTAGGTTTTTATGTGCTGAAGTTTTTGGTCCAATAATTAGAATCTCTGTTTTTTCTGAATTTAGTAGTAGGAAATTACTAGTCATCCAATTTTTTATATCAGCTACGCATTCTGTTAATTTTGAGAATTGGTAGGTTTCGTCAGGGAGCGAGGAAATATAGAGCTGAGTATCATCAGCGTAACAGTGAAAACTAATGTCATGCTTCCTAATGACATCTCCCAAGGGTAGCATGTACAGAGTGAAAAGCAACGGTCCTAGAACTGAGCCTTGTGGTACTCCATATTGAACTTGTGATCGATATGACTCTTCGTTTACTACTACAAACTGATAACGGTCAGATAAGTATGATTTGAACCATGCCAATGCAATTCCACTAATTTCAGCATAATTTTCTAGTCTATTCAAAAGAATATTGTGGTCAATAGTGTCAAAAGCAGCACTGAGGTATAGTAACAATAATAGAGAGATACAACCACGATCTGATGATAAGAGCAAATCATTTGTAACTCTAATGAGAGCAGTCTCGGTATTATGGTTCGGTCTAAATCCTGACTATAAATCCACAGATATCATTTCTTTCCAAGTAGGAACACAGTTGAGATGAGACTGCCTTTTCTAGTATTTTTGACAGAAAAGGTAGATTGAAGATCAGTCTGTAATTGACTAATTCTCTAGGATCAAGTTGTTGTTTTTTAATATTAGCCAGCTTAAAAGTTCTCGGTACGTAACCTAGTGATAAGGATGGATAAATGATCTTAAGTAGAGGATCTATTACCTCTAGAAGCATCTTTCAATAGCTTAGTCGGTATAGGGTCTAACATACACATTGTTGATTTTGATGATTTAACAAGTTTAGACAATTCCTCTCCTATAGCAGCGAATGAATGGAATTTTTCCTCAGGGATGCTACAATCCACTGTTTGATGTGATACTGTAGTAGACAGTTGCATGGCTATAATTTTCTCTCTAATATTGTCAATCTTGCAAGTAAAGAAGTTCATAAAGTCATTACTGCTATGATGTTTGGAAATATCAGCAGTTGATGCTGTATTTCTCGTTAATTTAGCCACTGTATCAAATAAGTACTTAGGGTTGTGTTTATTTTCTTCTAAAGATTTGAAAAATAAGCAGATATAGCGGGTTTTAAGGCCTTTCTGAACTCTATCATTTTCTCTCTCCATGAAATACGAAAATTGATTTTTTTTCCAGCTGCTTTCCATTTTTCTGAGTGTGCTCGTTATACCATGACCTTGGACTAATATCCTTAATCTTTTTTTAAGCGCAAAGAAGTGACAGAGTCTAGAGTGCTGGGAAAGAGAGCATCAATAGTTTCTGTTGCAACATCGAGTTCTTCTTAGTTGTCTGGTTTGCTAAGACAATGAAACTAATCAGGAAGATTTATAAAGCAATCTTTAGTGGTGGAAGTGATGGTTCTACCATATTTGTGGCAGAGACACTGTTTTGCAGCCTTGGTTAAATGTAGCACACATGAGACTTGATAATGATCTGAGACGTCATCGCTCTGTTGCAGAATTTCAACGGCATCAATATCGATTCCATGTGACAATATTAGATCTAGAGTATGATTACGACAATGAGTTGGTCCTGACACGTGTTGTCTAACTCCAGTAGAGTATAGAGTATCTGTTAATGCCAATCACAAAGCGTCTTTTTCATTATCTACTTGGATATTAAAATCACCAACAATAAGAAAAAAAGAAATATTCTTTGATAAAGTCTGTATGGTGTCCTGAAAGCCCTGCTTTCTTATAGTGTGCAATACAGATTGTCAAAGCAGCTCCACGGTAATAAAAAAGAAAATGACATCGTTCATGTTGCAGAATTCATCAGAATTGACTGTTCAGTGTTGATTAAGGTGTTGATAAAGGTGTTTTAACAGTGTCAATGTTGCAAAGTTCATCAATTATGAAACTAAATTTCAATTCAGCTATGAGCATCTCTATAGAAGGCAATAGTGTATAGTCAATTGCTGGGGTGGGCGATATGACCAAATTTTTATTTCACGATATGAGAAATTTTATTTCACAATAACGATATATATCACAATATAGTTATATCGTGTTATTTTATCTCATTTCTATTTTTAAAATTAAGAAAAAAAAGAAGCAAATTATAAACAATAGTACAAATGCAATATATTTGCAAAATGTGAATTAAGCCAATTATAAACTATACAAATTATAATATAAGTTAATTAAAATTATATTAATAAAAATATAAGTTATTTTCTCTTTTATTTCATTCACATTAATGAGACAGAGCAGCAAGTAGATATACTGTATTAGGCTGCTTCATTTTAAGACCGAATGCACAGATCCATTATACTAATACACATTCGGTTTACAACCAACTGATTACTTTCACTTGAGACATATCTGGCTGTGTTTGTGATGAATACTCCACATGATGGGCATTTTGACATACAATGATTGCGAGTGTATGACTGAATTCACCATGACATGCTGAGAGACATGGCTTTCTGAGAAAGTGCTTACGCTGTGTGTCAGTCAGAGGATGACGTCGCATTGAATTCTTTTTCACTGCTTATTGTGCTTAATAACACATCGAGTGCATCCCAAATTGGCGATCGCTTTCTGCGCGTACTTGTGCATGTGCACTGCAACAGTTCCTTTTCAGGATATGTTGTGCTCATAACTCTTTTTAAAGGGTTCCTTCACCCAAAAATTAAATTTCTGTTATTAATTACCCATCCTCATGTCATTCCATGAGGATGAGTAATTGTGATGCTGACCAATAATGAGTCGGTGTTCTGACAGAACTTTTTGCACACAAAAAGTATTCTCGTTGCTTCATAAAATTAAGGTTGAACTACTGCAGTCACGTGGACTGTTTTAACGATGTCTTTAGTACCTCTCTAGACCTTGACTTTGGTGATTATATATTGCTGTATATAGACGAGTCACATACCTCTCGGAATTCATCAAAATTATCTTAATTTGTGTTCTGAAGATGAACGAAGGTCTTACGGGTTTGGAACGACATGAGGGTGAGTAATTAATGACAGAATTTTTGGGTGAACTAACCCATCAAGCACGTCCCGATCTTTATATTCTCATTCATGCATTTCATTTTTACATACTGATATAGCAAAATCTCTAACTAATAGATAGTGTATAGAATAGTGTATAGAATAGAACAATGATAAATGAATTAATAAATGAATTAATTTATCATTGTTTCAACTCATTTTAATAGTAGTGCTTAATAGGTTAGGCAACCACACACTGTAGAAACACCAAGGTAATCAACCACAAGTTACACTCTAGCTTCATGGTGATGAGTTTTGGATGGACAAGCGGCACTAATAATATCTTCAGAAAATAAACCTAAAGAATTCTTGTTCTAAATTTAACCCATTATAACTTGCATAATTAAACCAGTGTGAGGAGTGTACATCATTATATATCTTCATGGGTGAAACTTCAGTGCAAAAACACAGAGCATTTAACAGGTCATGGAAAAGAAGAGAGTGTCAGGTGATGAGCCGAAGAATCAATCAGCATCTGACTCGTCTCTCCATAAAGTGAAGGAAGAATTAATTAAGGTTGGGTAAATCCGACCCCCAACCAAATCCTGCCAGCATGAATGACCACACATAAGACACACTGTGAATTCTGGGTGGGGAAATGTTGTTTTAAGCACCTGGAGCAGTGAGTGTTAGAAATGGTGCCGTTTCAGAAGGTCTTGCACATACTCTTTGGCTGAAAGTTGTGCTATTTTTAAACCAGGGAAAATAGTAATGGCATTGTGCTTTGGGAGAACCTTTGCTGGTTCAGGAGGGTTGACGTTTTTGTAGCCGCTCAGTAGCCCGGAGGTTGCTAGTGATTTGTTGACAGTTTTTGAGAACATGGTTTATAGAGTAGGCCTATGATAGATGTTTGGAAACTTGAAAAAGCTTGACGACAATGTCCTGAAAGTACTTTTCATTACAACAAAGCTTCTAAAACTAGTCTGGATGTCTCCCATTACAATGTGATGCCAAAGCTTTTTCAAGACATTTCTCATTCTAGAAATCCTATATGCATAAAGGATCACAAATGCAATTTGTAGAATAATTTAGAAACAATTCTACAGAGATCAAAAAAAAATCTGAAATTGTAGGAAAATAAAAAGAGGATTGTGCATATTGTTTATCCAGTTTGACTTTTTTGATTTTTCTTTCCCATGTCTTGAATATCTGAAACAAAGTATTTTAAATTAAGCATAAATGCAATTACCTATCCCACGACAGTTTTCCATGCAGCATCCCTCCACCACCCCAATTCCTCACTCTTAACTATTTCCTATCCCAATCAGAAATGGGGGGAATACCCTGAGTTTGGGCCAAATTCCAAGCTCAGAGCCCTCCCCTCAGACAGCACGGCAAATATGTATACTTTTTACTATATCCGATTGTATGTAAGAGTGAACAATGAAGTCTATAAAGCAATGAAAGGGAGATCAATGAGCAGTGTTCATTGGTATTGGCTGTAAATTATGTTAGAATTTTACTTTAATGTCAAAACAAGTCTGAGACCATGGTTCTCAGTCGGAAAAGGGTGGCTTGTCCTCTTCAGGTTGGTGGAGAGCTCCTGCCTCAAGTGGAGGAGTTCAAGTATCTTGGGGTTTTGTTCACGAGTGAGGGAAGGAAGGAGCGTGAGGTTGACAGGCGGATCGGTGCAGCTTCTGCAGTAATGTGGTCGATGTACCGGTCTGTCGTGGTGAAGAAGGAGCTGAGCTGCAAGGCGAAGCTCTCGATTTACCGGTCAATCTACGTTCCTACTCTCACCTATGGTCATGAGCTTTGGGTCATGACCGAAAGAATGAGATCCCGGATACAGGCGGCCGAAATGAGCTTTCTCCGCAGGGTGGCAGGGCGCTCCCTTAGAGATAGGGTGAGGAGCTCGGTCACTCGGGAGGAGCTCAAAGTAGATCCGTTGCTCCTTCACATCGAGAGGAGTCAGCTGAGGTGGCTCGGGCATCTGTTTCGGATGCCTCCTGGACGCCTCCCTATAGGAGGTGTTCCGGGCATGTCCCACCGGGAGAAGGCCCCGGGGAAGACCTAGGACACGCTGGAGAGACTGTGTCTCTCGGCTGGCCTGGGAACGCCTCGGTGTCCCCCCGGAAGAGCTGGAGGAAGTGTCTGGGGAGAGGGAAGCGGTGGAAGATGGATGGATGGATGGCATTCCTATAATATGTTTTGACTATATGGACGTCTTTGTTTTGGTGTGTTATAGAGTGAAAATATTCTGATCCCACTATTTTGTATGAAAGCAAGCCATATGTCAGTCACTGAGCAGGGGTTAAATGAGGATATGAGAATTTGTGATTTTCTTTCATGCTGGTGAAAAAGATTTTTCATATCACAATAACATGACCTTTCTTAATGCATAATATTGTTTCTTCCAGCTGGTGAACATCTCTTTCACATTCCTCAAATGCATGTTAAGAGAAGAATCCAGCTACAAGGAAGTCTCTCTTTGGAACAACCTCTTTAGAGAGTAATTGTTAAAACTGTGGACAAACACAGTGTTTCTCAACTCAGGCACAGCAGGTTCTGTTTTTTAACATTATAATTGTACCTTAAGGAAATGTCCAACTTTCCCAAAAGTGCCAGTTTTTCATTGTGGTCTTCCACTGTTCAGAGTGAGATACTGATTTTTTTTTTTTTTTTTTTTTTTTTTCCCCTCACACATTAGTTTTTGGTCATGTAATAAAAATATCCTGTTCACATTTCAGGTGCCTTTTTCCTTAATTTTTATTACCTTCATCCCAAGCTTTTTATGAACACTACCTAGTTACGTACTTTTGACAATACTTTAGGCTAAATTGTTGCTCGTGCTGCAATTGACAACACAACTAAGGTATAGCTGTTATTTGTGTGTGTGTGTGTGTGTGTGTGTATGTGTATATATATATATATATGTATATAATGTATATGTAAATATGCGTTTGTTTGTGTGTGTGTGCCACTTTTCAAATGATCAATGAATATTATTTCATACTTTACTATATTATTTTATACCATTATTTTTATACTATACATACACACACGTGCACACACACACACACACATATGTATGTCTGTATAAAAACAATAGTATAAAATAATATAGTAAAGTATGAAATAATATTCACAAATAAAGCATGAAAACTTGTGTTAGAACGCGTCCAATATTGTTTTGTTATCTTTATATATATTTAAAAATCGGTTGGTGTCTAATAGTGTTTGTTTCTTCGAAAGGATTACAATTACATTACTTTGACACAGATCTATGGACAGTGAAATGAGTTTGTTTACGCTACCATGGTAACAGCCGTACTAGCAGCGCTCGCTGGATCTGTGCTGAAAAATGTGCAACAGTAACGTTACTTTCCGCAAAAAATTCTAAATTACTGAAAGCAAATTCTATCACTGAAAGCCTTTAATCTACCCAGGTCGTTGCTTATCAAACAGCGTCGTATCGCAAACAAACATCAGCGCAATGACCTCAGAGCATGATGAGGAAAATAAACCGGGTGGAAGGTGTTTACTGGGAAACTGGGTTGAGGAGGTGAGTTTCGCTCCGCGTATTTAAATCATATTGTTGCTTGTGATTCTTCTATACTTGTCATGAACATTTTTCTGGGCTTTTTTGTCTCATCACACTCCACCTTGCGCTTCAGAGGGCCACTGCATTGCTAGACAGGACCGGGCCCGGGTCATGTGTTCATAAATTCGGACACGCGGGGATTCTTACCATGGACGTGGCTGCTAAAGTGCAGGGGATCAGTACCTTCAAAGCTGCTTTCAATGCTCCTAAAATCCATGGGGTGCGACAAAAAGGTATAGATTAAATGTTTTGTTTTTTATTTGCTTAAACGTCTGGTGTTTTGTGTTAGCGCAAAATGATTCTCCACAAAAACCTCATCTTGCCACCTTGATGACACATGAAAATTAGCAGATTGACCTTAACTGCTTCGAATTGAAATGTTTGCAATTGAGAGACAAGAAAAAGACTTAATAACACACAGAAATGCTGTGGTTGTACTTTTTATTTAAAAATGTATTCCATATTATTAAATTAATAATAAAGTTGCTTTCGTTCTTCAGATTAGTCCAGAAAGATCCTTTCAAATAAGAGCCCTCTGTTCTTTCTGCTGCTTTTTTCAATAAATTTCCCTGTGGTTTTCATTTTAGGAAGACGAACTGAACTTTTGGAAAATGACCTCATCAAAAGAATAAGGTAGCAAAATAAACAAGTATTTACTTTAAAGTTTAATGTTCGATGACTTCATCGTGTGTAAAAACGCAAACGACATTTTATTATCCTCCCACATTTCTTGTTTTATGTGTGAAGAGAGGAAACAGTGGGAGAGGAATGATGTAAGAATGTTTGTGTTAGGTTCATAGTTCAATTAAATCATTTAAATTTTCATTTATCATGCAACTTCTGCTTCATTTTTGAACGTAACCTTGACAACACGTCTCTGACCCCAGACAAGTGGTTGCAATATTGTTTTTAAATTAAAAAAACACATATTCTGAAGTGAGACAGTACCTCATACACATAGATTTGGTGTTGGCGGATACGGAAAGCCAAATGTGGACAAATCTACTTACCATTATCCTATTTTAGCTCAATTGATTTACTTTGTAGAGAATGCAATACACTGTACAGTTCCATTCACTTCTTTATTTATCAAATTCTAGCCATAATGTACAAATATTTCGTCATGTTTTTGGCATCGTAATTAATTTCTTGTTTTTATTTAAGAAATTGGCACTCTTTCAATGTCAGATCACTTACCACTGTGAATAAATACAAGACAGACGTGCCTACACGTTTGTGTCTGTTTTGTTTCAACCATCTGTTGATTTGGAGAGATTCCTTCTGCTCTTAATCATGAGCTATTACCTCACCATCTAGCGACTGTGTATTTTGCAATATTTCAAGTAGATGAGCTCTATTTAATATTTAAAATCAATACCAGGATGTCAAAAATTTCTTTGAAACTGACTGGGCGTGAAGCAAACGCAGCATCCTTGTCGTGTACTTCCAGCTGAACAACTACCATTTCTGAGATGAATGGGAATGCTAACTTGCTCTCTCTCTCTCTCTCTCTCTCTCGGTATATTATAACTCCCTCATTAAATTTACGAAAACAAATTAACCGCAGTTTTTTTTAGCTTCATATTTTAATCTGTTTTACAGTGATCAAATACATGCAGAGCTGAATGCAGCCCCTGCAGCCCCTGAGTTGTGCTCTGTGACCAAAGCAGACTTCAAAGTGGAGGGTTTTGAGTCTGTCCGCACACCGCTGTCCATGGTCAGTTTCTGTTCACCATAACCTTTAAGGACTAATATTTGACAGTCTCTTGGGCAAAGCATTTCAGTTTAAAGTGACAAAAAGGTCTATGGTAAATAGTTCTAAGACCTGTAAATCATTTTGTTCTTTGAACATGTACATCTGCATATGTGTGTATTGGTGTGTGTGTATGTGAATTTGTGTGCCTTTCTCTTTTTGGAGTTAATCTGCCTGTCTTTTACAGGATCATGATTACACAACCGAGCAGGCCATTACATTTTGGAGTGAAAACTACCAAAAGATTCAGGTCAGCATACAGTAAGAGTTCAGTGAATACATTTATTTACTGCAGTATTGGAGTGGTTTTATAATCTTTATATAAATTTCTTTTCACAGGGCATGACAGCAGTTAAAACTAAAGAAAGTCCATTTAAAAGAAATGCCACCTTTAGTACACCAATCGGTGAACAACTAGATCAGCTGGACAATACAGTGCTGGACCCATCAGAAAAATGATGCTAATTTGTGAGAGAATTTAAAAAAAAAATCTTAATTTGATCATTTCATTATCTCACATTAAATTTCTTCATTTTAGTTAGTTTTGAAGTTTATAACGTTTTAGAAATGCAATACTTTGAATTACACTACTCTATGGGATTCATTCTGATTAGTCAGTCACTTCATATCATGACACCCAATCACATTATCATGGTTTATTGTATGCTAAAGACTAAAATTTGTTCTCATTACATTTTTACAAATGGTGTTCTAGACAAAAGGCATGGAAGGAATATGCTTGTGACGAGTAGGCCGAGGCGAGAGCCGTGATTGCTGAGGAGTGTCACCTGTGCGCTGCACTGGTCTCATATCTCTCACGGCTCCCCTCGGCCTACTTGTCACAATGCTCATCTAATCCCGTCTATCATAATGTAAGTCTATAAATGGCTGTATATATATACAATATATATACTTGTTGCGTTGGTTTCAAACACCTCATTTAAAACGTATGTACTAAAATTCCAACATATTTTTGCTGTTTGCTGTGTTGGTGTCTAAAGTTACTTAAACAATGGTTTAATATTTTTGCATTGGTTTTGCTACCTTTTATGTTTCATCAACTATTTCATTTCATAATTGTTCTACAACTTAAATTTTGCTGAAAATGTCTCATGGCTCCTTGAGAAGGCGAACAAGACACTGCATCTTGGATTGATGCTATGGGGACACCAACAAGGATAACCAGGGCTTTAAGAAGGAGGCAAGGGTCTCTGCTTTAATACCTGCAATGGTCGGAGAGGGAACACCTCACTCAGCCCTAAGGCTCGAAAGGGCAGCTTGCCAAAGGGACCCTGCTGTGTAAACCATTTCCAGCAGCTACTATCTCTGATGTTGCTGCCTCTCCAAGGAGGAGCCTTGCACAGGTTAGGCTCAGCTTCAAGGGAACCACAGGGGAACCTAACTTAAAGACCCCAGATGTCTGGGGAGGCAGCTCGAATCCTGCTTTTAAAGTCGGAAAAGGACCGAACGGCTTTCTGTTAACCACTTCACTCAGATCTTGTCAGTTCTTCTGAGCATCCCGCTTCCTTGAAGGAGGAGCACAAGTGACTACGCTCTCCCTCTGGCCACGGTGTGCAAGACCATTAGTAGTAGATGAAACACACTTCATATTTCAATAGCAGTCTTTTTTTAGCTTTAATATTCGCAGACGCTAGTCCGTATCAATATCTGATTCATCGCTTCATACAGTAAGTTCTTGTGACTGGATTCCGTGATTTCATCCATGTTTTCTGCATCGTGGAAATCAGATGTCATATGGTTTTTTCAGTATTAAAGATAGTTAGTGTAAGGCTGGAGTCGGATCATCTTGACTGAAGGACAACTTTTCCCTACGAGAACAAAGGACATTCCTGACAATTAACATTTGAACACCTGCATAAGTAACGGCACAATCCTAGACGCATCACGCCGAGCAGTTCCTCATCCTTCTTCCTCATCTAAAACTCAATCCAAATCCATGCAATGTTGAATGTGTACAACAGGTGAATATACATATTTGGTATCATTTAAAATGTCTCAGTGCGCCTGGTAAAATGGTCTCATTCTCCCAGACATAGTACGAACTTCCAAGAAGTTCTAGAAAACAAGTGATATTGTGTGCCACTAAAGGTGTGCCCTCCCTCAGATCTTTCATTCAAACTATCTCCTGTATGTAAATAAGTGCCCTCTTCTACAGGTATCAATAACCCATTCAATGTGATTGCCCATTTGTGACCCCCTGAAGAGGGGACCAAAACCTAATTACAATTGTAGACACCACCATTTGATCCTATTGAATTATCTGGATATTTAGGGAGAAATTGCAAAGGGTTCAGGGAGTCTGTAGACAGATCTACCGCACAATCGCTGTGTGTAGTCTCTTTCACTGCCAGGTACATACTTCTGTGTTCATTTATTATTGATTTGATGTATAATGTTTTATTCTTTGAATTGGATTTGAATTATTGTTCTATTACCTGGTTAATAAATTGTTTGAATTTATTCTGATTGACTCTGAAATGATTAACTCTAGTAGGTTACGTTAAGTCCATAACGCCACAAATCTACGCTCAGGTTAGTAACAGACTAAAACTCAGTTTGTGGAGCATTGGGCACATCAGCTGATGTTTTGGAGCTCCGACTAGCTCATTGGCATTAGTCACGTGTACTTAGACTGTAGAGGCTAATAATGGGTTTTTCCGTTCAGAACAACAAAGGGTTGTCAGACCAATCTGAATAGGGTCAGCCTCAACCTCTGATTATTGTAATATTATTCTAACTAAGTCAAGTCAAGTCAAGTCAAGTCATCTTTATTTATATAGCGCTTTTTACAATGCAGATTGTGGCAAAGCAGCTTTACATTAATAAGAAAATGGTGTCATTGTGCAGCTTATTCTATATATTATTGATTCATTCCGTTGCAAATATCAGTAGTTATTAGTCTAGTTAATTTATGTATATCAGCACTGCAGAAAACAGTGACGTAATCGTCCGGCTCAGCTCAGTTCACATACAACGACACCAATGCAGGCATATCAAAAACACTGCTGAATATCATGCAAGTGTCCCCAACTTAAGCAAGCCAAAGGCAACAGCGGCAAGGAACCAAAACTCCAACAAATGGAGAAAAAAAAACCTCGGGAGAAACCAGGCTTAGTCGGGGGTGAACACTTGTCCGATACTCAGGCAGAGTTACGGGTCATTAAACCGATTTGGAATCGCAACAGTCTAAATATTTAATCTAGTTCCATCTAGTTTAAGATCTTATGATCACACCGGTATGGGACGGTTTGTTGGGATATGTGCCACTGGCTGATGAGTCGGTAAGGTCTTAACAAAGGATGAGCTAGTTAACACAGTCTCCGCCGACACCCCAGACCATTTTGCTGCCGCAAACAGGCACAGGTTCCCCGTCCAAGTGTACGCGGGAAACCACAGCATGATTATGTAAAGTTACCATTAGAGGAAGTTAGATTGGTCAGCTTGGTTCTACGGTAATGGTCATGACCTCTGGACAGATATAGTCTTACTTTAATTAAGTGTTTACTAATCTATGGGGACTGAATAACATACTTTTAGAAATAAGCAAGCATGGTGCAGCGTCTAAAAGTATCAGTCAATTGCCTCTGTCTAGATGACCAAGACTGACGAGTCGTAGATCGTATTCCCGATCAGTGCGAGACTCAAAAGGTTATAGGAATCCAAACGAATAGAATTCAAACTAAGGGTTAAACGGAATAATCAAACACTTATTCAAATATATAAATAATGAAATATGATTTAAACCTTTTTCATAATTGGATGAAAATACAGAGGTAATGCACATAAAAAATGTATTTAATATAATTGTGTTGCATTGTATAAAGGAAGACAGTGACACGCAGATCCCTTCACCCGCTCTATTGGAAACCGTCACTGGACCAGTGGGTGGGCCTTACAGTTAGTTTTGTGAGTTTATTGTTCTGTTATAAAGTTGTTTCCATTAGTGTAAGAAGGGTATTCAGTTAATGGAAGTCCGTTCTCTATACACTCTACGTAGTGCTTCATGGTCATTGAATAGATACAGCAGCTGTTTCAGTCTCGAAATTTAAACCAGTTTACCGTATGGAATGATATACTGCGCAACACTAATACAGCGATCTTTCAAATTTCAGAATTTTTTTTAATTTCCATGGCTCATTTAATCCCAGGTTTCAATACCTATCCTCAGCCATTAGGCGCAGATGCTTGTTCTACATCCCTCAAGAATGAAGACAAATGCAAACAGAACTTTCTCATTGAGAATTTCTCACAATGAATGCATTCAGAACCCTCAAGAACTGAATGTGCATGCTCCTCACTAGACAATAAATGTTTGTGTGTGTGTTCAGGTGTCAAATATCTGGGACACGGAGGCACACACTTCCTGAAACACTGAAACACTTGCAAGGGTCCGTTATGGATACTGCCTTCACCACACGCTAACAATATAAATGGCTCCTGAAGACAAAAAAAAAAACCAACAACCTGATAATGTGTACTATGGGCGCCCTCTTCTTCTTCCGGGTGCTCTGTTTATGACTGTCGCAAGCTGTTGAAATTGGAGTGTGCGCACACGTGGTTCCGACACTGATCACGTTGATGGTGTCCCCATAGCGTCGATCCATGACACAGTGTAGAGTTCCACTTCAAGAGGGAACCCAATCTCCTTAGAGTGTGACCTAGCATGTCCTATGTGTATTTAACCAGATCATTTTTGTGGGCAAAGTTGTGTAAAATGTTCCATGTCAAGTATGACTTTCTGACTTAACTGAAGTTTTAATGAAGAGCAAGTAAATGCTTTATTCTTCTCTAATAAAACATATTGACCGTTGTCTTTGGACAAATGAGGAAAATGGTTATTTGGGTGCAGACAGCAGCCATCTGCACTTTTTCACCATGAGAGAGGATCTAGCCATTTGCTGAAAATTGACTGTTGCTCTGTTGGATCAGGGTGGCTTACTTTCTCACAGCTGTGCTGTCAATCAGAGAGCTGCTCTGTTGCTGTGTTCCTCTTTCATGCTTTCTGAAGGGATTAACGTGGGGTAACTATGGAAACAAGTATTTTAGACTTCATTAATTCAGTGTTTCCTTTTGTTTTCACAAAATTATTTTTCTCCGAGGAATTCGACAGAAAGTTTTAGAACTGGTTCGTTTCCTAAATATTTATTTACATTTTTAAAAAAAATATTTATTCTAAATAATTGTCTATTCTAAAGTTGCTCATTTAGATCTATTGTCATATTTTATGTGTCTAACCACATCAATATTTTTATAGCCTTCTGAATTTATCAGACATCCCAAAGTCTTAATTTTTTGACATCTAGTTAAGTTATTAACAACTTTTTGCTGCTTATTTTGTAATGAATCATAATTATGAATTGAAAGCTGTGACTATATTTCATAAAGCCCTGGCCAAGCGTGTTTGTTACTGAGTATGTCAGTGCAAAGCTTTGCAGGATGACCTCTTGGTAGCAGGACTGACTGTGACAGAGCTGCTAGTGGGTGGTAATTAGGAATCACGGGGGCGAGGAGCTGCTGTGAACATGAGTATATATAAACAGATGCAGTGTACAGATGCCAGATGCCAAATGGATTCTTAATGATCAGACTATGATGTCATCCCTATTTACCGCCAAACTGTTGAGTGAACCGCAATGATCAGGGCACTTCTTTACGGAGCCCCTAAAGGGATGCGGTGGTGGAAAAAAATTGGGACGGGAGGATTTTTTTGCATCATTTGTGTGTATTAATGCACGGAGCTGACTGAAACACTACTGCCAGCCAGAGGGACATCAAATGGGAAGGTTTTGTCCGAGCTCACAACAGGTTTTGCAAGGGAACGATAATATCTTTGAGCGGGAATGCAAACATCTTTGCGTGGGAATGCAAAAGATTTATTTTTTTTAAATTCCTCCTATACCAATTTTTTTTCACCACCACGTCCCTCCGTACTTATTTAACTAGCAGACAGTGTATGATGTCAAAGAACACTAAATGCTATATGATATGGAAAATATTGATAATGTATTATTATTATTCATTTAATCTGATGGATTTAATCCTACATCAGTTAATACAGTTTTTAGATTAAAGGTGGGGTAGGCAATTTTGGAGAGGCTAGCAATATTAAGTTGGCTATTCATGATTACACAACTGAAATGAATTCAAGTTAGCTGCATTATTTGATTAAAGAAACAGTGAAAACAGCAACTTTATTATGGCAATTTAAAAGAACTGTTTTCTATTAATATTATTATGAATGATTGACATTTATGTGAAATTGAAATCTTTTATAAATGTCATTGTAAATCTCAGTTATAAATGAATGATTTTTAAACCAAGCAATATGTTCTTGATGAATAAAAGTATTGTTTTATATACTTCAAACGTCTGAATGGTAGAGTATAGGGTTGGAGCCCCCGACTATGTAACCTGCCACTAGGCAGATTATTGCTGAAATGAAAAAGTTTATTATTATGAAAAATGCAAAAAATACTATTGTAATGGCGAACGTTCAACATAACTTTAATTATCTAATAAAATAAACAAACAATAGAACGAAAGTAAAACACAAACATAACAAAAATACAACATAAAGTCCAGGCCTGGTCCTCTCTCGTCCTTCACTGTCGTCGCTCCTCTTTTATGCTTCCGGAGCTCCTCCGTGAGAGATACGGAAGCTCATTATCACTCGCGTCACCGGCCTCGCGCCGTTCCCTCACGGCTCTCGCCCGACCTGTTCGTCACAACTATTTTTATTTTTAATATGAAATGTATATTTTCCGAAACTTGTTTTGGAAAATCAAAGCCATAAATTTAAAAAAGCTGTTCCAAAATTGAGCTTGAATGTTTCTAAAAATTAGCTTTCAGTAAGTTATTGTTGGGGCGCAGTACCAACTCATTCCAAAATAATTTATATATGCCGTTTATATTGAAGCAGTGCTCACATCAACGTATCAGTGTATGTATTGGCAGTAGCAACAGCAATAATCTGCAGCAGTGTAGAAGATCTATTCCACCAAGACCAAATACATTAACATTGTCATATCTATATCCATTATCATGCTAAAATGTACTCTTTTGGTCCTGTATTAAAGAGTAGTTTTAAAACGTTTCCATAGGTTTTACTTTTAGCATAGGTTGGGAATAATCTAAGGATCATATCTTATTTAAAGTTTGGAAAATGTATCAGATGACCTGAATGAGATGAAATACAATGATGAGAAAAAAAATGGAGTTTTTAGCTTGAGTGATATTCAAGTGTGCAACTTTCTCTTGTTCTCTTGTGATGATAACCTGCAAAGCCCTTCGGGAAGGTCTGTTGAGTGGAAAAGCGTCCTTCAAGAAGGATTGATTAATATTCATAATTCTTTAGAACTGTGAAGACTATATTTACAAGAACATTTTTTAATAATGACGTTATCAGAAGCTACTTTTAATTCAGTTTATTGAACAAAATATCATACAATGTCTTGGATATACATATATACAAATATTACATTGATAAAACTTAAAACACTCAGTCTCCAGTCTTCCAAACCACTATTCTATGCGCTCTAATGCTTCAAGAAAACGGCAAATACACATCATCAGTTTCCAAAACTCTGAATATAGAAAGCACAAAAAAATAAGAATTTCACCTGGAAAGACGTCATTTTCTCTCAGCACAAGAAAACATTGTTAAAAAAAACACATCTATACAATTTTTGCAGTTTTTAAGCAGGTATGAAATATACCTGAATTGACCTCCCTCAAAAGGTATTATAATGTGTTGTTCTATGCAAGAGCGAGACACAGAACAAATATAAGCAGTGGCTCTGATTCTGGTGACTTCCTGTCATCAACAGTGCTCTCAGATAACATAGACTTCTGTCTTCTCTCCCAGAAGCCAATACGTTCTCATTTTCCCTTTACCCTGAAAGAGAGAAACAACACCAATCAATAGCATGCATCAATGAGCACTCAGACAGCTCAATGGAGGAACTAATCAACAATATCTTAATGAAAAGACAAAGATATAGGCCAAATTTACATTACGTGGTTCAAGTGACCCAATTGCGATTTTTTCCTGCCGTATGGCACAGATCGGATTTGACCCACAAAAGTACATGGACTTTTTCTCCGATCAGTTTCAGGCCTCATTTGTGGAAATAAATCTGTCATACATCATTGAAAAAGCGAGTGGCAAATGACGTCAACCAACTGCAATTACATCACTCTTTTAAATGGTCTTCTCAACCCAATGTTTTGGTGACTTTTTAAGATGGCAAAAGCTTGTATTATCATTTTGTCTGCGTCCATTGCAAATTGCTGCATTTTTTCCCCTCCTTTTAAAGCCTGAGCTTTTCCGGGTCAGTACATCACCTTGGGTTGTTAAGGTAAATGCAGATTTCGGATATGGCTAGTCGTCCAAAAACTTGGGCATAGTCAACAAATCAGAATTAGGCATCAAGACCTGCAGTGTAAATGCGGCCATGGACTGAGCACTGAACTAAAGAATGCTGCACAGAAGGGTGGTGGAAGCTGGTGATCCAGAGACTATATGAAATGAAAAGCCAACATCCACACAATGAAACACTGCTAAAAGTTCAGATTTCAAAGGATTTAAGAAGCACTGAATATAGCAGATATTTTGTCATTTGAAAATCTGGAAGTGATGAAAACATGGAAACAATGCCTATTAAAAAAAAAAATCATAAAAGATTTTCTACAGGGATTCCTATTGGAAGCATAGTTTGGAGCTGATCCTCCAGGATTTAAACAAAATCGATCAAAAATCCACTAAGAATTGAATAAAATCTGGATGCACCAAAATCCTGCAGGACATAGGGGTATAAAGATATATAATCATATGATGATATACTGGTGTAATGGAATAGGTTAGCATGCTTTAATGTTCAAATACTGTACATTATTGTAGCAGTATGTCTGAAACTGTTACGTGTGTTTCTGTTGTGTTCTGTTTCTATTTTCATTCGTCACATGTCTTGTGTTCGGTTTTTCCTTCCTAAGGAAGTTAGTGTCATTATGAGTTTATTCATGTCAGGTGTGTGTGTGTTTAATCAGTCCCTTGTTCATTGTATTTAAACCCTGTGTTTCTGTTCAGTCGTTGTTGTTGTTAGTTTAATGGTGTTGTGTTCTGATCTCTGGTGTTCTCTCCTGGTGTTGTATTAAAAGATCTATATTGCGACTTCCTATGTCGTGGGTTTCTTCCCTGGATATAAACCCATGACAGAAACATGCTGATTTCTACAAAGCCCCTCCTTCCGTGAAGGTCAGAGTGCTTTGATTAGCCAGCTGACCTAGTGCGTTGTTATTGGCCAAACACCTCAAGCGTGTGTTGGAAATCATCGCAAGCTTCAGTTTCCAAGGCTTCTAAAGCATTTGTAAACACATAGGTGATAACAATGTCTTAACGTATCCGCTCGAGTCGGATTCTGAAAATGCAGATGATTAAGCAGATTGATCGGAAACAACTTTGCAAGCACGACTTAAGCAGTTGTAAAAAAGTAGTCTGTGGTACAATGTGTGTCTTTGTATATAGCCTCTCAGATTCAGGAAGCTGTCCTCTGCAAAATGCACTATGCACAAGCAAACCGTTGGGGTTGTACTGCTTAACGTCTGATTAACTTCTGAAAGCAAAAGAGGTTTTGCTTTTGCATCCAAACACAACATGACAAAAACACTTCATTTCACTGAAACCTCACATTCTTTCTTTGCGTATGCCTTTGGGAGGGCATTATGCTAATATTTCACATTGTAATGTGGACGTTTGAGAAAGTAATATCTGGACTTAGATCGAGTCATTTTGTGACATGAGGCTGCGCGCTGCACAGAACCGGACTCTTCAAAAACGGATTTAAAACATAGACAACAAAGCGGTATGGTAAACAGTACACTACAGTATATGTTTTCATTTCACTAAAGTAATTAGTTTGTTGACTTAATGCTGCTTTAGTGGAGAACAGCAGTGTGTTTGCCGTCGAGGCTGAGAGGATGCTAACTTTAGTAGAAACGTTACCTTGAGCGGTTAAAACACTGTGACAAAAACACCGATTCGTTTTCAACTGAAGTTGCATATTTAAACTGTATCCTAATCATGCAGCCACCAGAAACATAAATCAGAAATGACTTCGATTTCAGTTCTTTTTTAGCCGCACATTAACCCATTTTGATTAGATAATTATCAAGTGTTCCAAAATAGAAGCAAATAACGAGTGAAAGTAAACATATAATATGCCTTTGTGCGTAAAGATGGCATTTTAAGCATGATTGTTTGTATTTTTTATATAAAATGGTCACGCTTTATAATACCATTTGTAACATTAAAGATTAATGAAAGTGTTGTGCATTGTTAATTTCAATATTTACATTTTAACATTTTAAAGTTGCCTCTTGCATACATTAATTATAATGCACTATAAATTAACATAAATGAACAAGGTATAATTAATATATTAGTATTTATATTTAAAACTTACAATAAACTTTTTGCCATTTTTTTAAAAAATTCAAAGCAAAGAAAATGTAAGAAATAGAGTTCAAACAATCTTGCTGATCAAACTATCTATCTATCTATACACACATACACACACATATATATATATATATATATATATATAATATCTCTCTCTCTATATATATATATATGTATATACACACACACACACGTTTTAATCACTTCACAAAGCAAGCACAACTCGAACCCCATACCTTCATCTCCACGTCTCCTCGCAGCTGGAGTTCAAAGTAGCCGAACTCGTCTAGCACCTCTTTGGTGGCTGAGGACATATGTATCCTCAGAGCTGTGAAGGAAATTAACCATAAATAAATAAATAGTTAACCAGAAAATGAAAATTTTCTTTTATTTGATCATTTTTGAAACTTTACTTCTTTTTCTGTGGGACTTTAAGAATGTAAAATTTGCACTTTTTCATACAACATAAGCATACAGTGACTATAGGGGCTGCAGAGCTCCAAAAAGGGCAGAAAAAACATCCATATTTTTTAGTAGTTATTTCCAAAAAAAAAAATCCTTCTGTGCAGTTTAAAACTCTTATTCATAATTGCACATTCTCAAGCTGAAAGCATTTTGGTTTCATAGCACAACACATCTCACATCGCTTTGTACAGAAAAAGAAAGTTAACGAAGACAGCATTTTCATTTCTGAGTGAACTGTCCCTTTAAAAGTCACAGCCAATCAGTCTAAGTGCACAGCTGTGACTGACAAATGACACCGTGTGTAATAAAAGATGATTCATCACACTTAAGAATGACGATAGACACTCAATGGATCAAATGGAACCCAAGTAATGGGCAATCTGTCCTGTCTGTAAGAGGAACAACATACCGGCTCCATAAGATGTGGCCTTTAAGTGTGTGCATTAAGCTCCAACAAGCTGTATACATGTTATAAATCAAAGTGGATACACGTTGAGTGTCCTTGTCGCTATTTATTAATTATTAATGAGGCCCACCTCAGGAAGTGGACTGTAAGTCGATACATGTGGTAAATCTCAGGAACAACAGCTGTTACTTGCGGGTGAAACGCATATTAACACTTTACTCAACACTACTGAGCAGCTCTGATCCAAACCCTGTCTAGAGCCATCGCTGTCTACAGAGACAGCTACCTTCTAAGTAGGGTTGTAAGTACTCAAGACCGGTCTTAAGACCTTTTTGTTTGTTTGTTTTTTTGAAGGTCTCGGTCTTGTCTTGGTCTCTGCTGCATTTGGTCTCGGTTTTGTGTTGGTCTCAGACTAAAGAGTCGCGAGTCAGGATTTTATTTCAAGACCAGTCAAGACCACAACTGTAGGGATATCGCTAAATTGCCGTTGCATTGTCTGATTTCTCTGTTAACATCATTAATTTGATTAGATCCAAATATTTCTGCTTCAAATGCAATCAATAACTTATTTCTAAATTCATTTATTTAGTTATTGTTGTGCTGGGTGAGGAATCAACAAGGAATTGTGTCAAAAATGTCACCAAAATGAATAGGAAATGCCCACAAGTATGGATCATATCAAGATATGATTGTATAAAAGTACTTGTGTAAGATCTTGATATTAGAGGTTGTTTTCTCCAGATTGGACTATTGGAATTCGTTGTATCATGGTGTTTCTCATGCGTTTTCGGCTTTTAAGCAGGACTGGGAAATAAGCAAGTATAACACCTGTACTAGCATCCCTCCATTTGCTTCCAGTCAAATTAAAGTCCAGGATTAAGTATAAGATGTTATTATTTGTTTTTAAGGGCTTAAATGGGCTGGCACCAAAATACATTAGCAAACTTCTTCAGCATCATACATTTCCTAAGCTTTTGAGATCTGTACAAAGGTTTCTGTTAACCATTCCCAAGTCTTGACTAAAATCGAAAGAAGACAAGGCCTGTTCTGTTGCAGCTCCTCGTTTGTTGAACAGTTTACCCCTCCAAGTTAGATCTTGTGCCACCCTTAATGCATTTAAATCTCATTTAAAGACTCATCTCTTCTCTCTTGCATTTGATTGTAATTAATTTTGTTTCATATTTTTTTAAAATCTTAGATTGTATGCTAGGTATGTAAAGCACTCTGGTCAAAGTGTGTTGTTTTTAAATGTGCTATATAAAAGAAATTCAATTGATTGATTGACTGATTGATTATTAAGGTTAGCAACAGGAGCACAACCCCCCACGATCCTCCCCAACTGTCCATGACCACACCATCTCCCTTGTTTTTGTTTTTTACAATTCGACCTCTGGTGACACTGAAGACTGCAGTAATGACTGCTGAAAATTCAGCATCGCCATCATCACAGAAATCAATTGCATCTTAAACTATATTATAGCAAGTTATTTTAAATAGAAATGATATATCACAATATTACTGTTTTACAATATTTTGATCAAATAAATGCAGCCTTGGCGAGCATGAAACTTATTTTAAAAACATTTAAAAAAATCTTACCAACCCCAATCATTTGAACAGCATAGCATATGTATAATTGTCATTTCTCTCCATTCACAATTACACAATTATGCTGCATTCCATGAACCCAATGAAACTCTATTGACAATTGTACACCTGCAGGACTGCATAGAATTATTTCTCCTCCTCAGTTTGGTTGCAGTGTGTGCGGGGGGGATATTCCAGAAAGCATGGTTAACTTACTGTCACGTATACCCTGAACTCTCGCAGTTTCAAAAAAGCCATTCAGTCAAACTCAGAGTTAAAGGTGACCACACAAAAACATTCTCAACTAAGCATGGAAACGGATGTTGAGAAGAAGCATTCTTTCTTCTTTTCTTTTAATGGTGATTTACATTAATGCATATCACCATGCACCTAAGGGGCAGTTGTGCAATCATGTATATATACATAAAAAATATCAAAATCACAGAACAAAGATGTAGTTAACTCAAGCCAGTCGGGCCAAACTGTTTTCATTGCTTAACCATTCCATTATGTGCCGATCCAACCCACAGATATGGGGTACAGGTACAGATATGGTTTAATTTTCCACTGAGCTCTTTGGAATGTAATACAAATTTGAGAGTCGTTGCCTAGGTAACGCAAGAGTTTACAGACATAGGAGATATAAACAGCGATTATGTTATGGAGGATGATAAGATATTTGTTTTACCTTGTATTATTAACTTGTGAGACTGCTTGGCCAACAACAGAGAAACTGGTAGCCAGGCAACAGACAAGTGACCAATCCTGAGTGGCGACGTCACTACTAGAACTCTACCAGCATGTTAACCAAACGGTGAGCCAACCAAAATTTACCACCGTGGAAATATAACTGGAATGCCGTTCTTAGAACCATTCGGCCCGACGGTGGAAAAGTGGCTTTAGTCTCATGCTGCATTGACATAGACTGGTAAAAATTCTGCATTCTGAACAAAGCTCAAAAATGTCTTTTTGTCACCTACCTTCCCCTGTAGACTCCATGCGGGATGCTGTGTTGACAGTATCTCCAAATAAACAGTATCGAGGCATCTTAAGACCCACTACACCAGCACAGACAGGCCCTGCTCAACACACACACACACACATGCAGCAGAGAGTGAGATTAATTCACTGTAAGAATCCAGTAACTACTCATACACAGTTCAAATGCTTCCTCAAAGGTCGAAAAAAAAAAAAAATTCAGCTCTAAATGAGAGCAACAGCCTGCAATCAGATACACTCCTTAAATCTAACACACACACATACACACATTTTCAACAAACATCTTTCTCTATGATTTATAATACCCTCTTCACGGGGACCATAAAATGCCCCCACAAGTACAAGGATTTCAGATATTGCCATATATACATATAAATATTTATCCTTTAAAGGGTTAGTTCACCCAAAAATGAAATTTCTGTCATTAATTACTCACCCTCATGTCGTTCAAAACCCGTAAGACCTTAAATAAAGTCGTTATTTTTGTTTTGTTTTCGCACACAAAAAGTATTCTTGTCACTTCATAACATTAAGGTTGAACCACTGTAATCACGTTGACTATTTTAACAATGTTTTTACTACTTTTCTGCACATTGAATGTGCTAATTTCATTGCTTTCCATGAAGAAAACACCTTCATCAAAATATCTTAATTTGTTTAGATCTTGAATTTGCATTGCCACAATTTGCATTGTAAAAAGCGCTATATAAATAAAGGTGACTTGACTTGACTTGTTTTTCAAAGATGAACGAAAGTCTTACGGGTGTTGAGCGACATGCAGGTGTGTAATTAATGACAGAAATTTCATTTTTGGGTGAACTAACCCTTTAATGGAATCATGCAGGAGCATTAATTCAGAAGACAATTAAGATTTGAGAGAGAAAGAAGTTTACAGAAACTATAAATTTATTAATTCTGTAAATAGACTTACATGGAGAAATATGTGATTTTTTTTTTTATCATATAAAATCTTCGATTTTAGGTGACAGAGCTGAGACAAATTTGACAGCAACCCCTAAACACTAATGAATTACAGTAGTAATATTTATATTCATTTTTTTAAACAATAATTGCATCCTTACTTGCTATAGTTTTCTTAATCCCAAATAGGTACAACACTAAATAAACACATCAATGACATACAACAATGACAATAAAATCTGTGAAACACATACCTGTGTGGATTCCTATCCGCAGTCGTAGCTGATCATTGGGTCTGTGTCTTATTTTGAAGGTTTTAACCTGTTCCAGTAAAGCCAAAGACATGCCAGCTATCTCACGTGCATGTAGCTTTCCATTCCGCACAGGCAGACCTGACACCACCATGTATGCATCACCGATCGTCTCCACCTAAAATTACAAGAACATGCACAAAGCCATCTGCAAAAAGTTTTTGTACATTTTTACAGATTCAAAAAAAGAAAAGAAAAACAGATGAAGGTTGTAATAATTTCAAAAACACTTTCTATAAACACTGTATATATATATATATATATATATAGAGAGAGAGAGAGAGAGAGAGAGAGAGAGAGAGAGAGAGAGAGAATTGTAAAGGTATTTATCTTTATGTATTAATATGATCAAAAGCACATTGCACATCTTATTATGTATTTGAATTCATACTTTTGAAAGGTATAACCATAAATAGATAATAAATATAATGTATAGTAATTGTGGAAACAATTATTTATGAAAATATATAGTGACTGCACTGTGAATTAAAAGACACTCACCTTATATACATCAAAATTATCAATGATGGCATCGAAGCATGTGTAGAGGTCATTCAACAATGTCACCACCTGAAGAGAGTCACAGGACACTATTAAGAGCAGCACTGAGTTGAGACTGACATTAGTATGACAACATGATAAAATAATGAAATCTTTTATAGATCATATAAGGTCTCTGTTACAAAGGTACATCAGACAGACAGACAGAACGATGAATAGGAATCTTGCAAGAGAGGCCAATCTGCTTCGAGTGTAACTAAAATGAGCCAATGCACATTGGCATGGAATCATATACAGCAGCTGCTCTGCCTCGGAGTGTGGGTATTTAATGAGCAGCATGTGCATTGCATCTTCAGCTTTTCACTGAGGAGCTGAAAAGGTGAGATGGCAGCATCAGCGACAGCGACTGTGGTAACGGAACGTACGTCTCCATTCCCTCCATCAGGGAATGAGGGTTACCTTCCCATTCAGTTGGTCATGTTCAACATACAGCGGACAGACTGACGAATAGGAATCCCTACCAAAGCACAACAGGTGCCCCTTTCCAGTGCTTCCTGCATCCTCTTGTCTAAAAGACGGTGGGACAGGGCTAACACAGAGAGTGTCGATCACTGCTGTTCTACACAACCCATTCAGTAAGACTATTGCATAACACTGGGAAAGTGTACCCTTTCACTGGGAAAGGAGTGCTGTGGAAGCCACACCCTTCCCCGAAGGAGTGATGTGGATATGTAGATATGGACTGACCCGTAGGGCTTTAGTACATATGGAAGTTACTGGGGTGACTCTAACCTGATAAGAGGCGGGTTCTCCCAAAGGGAAAGACACGGGGTTCGTATAGAAGCAACCATGGAATTACACAAATCCCCATAGGGTCACACATATGGTAACCAGACTAAAATGCTCCGCCACATCCGGCTGCTGAAGGGTGATCGCAGGACTCAACAGGGTCTGCCTTGTAGGGACTCTCTGGAGCAGCAAGCTGACACTAAGCTAGGGCCTCTTTGTGTCTCTGACCGGTTGAGGTGAGAACACAGAAGGAGACCGGCTTGATACGAAGGCTATAAAATCTAGCAAACGTGTTAGGTGTAGCCCAGCCCACAGCTCTACAAATATGTGTCAGCGATAACTGTCAGCGAGGCACCATGAGCCAGTGCCCAGGAGGATGCAACACCTCTTGTAGAGTGAGTACACAACCTGAGCAGGCAGGGCACGCCTTGTGCTTGGTAAGCCAAGGCGATGGCGTCCACTATCCAATGGACCATCCTCTGCTTGGAAACAGCCTTTCCCTTCTGCTGGCCTCTGTAACAGACAAAGAGCTGGTCTGAGGTCCTGAGGCTTTGAGTTCTGTCCATATACAGTCGCAGAGCACGCACTGGACAGAGCAAAGACAGGGCTGGGTCTGTCTCCTCTGAGGGCAGCACTTGCAGGCTCACTACCTGGTCCCTCAAGGGAGTGGTAGGAACCTTGGGCACATAGCCAGGCCGGGGTCTGAGTACCACATGGCCGTCACCTGGCGGAGTTAGAACTAGCTGTGGATAAAGTCTTTATTGTTGGTGATTTTAATATCCATGTAGATAATGAAAAAGACGCATTGGGATTAGCAAACCAGACAGCTTAGAAGAACTCGATGTTGCAACAGAAACTATTGACGCTCTCTTTTCCAACACTCTAGATTCTAGTGCTCCTTTGCGCTTAAAAAAGATTAAGGAAATTAGTCCAACGCCATGGTATAAGGAGCACACTCGGGCCCTTAAGAGAGCAGCCAGAAAAATGGAGTGCAGCTGGAAGAATTCAAAACTAGAAGTTTTTCGTATTTCATGGAGAGAGAAAATGATAGAGTACAGAAAGGCCTTAAAAACCGCTAGATCTGCTTATTTTTCAAATCTTTTAGAAAAAAATAAACACAACCCTAAGTATTTATTTAATACCGTGGCTAAATTAACGAGAAATACAGCCTCAACTTCTGATGTTTCCAAAGTAGTAATGACTTTATGAACTTCTTTACTTGCAAGATTGACAACATTAGAGAGAAAGTTAAAGCCATGCAACCATCTACTACAGTATCACATCAGACAGTGGATTGTAGTATCCCTGAGGAAAAATTCCATTCATTCCCTGCTATAGGAAAAGAAGAATTGTCTAAACTTGTTAAATCATCGAAATCAACAACATGTATGTTAGACCCTATACCGACTAAGCTATTGAAAGAGATGCTTCCAGAGGTCATAGATCCTCTTCTTAAGATCATTAATTCATCTTCATCACTCGGTTACATACCGAAAATTTTTAAGCAGGCTATTATCAAACCTCTTATTAAAAAATCACAACTTGATCCTAGAGAATTAGTCAATTACAGTCCGATCTCCAATCTACCTTTTCTGTCAAAAATACTAGAAAAGGCAGTCTCATCTCAACTGTGTTCCTACTTGGAAAGAAATGGTATTTGTGAGGATTTCCAGTCAGGACCGTACCAAAGTACTGAGACTGCTCTCATTAGAGTTACAAATGATTTGCTCTTATCATCAGATCGTGGTTGTATCTCTCTATTAGTGTTACTAGACCTCAGTGTTGCTTTTGACACTATTGACCACAATATTCTTGTATTGACTAGAACATTATGCTGGAATTAGTGGAATTACATTGGCATGGTTCAAATCATACTTATCTGACCGTTATCAGTTTGTAGTAGTAAACAAAGAGATGTCATTTCGATCACAAGTTAAATATGGAGTACCACAAGGCTCAGTTCTAGAACCGTTGCTTTTCACTCTGTACATGCTACCCTTGGGAGATGTCATTAGGAAGCATGACATTAGTTTTCACTGTTACGCTGATGATACTCAGCTCTATATTTCCTCGTGCCCTGACAAACCCTACCAATTCTCAAAATTAACAGAATGCGTAGCTGATATAAAAAATTGGATGAATAGTAATTTCCTACTACTAAATTCAGAAAAACAGACATTCTAATTATTGGACCAAAAACTTCAGCACATAATAACCTAGAATACTGTCTAACACTTGTGGCTGGTCTGTTAAGTCGTCTTCGTCAGTTAGGAACCTGGGTGTGCTCTTTCATACCAATCTTTCATTTGAAAGCCACATTTCTAGCATATGTAAAACCGCATTCTTCCATCTTAAAAATATATCTAAATTACGACATATGCTCTCAATGATAAATGCGGAACAGCTAGTTCATGCGTTTATGACCTCGAGACTAGATTACTGTAACGCTCTACTGGGTGGTTGCCCTGCTCACGTGATAAACAAATTACAGCTGGTCAAAAACGCAGCTGCTAGAGTCCTTACTAGAATGAGGAAGTATGAACATATTAGCCCAGTTCTGTCAAAACTGCACTGGCTCCCTATTAAACATCATATAGATTTTAAAATCTTGCTAATTACTCACAAAGCACTAAATGGCTTAGCTCCCCAGTACCTGAGTGAGCTCTTAATGCATTATAGTCCTTTGCGTCTATTACGATCTCAAAATTCTGGCCAGTTGTTAATACCTAGAATATCAATATCAACCGCAGGCGGTAGATCCTTTTCCTATTTGGCATCTAAACTCTGGAACAATCTTCCTAGCATTGGGAAGCAGACACACTCTGTCAGTTCAAATCTAGACTAAAAACGCATCTATTTAACCTGGCATACACATGACGCACTATAAACTTTTGTCTTCATATCCGTTAAAGGATTGTTAGGCTGCATAGATCAGGTCAGCCGGAACTGGGAACACTTCCTATAACACCAGATGTACTCGTTACATCTGAAGAAGAATGGCATCTACGCTAATTTTTGTCTCTCTGCTTATCCCGAGGTTTACCAATTAACGTGATTGGCTGGATCCGGGCCGTGTCCGGGTCGGACGGGGAACCTGTGCCTGTGTGCGGCAGCAACGTGGCCCTGTGGTGTCGGTGGAGACTGTGTTAACTAGCTCATCCTTTGTGAAGACTTTACCGACTCATCAGCTAGTGGCACATATCCCAACAAACCGTCCCATACCGGCGTGATCAAAAAGATCTTAAACTAGATGGAACTAGATTAAATATTTTGACTGTTGCGATTCCAAATCGGTTTAATGACCTGTAACTCTGCCTGAGTATCGGACAAGTGTTCACTGGTGGCCAGAGGAGAACTGAAAACTCATTTGTTGGAGTTTTGGTTTCTTGCCGCTGTTGCCTTTGGCTTGCTTAAGTTGGGGACACTTGGTTGATATTCAGCAGTGTTTTTGATATGCCTCCATTGGCGCCGTTGTATGCGAACTGAGCTGAGCCGGACGATTATGTCATTGTTTTCTCCAGTGCTGATATACATAAATTAACTAGACTAATAACTATTGATCTTTGCAGCGGAATATATCATTATATCATAATATATAGAATATATAGAATAAGCTGGACAATGACACCTTTTTCTTTGGGAGCTGCTGTGCAGCCAAAATTATTTGCCCATTATTAATGTAAAGCTGCTTTGCCACAATTTGCATTGTAAAAAGCGTTATATAAATAAAGGACTTGACCTGGCCCGAACTCTAGGCACCATAAGTTGACCAAAAATGCCTGCAGGTCCCCTACTCTTGATAGAGGCCAGTGAAATTAGCAGCAAAGTTTTTTCTTAATCTTTAAGTCTGCTCTCTACAAGAGCTCAAAGGGAGCATTTTGGAGGGCTTGAAAACACCAGAGCAAGGTCCCAAGAAGGTATGGAGGGGGGTCAAGGAAGATGTAACCATCTCGCCCCCCAAAGCCTGACGACTAGGTTAGCCTTACCAACAACTTGATTTCTATGATCATGGTATGCGGAAATAATGGTAGCATGGACTTTGAAGGTGGAGGGAGACAGCCCTCGCATGAAGGAAAGCACGACTCCAATTGAACATCTTGGGGGGGTCTTCTCAGTGAGAAGAACACCACTCAATGATTAGGTTCCACTTCAAGGTATAAGCACATCCCGTAGGTGGTGCATGAGCCGAAGTGATGGTGTTAAGTACCTCAGGGGGTGAGTCACCTAGAACCTCCGCTTGCCGTCCAGGGATCAGACATTGAGTTTCCAGAGGTCTGTACGTGGGTGCCAAAGGGTGCCCCATCTCTGAGTCACAATGTTGTCCAAACGGACCAGT
Source organism: Opsariichthys bidens (assembly GCA_037194245.1). Lineage (NCBI taxonomy): Eukaryota > Metazoa > Chordata > Actinopteri > Cypriniformes > Xenocyprididae > Opsariichthys > Opsariichthys bidens. The sequence goes on along the minus strand of CM074310.1, from coordinate 1,002,228 downwards.
ACGTGCTGGCCCTGTACCGTTCCAGAAGGAGGCAACGTCACCGAATCATCCTCTCCAGAGAAGTCTGGCTTACCCTCCGATGCAGCTATCGACATCTGGTCATCAGTGGGAGCTCAGAAGGATACGACTGATGGCCCAGCACACTCCCTCTGCAGTTCTACGGGCTGCAGAGTGCAGGAGGAGTGAGGGTTCCTAGGGATTTGGTCCCCTGAAGGAAACGCGCTCACTGTAATTCTCAGATCACCGGTAGCACGGCCCGAAGCAACCCTCTGAGGAAGATTGGATCGAGGCAGCGGCACCAGGACTCCGCCCCTTTGCAGGAACTGGAGTCTCAATCGCAACTGCCCACAATGGGTACATGACCATCCCTCGGCGCCAGGTAATGACCGCATCCAGAAACACACAAGTAGAATGTCACCTTTAAAAAGGCTCTTTCAGGGACTTGCTCTTTAAAAGTGCTGAAGCACGCAGGGGAATGGTCGGAGCGACACAGAAAGGGATGTGTGCTTTCCCCTCTTAGAAGGTTCTCACTTCTTACCAGCCATTAAAACAGCTTTTTAAGCGCTCAAAAGTGCACCGTTACTGGCCGTGAGGACAGCCTTTTAACAGCTTTTTGCTCAATAAGGCAAAATAACACAAAGAAATAAACAAAGAAAAAAGAGACAATCTCGACCCCGCTGCTGTGCTGTACTCCCGCACTTGAAAAGAGACAAGAAATTCGTCCTGAGAGCTTGACTCATCTTGAGAGAACACTTGCTTGCAGAGAACATACACCATTCGGCTCCGAAGCGAGAAGCTGAAGATGCAATTTACCTGCTGCTCATTAAATACCTGTGCTGCAAGGCAGAGCAGCATGCTAGGTTATAGTTGGTAGAAAAATAAATAAATAACAATTTAAACAATTAATATAAACGATTTAATGTTATAAATAAATATATATATATATATATATATATATATATATATATATATATATATATGTATATACACATTATTATGTATAAAATCCAAAGTACTTTAAAGTATTCGCATAATCATAGAGCTGCGGTCCTTTGAAATCAGCCAAGACACTGTTGTACTATTCAGACTATGCAGAATTTGACTATTCAGATGAGACTTCCTCCAATTCCAAAGTTTTTTTTCCCGCACCTTTTTAGGTGTGATGAGAATCTGACAGAAATAGTTCTGCAACTGTGCTCCCAAAACTCATTTCAAACAGAATGTTAAATAAAAGTCTATTGTGTCTGCAGCTCTGCCATGTCTCATAGAAGCTGAGTGAGAAATGACTGCTGTGATGTGTTTCTGGTTGAACTCTCTATGGTTCCCTCAAATTAAAATACTTTCTGCCCTCCACCCCAATCCTCTCCCCCCGTCCCATCCTTCTGGATGTATGCCCAGAAAGAGGCCTTACAGAGAAATATATTTGCATACATAGAACAGAAAAGACGAAAAATTAAACATGGAGGCCAACTTCATTATGAGGTTGTTATGCTATAACCTAATCACTGAAACATTGCTGGATTTTACCATTGCATTCTTGCACATCTGTTGAACTGCAGTGTAATCCAACATTATGATGGCTCAGTGTTGCTGTCTGGATTTAGTCTGATTTCAGAGTAACTTTCCAAACTCAGTTGAGTTCAGAATAATAATAATAATAATAATAATAATAATAATAATAATAATAATAATAATGGCCTCAAATGTCTCATAATTTAAAGGAGCATGCAATGTTTTCCACTTAGAAATTAATAATTTTGAGAAATATATATTAAAATCATGTTTTATTTACAAGTACAGAATATTCTACATGGTGAATTGAGTTTGCATAGCTATAATCGTTTGCATGTTTACGTAGATAATATTTCTGAACTTAATCTCACCTCTCACACCGATTCCGGGAACTATGTGATAGACAGACAGACAGACAGACCGACCGACCGACCGACCGACCGACCGATAGATAGATAGATAGATAGATAGATAGAATAATATATATATATATATATATATATATATATATATATATATATATTACAGGGGATGGGAAATGAAGCTTGTGAAGGTTTTTGAATTTGCAAATTAAACGAAATCCTCTTCTATGCAAAACATTATGGAATGTCTGGCACACGTATATTAATACGCAAGCATTAAAGAAGAATACATGACCATCTTGGGGCACAACTTTGCAACCTCTCGTCAAAAAGAGGTCATTGCGTCGAAATACATGGGAATACGAAGGAAGGAATGCCTTTTTTGTAACTCAGACCGAAGACTGTGCTAGTCTATATCTCTGTTTGACATTATGAAGGTTAGACATGTTGCTTGCAATAGCAGTGATGCATAGTGCTTGGATAATAATAAAATACTGCAGGATAGTTGCATACTAAATATGGTTATGTTCAGTTAGACAAAATATGAAATATGTGCATTGATCATTCATTTTGTTTTTACTGAGTAAACATTCCCAGTGAAATATGCCAGATCACAGTAGTCTAACACACCTTACACAACCTAGCACTCAGAACCAAACTAACTCAAAAATGTATATAATATATATGCTTGGGTGCTTCTGTCATTAAATTAAAAGGGTGATGTAGAAATTCTATGTTATTGTTTATTTTCAACTGAACTTCATGTATTCTGCAGTCCCCTAATTTTCAAAAAAAACAAAACCATTTTGACCATCATTCTGACCATCGTTCTCAGATTATTTAAACGGAATAGCCCGACAGAGTTTTTGCAGACCTGTAATGGTGTACTCTCAGCAGACATTGATGTGAAGCCCACTATGTCGCTGAAATAGATGGTGACGCTGTCAAAGGCTTCTGCTTGTACGGTCTCCCCTCGCTTGAGCTGCTCTGCCACTGAACTGTGGGGAGAATTAGGTTACAATCAAGTGAACCATGAAATTATTTTTCATACACACTTCCTGTGCCTATTTGCCTCTTCATAAAGAATCGCTTGTTTGTTTCCTCACTTGTAAGTCGCTTCGGATAAAAGCGTCTTCTAAACGATTAAATGTAAATGTAAATGTACACAAGTCTGAGTACAATAGCAGGCATGCAGTAGCAAACAATCAGTTAGTTTAACAATTCACAGTTGAAAGCAAAACAGAATTGCATTTAATAAATCCTTATCTAGAAACAAAACAAGGGAATTATTTACAGCATGTTGAAATATGGGAGCTTTGTCCAGCCGAGTCTCTCAGACTTTCTGTTAATAAGACCCAAGATCGCTTTTGAGATCAATTAGTGATAATTCATTTAATTAAAGAAATAAAAGATCTTTGGTTAATTCCTAGCTATTCTTTTAGAGAGTTTATAATAATTAGTCAGCTTGTCTGCTTCATCTAAACCCGGTCTTGAGAGTTCTCACCACTTTTAATGACTTTCAAAAATCATTTTTAGATGTCACATGCAAGTTATGTAGTAATAAGAGAGCTCTTAAACTAATAGCTGTTCATCCTCAATCTCCAATTAAAAGTTTGGAAGTTGCATAGGAAATATTACACAACACGTTTCTTACTGTGGAAGAATTTGGTAAAGAAGATTTTCGGCTTTCCGTTTCTCTTCAAGGTAAGCCTGTGTTCGCTCCTCTACCAAGTTCTCCAGGTTATTGGCATACTGTTCCATTCTGGACAGCAGGTTATTGAGAATACTGGTGCTGCCTTCTCTGCCAAAAGGAAAGAAAAAAAAAAAACACATTAGACACCTGGTTCAACATCTGATGTGTAATTATAGCAGATATAGATGATTATAATTACATCAGACAGATTACAGTAGAAGATCACCGGCTAGTAAGCCATGAATTATTCAGCAAGATGAATTGGGGATATTACAGCATATGTCTGGTAATGAAACAAGCATGAGAATAGTGCTGAAAATATATGTACTTAGTTCTACAGTCACAAGCTATAATGCAGTGTATGTCAGATGCCATCTTATAAGGGGGTAAAACGCAGTTATGATGAAGTGTGGTCGATTCTGTGGTTTGTGGAATCATATTGTTCTGTTTAGGGGTCAGATCTCACTCCTACATGCAGCATACAAAAAATATTATTACAATTTATTTAAATTTTTCTTTCTTTCTTTTTTTTTTTTTTTTTTTTTTTACAATATGTACAAGATTATTCCCATACAAAAATAAAATGTTAAGGATAAACAAACACAATAAAGTAATCAAATCTGAGGCTTATTTACACTGTGGTCCTCCATGAGCTTAAAAACCTGAGAGCAAGTGAAAGAAGCAAACTATAACATACATCATTGATATTACTAAAAAGTTTAACACCTTTTTAAAACTGCACTCTGCCCTAGTATGCTAAAAGATGCTGATATGTCAAAAAAGCAGTTGAAATATTTTGTACTTCTCTAATCTCATTATACTAGTCTACTCAAGTACTCTTTTTTCATCTTGTGATACTAATATTTCTGAATCACCTGCTAATTAAGGGCTACTGATTTAAAAAAAAGTAACAGAATATTACATTTTATTAAATCATAATATTGCAGTCTTATTATAGCTACAGTGCTAAAAATGTAAGCAATGCAACAATTACTCCAGAGCACTCATCTACAGCGATTTTCAAGTAGCACTTAAGTTACTACGTAATTGTAATTCTAGGATGACTCATGCAATTGTTTATACAATCTACGTAGGCTTACAATGATTTTGGGAAACACGGCCCTGGTCTATACCTAGATATCAGGTTTATTTATATCTGGTACTAGATCAATGTATGGAATAAAAACTAGCATGTAAGGTCCCCATTTTCATGAAACATATCAGGCATTTTAGAGGAAGTATGTCAATGTCTGTCAACTATGACTTAAGTGCCCCTTTGGGGAATTAACAAGGAAAGCTTTCACTCACATCAATTTAGGCTGTTTTTCAATGAGCTGTCAGCTCTAGGAGAGATGCTGCATTCTGTTCAAAGATACAATGCTGCTTCTACTTCGTGCAGTAAAACACAGTCTGTGTGGTTTGTTAAATGAAGGCACGGTTTCACAGACAGGGCTTAGGCTAAGCCAGGATTAGGCCTTATTTCAATTTCAAGGAGCTTTTGTAAACATACCCTGGAAGAAAACATTACTGGTGTGCATCTTGAGACAAAACAATGGCTCTAAAATATTTGAAGATATGGCAGAGCAAGTTGCTTTCAGTTAAAACAGCTCACACATTCAAAACATTTTAGACTAGGATTAATTTAAACCTTGACTTTAAACCGGGGGAAAAGTGTTTCTTTTTGCGATGACATTGACTGCATTTCCATATAATTCCTGGGTCTTTCATTTGCGTGTTTGATTATGAGAAGGAGAAATGGTTAAGTGGTCAAAACAATGCAACAATGAATAATTTCAGAAATAGAATGAGCAGCATTTGTATTATTGGTCTGTTGTAATGAAGGTGAGGATTTATTTTGAAAGTAGTGATGCACAGATTCCTTAAATATTAAAAAAAAAAAAAAAACAGCTGATGGCCAGTGGCAATTATTTCCTGTAAAGCATTAGGGGCGGAAACAGTCCACATCATGAACTTTTAATATAGAACTAATAAAGAAATTAGGGCTGTCAAAATTAACACGTTAACGCGTGCGATTAATGTTTTAAGTTTAACGTGTATATTTCTGTCATCCTTTAGCTAGTGTTATTTTTATGATCATGCACATACTTTTTGCATGAATGACTATTCAAATGTGACAAGACACAAAAGAGAATTCAGAGGTGTGCAGTCTGTGAATCTCCTGTCTGTGTGACAGACACTCACGACTTCAGACAGCCCACTGGCCGCATTGAGCTCTCTTTTGCGCTTGAACCGATCAAAACACACAAAATTATGCCAAATTATGCCGTTTTGTCAAGTTGCAGTGAGAGAAGCCTAATAAACCTGCTGCAGTCTGCCATTAATATTAATCCAACGACAAAAGAAAAAGATATAATCACTCACTGCTCTTGACAAACTAACTTTTAAAGCTTTAATAAGGATTAATCTATATTTCATTTATAATTTAGCAGTGTTTGATAACTTTATTCAATTTTCTACCGTTAAACAAAATATTTAAAATATACTGCCTTTATGTTTCTACTTTAATTCCATCTAGTTTAATTCTTAAACTAGATGGAACTGGATAAAATATTTTGACTGTTGCGATTCCAAATGGGTTTAATGACCCGTAACTCTGCCTGAGTATCGGACAAGTGTTCACTGTTGGCCAGAGGAGAACTGGCCCCCCGACTAAGCCTGGTTTCTCCCGAGGTTTTTTTTCTCCATTTGTTGGAGTTTTGGTTCCTTTGGCTTGCTTAAGTTGGGGACACTTGCTTGATATTCAGCAGTGTTTTTGGTGTCGTTGTATGTGAACTGAGCTGAGCCGGACGATTACGTCACTGTTTTCTGCAGTGCTGATATACCTAAATTAACTAGACTAATAACTACTGATATGAATCAATAATATATAGAATAAGCTGCACAATGACACCATTTTCTTATTAATGTAAAGCTGCTTTGCCACAATTTGCACTGTAAAAAGCGCTATATAAATAAAGATGACTTGACATGACTTGACTTTAATGTGAAATTATTACAATATAACAAATATATTAAAAACTTGTTAGGTGAATGTTAGGTCTGATTAATCTTGATTAATTAGTTGGGTTTTTTTAATCGATTGACAGCACTAATAGAAATATATAATAATAGAAATACTGATAATGTATTGGAATGATCTAATTGAGTCTATTTTGAAAAAAATATTCATTTACACATTGCCCTACATTAGAGATTTTTATGTAGACTCATTGGTTAACTATCCGTGTTTGTCAAGGCATATCTGAAAATGTAACAAATGTAAGTGCTGTGTAGCAGGGTGCAGTGCTTACTTGTTAAATTTTGCAATGAAGATCTTGATGTGGCTGAAATCAGGCCGCTCTGCGGGGTCTTCAGCCCAACAACCTTCCATTAAGATGGTCAGCTCCTCACAGTGCAAGCTGTTATCTGTGCTAGGCCTGAAGTATGGCTTCTGACCATTACGCACCTTTTGGATTATCTCTGTAACAAAACACAAACAAACAAAAAGGATTGTCAATTGTGTACAACAAATTCGTTTTAATGTACTTGATCTTTGGGGATTTTACCTTTGGGACTGAGATCCATGCCTTCAACATAAAATGGGCCGTTCCTTAGCGCTATCTCCTGTAGTATTATCCCAAAACTGTACACATCTCCTTTCTGGGATCCTTGTGGTGGATGCCTATCATATATTAGCAGCTCTGGAGCTGTCCATAACTTTTCTGAAAAGTCAGTTTGGTCAAAGTTCGGTCACAAAATATTTTATAATCACTGGACAACAGTCAACTGATGTTTCATGCATCGAAACAGAAAATCTCAACAGATTCTTACTTGCGTACAGCGCGTGTGAGTCTTCGTTTTCACAAGACGAACGGAAGCTCGCCAGACCGTAATCTGTGATCTTCAAAACGAAGCGGCTATCCACCACACAATTAGATGATTTCAGATTGCCATGGGAGCCAATGTAACTGTTGTGCAGATAATTCATTCCCTGGCAGCACAAGCATTAAACAGAACATTATGTCTTTGCCCACAGTTTATGGGGCAAATAGAGCAGAATACACATGAACCACTGAAAAACATTCTGAAGCATATAACGGGTTCATGAGAAAGTCTGACATGTAAAACGTGTTGCGATTCTTAATAATGCTTCCTCAAATCATTAAGAAAAATGAAGAACATGTTTCATAATCACCTTTGCAAGACATAATACAGAAATGACCATAAAAGGTTTAAAATCGTCTTTTCCATTAAACAGGATCAACTCAAGGTGATTCTGTCAATCAATCTTAAATTCAGGCAGCCTTGGTCCACTAAATCCGTTCAGACAGAAGTGCTATTTTAAAAACAATGCTTATTTTAAGCAATCATCCATCTTAAAAGCAAAAATATGTTTCGTGCACTCAAGCAACAGTTTACTTTGTTGTAATTGCAGGACAATTTTCCAGCAAAAGCCAAATGCTTTTATGCGGCTGGGCTCTCAAGTACCTTTGACATTGAACAGAAGACTGGAGAGACAATAATAGAGAGACATTATTTTCATACAGCGTTCTCCAGAAAAAATGTCTTGCTATCTTTGTTGCCAGTCCATTTTCTTTTACTAATGATACTCTTATGTAAAACAAATAATCAGACCAACACTGCTTTATGATTCGGCTTTTCTCTCCGGCTTTTTTAACAATACATTAGACATTTTAATAGGCGCACCGTATTTACTGGGTTTCAGAAGCCATAACAACAAGGCAAGTCTTAAAGTATTCTATGTTGTTTTTAAGTTGTGATGTTTTTAATATGTGTGATAAAATAGAGTTCTCACAAACCTTCACGATGTCATTGATCAGGGAGTATCGGAACATCCAGTCCAGGTTGATGCTCTCATTTTCAAGGATGTCCTGTGAAAGAACACAGATATAATTCAGACAACACACACAAGGTCATTAATATGGAAAGGAGGGAATTGTAATAATATTGTAATAGAGACGAAGTTACTGTACTACTTCCATGAAATGGGCAGAACAAAATGCATTATGACATTAGCAATACAAATGTCATCCTTTCAAAAACACAGAATTACATGTAGAAATGGTTAACAATAATGTTATTAGTTAATAACAAGTTTACCTGTAGACTGCCTCTGGGGCAGTACTCAGTCACAATGCAGATGTTTGGTGGATCGACACAAGCGCCAATAAACCTCGTCAAATGGTTGAACTGCACATCTCGCATCTACGTATAACAGCAGAGCTTTGAATTTATAGCCTATTAGATGCTGACAATTAGTATGATTTCCACGTCCTATGAAAATCTCAGTGACCATGGCTAATAATAAAATAAAATAAATAAATAAATAAAACACAATGACTTCTCTAAAGTTTGCTAAACTGTTTTTTTCCTCAGCCCATGTCTATGACAGCTGGGCAATCATGGAGCTACAGTGAGTGGCAAAATCTCTATGAGACCATATGCACGTTACTTACAGTAGCATAAGCTTCGACCTAAGTGAGGGCAAATGTCAGTAAGAACAAAGAAGATAAGTTTCCATTGGCCAACAGCACCATCTGTTTGGTCTTTCATTTCACTCTGCACGGCAGCTAATCAGACCCTCAGGGCCACTATATATACTTACTCCATGTACAAAAAGTCAGGCAGCCCCTCGTGTTTCCCATCAAAGCTGAGCATGTTAGAATTGGCCACAAGTCAGCTAATCTTATCAGCTTTTCCTTGGGAGAAGGCCATCAAAATAAACTTAGGCTTCAAATAAGACTGTTATGGGAAGCTTGGACTCACTTCATGTTTTTCAGGCTCAGCCTCAATCATGGTGGTCTCAGATGATAGACAGAGAGAACAGATTTGGGATATGACTGGAATAGCATACTACAATATCATTCCTACTCTCTTATGTACATTGTGCATAGCGTGTGAATTTCTGTATGCACAAAATATAGATATTTGGCAAAATAGTGCAGTATGTAACAGAGCACTATTACAGAGTACTGACTACAAAGTACTGTGTCCCACAATGCAATGCACTGATCTTTTTAATGAAATCCGAGAGCTTTATGTTTCTCCACTGACATCATTAAAATAATCCATGTGACCCAAATGGAATAACCCCAATTTTATGTCTGTTACATTTCATTAGAAAGATCTTCATTGTGTTCAGAATATAAATGAAAGTCTTATCGGTTTGGAATGACAAGGGTGAGTAATTAACGGTAATTCATTAATTAATTTTTGGGTGAACTTTTAATTTTAGGTTCATGATGTTTTGTGGTGGCTTTGTGGTTTGTCGGAAAATAGCTTTAAATTGGACAATTACATATTTTTTTATACTTCTATTAATATGAACACATTTAAAGCCTACTGCGACTGGATATTTGTCTTGGAGTAGTGTTTACATTAAACTTGTTCTTGCATTCAGAAACAGAACGCAGAGGTCTTGAGATGAGTTTTGACATATGGCATCTTAAAACAATTGACATGAAAACATGAAGTGATGGCCAAGGACATCATTTAAAAAACACACAAACACTTATTCGTATCAGCCTAATTTCGCCCTCTGTCTTCAATGTTCTCTGTCCGAAGTCAGTATTTCCTTTCCTAAACATCTTATGAAAAACCACCTGCCCAGTGTCTACAACCTTATATTGGCTTCCCAGGCCCCCTCCAAAGAATGCATGTGTATGTGTGTTTATTTGTGTAGAAAAGGGCAGGGGGGTAAACCACCTTGTGCAGTGGGGTCATAAACGCTGGTCTAAACACACACGTTACATGCATACCTTGTCTCTTCTTCCCAGATATAGACACAGATGGATACAAACACAGATTAAACAAAAATAAAGGCAAAGCATCTATCTTGTGATGAAATGCATTCTCTTACATGCTTTAGTTCAAACAGCACTTGTCTGGTGAGCTCAATCCTCTTCTTGTTCACATGTTTGATAGCCACCAGGTTTCCCTGTTGTGAAAAGAAGCAAGTGTTAAAAGGATCAGATCTATGCAATCGCCACTAAAGGACAGACTGGAGCTGTCATGGCGGGATATTGATTTCATTTTTATCTTCTTTGAGTCGTATAGCTGGATACAGTAACATTCCAGAAAATTGTATTACTCAGATGTGCTTTTTCACAGCTCATGATACAAAATTAAGTTTTATCAACGTAATTTATTTATTTCTTTAAGTAATTACATAGTTGATTTATTTCTACATGTTAGTAGAAACATCTGAGCCAAAGAAACTGAGATCTCTATTACTGTAAGTCTCCTGAGATATGAAAGAACCTCTGAGCCATTCAAATTTGTGAAATGGTAGCATGGCGAACAAAGTAAAATTAACTTTTTGTGCAGAAAGTCTCTAAAAATGAAACTCTGAAAAAATGACATTCACAATATTGAATTTCATCATTTGCATTGTCCTTGTCAGTGGCCACTGTGACAGCAGAAATATTCAGCTGCCTCAGTGGACATTTGATGCCTCAGTGTCCTTTTCAGCTTACACTGTTGGACAAAGAGGTGACAGTGACTTCTTTGTTTATTCAAGGTACGCACATCAAATTTTCTTTAATTAAAACTTTCAGAGAAGTCCTCCGAGAGTTCTTGGTGGGTGACCAAATTAAAAAATCACTTTTTAGATATAGGCTGTGTCCAAAAACTAGTGGGCTGCCTATCTAGACCTAAATATATTTGGGTTTAATGCATCACAGACAGATTTCAAACAAGCAGCCAACAAAAATATGCTGCCTTAGTACCTTCCTCAATTACAAATATGCAGTCTTCATTTTTCTATAATGACACTAGACTGTATGAACGACCGTTGTCCTAAGCAATCTGAATTATATTCTTATATAGCTATGCTAGTTTTATGTATTTTGTAATACTCTGTGGTCTCCATCCCACCCAATAAAACAATTCAAACCAATATTTCTGTAATGATCGTCAGCTGAAGTGCCTGTTATATCCACTAGGGGGATGCACTTCACCACTATGCACTACACACTTCACCACCGGACTTCAATTCCCACAATTCACCACACAGGAACTAGCACACGCTCACTCAAATACACGCACACTACATCTCCCAGGAGACTTTGCATGGTCACTGATCACCCCAGACAGCTGTAGCACATTATCAGCACTATTTAAGCACCTTGCACTCACACACATGTGCGAAGTCTTGATTTGCTGTTAGCGATCAATTCTGAGCGTTTATCTCCTGTGTTTGTTTTCCCTGTTTTGGATTCTGTGTTTAATTCTTGCTGCCTGTCTCGATATTTCCTGTCTGTTTGCGGACTACGATTCTGCTCATCCTCGGCCATACCTGTTTGCTGATATCTGACTATTGCCTGTCCGACCATTCCTCTTCTTGATAAAGCCTGCATTTGGATTTCATTCCGCTGACTCATCATTACAATTTCATGTCCATTAATTTATTTATTTGATAAATAGTCATGTAATAAGCAGGATAATGTACAGTCAGTTGGTCATTTTTGCAAAAAAAAGAAAGAAATTAAAACAGAAAGGAAGATCCAATCATATTGCTTCTACTGCTTTGGACAAAATCTTAAGCAGTACAAAATGGGTCTTTTGTGCGAAAGTCAATCCCAGAGAGCATTGCAAAATGTCTCTGTATTTATAACTGAAATCTGTAGCTAGAAAACAATTTCATCTTATAAAAAATCAATGTGTGTGTACAATGTATTTTATTTAGTTATCATATTGGTGCTCCAATGTGTTTTTTGTATTTGAAATCTAGGATATGGTACGGGACAAAAACATAGAATGTCAAAATAGACACACTATGTAAATGCAGACTAATAGCTGAAAATAAAAATTGTTGTATCAATAAAATTTTCATAGTCCATTCTAATTATTTGTAAAAGTAATTTTGAAAAATGACTTATCATAAATTTCTCACTGTACATTGATATTTTTGTTATGGTGGAGCCGTTGCTTACACATTACATCTACACTTTACCAGAGCACCCTCACTAATCTCAGATGCTCAGTGATTTGAATCTTAATTTTCTTACAAATTTAATTTGATCATGTCCGAGCAACAATTTTGCGAGAATCTTGCAGAGCAAGTTACTTAAAGGCGACATTTACAGCTATCTACATGCTCATCCATTTAACAGCTCGAAACTCTATCACACTCTTGAGTACTCGGATTTGTTACAGCTTTAGCAATGCAAGTGCTCCTATTATGCTATTTTAAACTTTCTCATTTTGTTTTGGAGGACTCATACAACTTGTCTCATACAGACAAACCTTCAGATTAAGGGCAGAAGGTCTGGACTTCCATAGCAGCTTTCATCGACCAAGGACCGCTTACAGTGTGTGTCGGAAACAAAAAGGCCATTACCATCTGAATTTACTGACTTTATTTGTCATTCTCCTTGGTCTTTAAAACTTTGCAGAACTTTTTTACACACACTTGTACATTGTACAGTATTACACACTGCATGAACATTAGGGCTGGGACAATAAATCATTGATATGATTCTGGATCGATTCTGAGATTTTCCAAATCTTGTCTCTAAAATCGAGCTTAGTTTTCAACAGCAGATGCTTTGCTTCTGCATGCTTTAGAAACAGCCGTACTCTGCTCTCTTCCAATTCCTTATAATTCCTTCCTCTTTCCAATTCACTTGAACCTTCTATAAAATAATCATTCATAAAGTTCGAAAAGGTTGGAGAGAATAACAATGGTGTTTGCAGTGGGCTGTTTACATTAATCTTGCGTCATGAAAGCATTCTCAGGTGTAAGTACATAGCCGAAAGCACGCGCATTCTTCTCCGTCAGCATTTGAGCGTGCGTTTAAAAACTCGCGTAGAGTACAGAATTGATTCAAGAGAGAATCGCGATGCATTCGGAAAATCTCAGAAAATCGAAATGAATCGATTTATTTTCCCAGCCCTGATGAACATATTCAAAAAACATAACAGGGGAATTTGAAATATGTTCAACAGGACATCACATTCGCAATACATTTGTGTCCGCACAAGTATGCACAAAGTATGTTTTTAGCTTAGCAACATGCTAACTTCTGACTCTATGGAATGATGCATTGAAGAACATTTCAATTGATTCGTAAGGTTCCAGATTGCTGTCTTAGTAGCTACTGTATGTAGACAGCGAGGAGGTTCACTAGAGTTTGGAATCGAGCCATACACTCAACAAAGATGTCATGAAGCGTAATTACAAAAAAAAATATCTAGGAATAATACGCCTTTATACTGAAAAATCTTTTCTCTCCAGATTACGTTATTGGCATTTTGAGATTTGTGATGCAATTATCGCGGTGTAGCACAGATAGCATTGTGGATCGACTTAAGGAGCTGAAAAAGCTGCATTGAAGTGTGATCTTAAAGCAACACATTGAGCTGGTGGTGCACCCACTCTCCATTTCTCCAGTGAATACGCATGTGTGTGGGTGTGCAGCAGAGGGAGGATGTCAGAAG